>CAUYUJ010016027.1:231731-284231 GCA_963575745.1 Prorocentrum cordatum
AAGGAGGAGGAAGGAGGAGGAAGGAGGAGGAAGGAGGAGGAGGAGGACGCCAACTACCAACCAGCACCAGTCCTGGCCAGACCGATCCTTGCCTTGGGCCCGCTGGATATGTCCTCCAGGCGTGACCTGGAAGGCATACAGTGGAGGTCCGTGCCAAGAAACACCCTGCTTGCCTCCAGGGTGCCCTGGGCTTCTTGGGTTTCAATGGTTTTGCTATGGAACGCGTGACGTTCCCACGCCAAATAATCAATGGGCGTCCTGGGGTTGCAGGGTTGGGTTTCTTGTGGACGGTTTCTTGTGGTCGGGCCTCCGCTGCACGCACAAGCGCTGGCCTCGCCAGGATCGGAGTAGGGGGATAGCCGCCGGCTCCCCCGAAACGAGAAGGGCTATAGTCCACCAGGAGCAGCGATAAGGGGGGACGCATCGACCACCATCGCCCAGTGATCGCCGATAGGGGCCCGATAGCCACAGCCAGCCTGGGAACGTGCGGCATTACGATCGGGGGCCTATCGCCGATCTATCGGCGACGTATCGCCGATTCCAGGTCGATGTGCCCCCCCCCATGCCAGTCCCCCCCTTATCGTTGCCTCTCAGTCAAAGAAGAAAAAACACATACATTTATTTACATTAGTTTTCGAGCCGTTGTATCGGATCTGCGCTGGGTCCCCCTGGCGGCGCCTCAGGCGCCGCCTCTGGCGCGCGGAGGGCGCCAGGGAAAAGGGTCCAGCGCCGATCCAAGAAATGTGCTCGGACCTCCGAAAGTTGAGGCCTCTTGAGGGCCGCTTGGGGCCTCCTGGGGACCTCTCGGGGCGGAGGACTCGAAGTATCCGTTCGGGTCCCCGTCTGGACCCCTCTTGGAGTCGTCTTGGGGGCCTCTTGGGCTTTCTTAGAGGCCTTTTGGGCCGTCGTGGAGCCCTCTGGGGCGGTCTTGGGGCCCCCGATCTTGAGGGCCTCTGAAGCCGTCTTGGAGCATCGGGAAGCCGAAAGAGCGATAACGCCAAAATCCTCAAACCATTTTAAGAGAATCGATGAGTTGTTCCTTTGGGGGTCCTCTTGGGAGGCCTCCTGGGAGGCCTCTTGCGGCGCCTTGGGGGCATCTAGGGCCGTCTTGAGACCGCCTTGGGCGTCTTGGAGCGATCTTTTGGAGACTCGGAGCCCTCTTGCACCATCTCAGGGAGCTCTCGGGGCCCTCCTGGCCCGTCTTGGGGCCTCCCTTGGACCCGAGAGAGTCAGGCGACAAGACTCGACGCGCCCCAGGGGCCACGCGGCGCGCTCCAAGGGATTTGGTACTTTCGGGTCTGGGCTCCTGCAAAAGAGTCCTCAGGACTGAGAGCTGGGGCGCCAGGGCCCCAGGCGATCCCACCAGGGACCCGAGGACATTCCAACTCGTGCCTTAACGGCACGGTGGCGGGTACGCAGCCTTCCACTGGAATCTGCTCTCCCAAGCCAATCAGGAGGGGCTCTGGCTTTTGGGCCGTTCTCTAGATCTCTAGATGTAGGTTGGGGATCCTACTCGCGGCCAAAGATCACCGTTGCCAGAGAAGCCCTTCGTTCCCTATAGCACGGTGACTGCAGCCTTTCAGTGAAGATGCATCCCCAGCCTCCAGGAGGGAAAGTTCGACGCGCAGGCCCTCTGGCAGTTCACCATGGACCGGTTCCGCGGCCAGGAAGGGGAACAGCCGCTGCTGGCGAAGGACAAGATCCTGGAGCCTGTCCTGAGGTCGTTCTTCAAGGAGCCCATCTGTGTGGCATGAGGTTGCGGGGCCCAGACATCCTGGCGTGGCAAGAATCGACGAAGTAAAAACGCCATAAACATAAACTTTTGGCGCTCCGCGCGGATCTCTTGGATCCGCGCTGGGGCCCCCCAGCGGCGCCGCCCTTGGTTCCGCGCGCCAGGGATGGGGGTCCAGCGCAGATCCAAGAAATCCACGCGCAGCGCCAAAATCTTCCGTTCATGGCGTTAGTTTCTTTGTCTAAGCACGACGGGAGTGCTTCCCCCGCTCTCGGGTCTCCCGGGGCCCTCGCCGGGCCCCGAGAGACCGTCAGAAGGAGCGACTCAGGACGAAGGGCCCATGCCGAGGAAGGGGTGTGCAGACCTCCGGGAAGCCACGCTGCGAGACAATCACGACGAGGTGTGATCGGTTTCTGATTCACTGTTTTGCCGATCGGCGCGGGCCCTCGCCCCCCCCTCCATGGAGTAGATCTTGGCTGTTTTTGGCGCCTGTTTCGAGCAGGTGGAGTCCCTCCCATAGGACGCACTGTTGTAAGCAGTCGCGCTAAGCAAAGGTCTGGAGGTGATCGTTTTCTCAGTCATTGTTTTACCCATCGGGGCGGGCCCTCGCAACCCCCCCTCCCCCCATGGAGTAGATCTTGGCTGTTTTTGGCGGCACCAGTTTCGAGCAGGTGGAATCCCTCCCCCACAGGACGCACTGGTGCAAACAGTCGCACTAAGCAGAGGTCCAGAGCCAGACCCCCCCTCACCCCCTCCTTCCGCCCAGTGTCGAAACGCGCAGTAAGAAAACGCTCACCACATGTCTGAGGTTGCTGGGCACTAGCCTGGCGGTGGCGGGAAGTTGTGCCGCGGTGCTGTTCCGCTGGCTCCCCGTGTCACGGCTCAGCGCCGCGCAGGAATGGCCCCTCGTTAGGGTGCCTCTTGGCCTGCGGGCCCACGGCCCGCCCCCCCCCATTGACTTGCGCGCCCAGACCTCCTCCCCTCGCCCTCCTCCTCCTCCTCCCCCTCCTCCTGCTCCTCGTCTTTCCTCCTCCTCCACCTCCTCCTCCTCCTGCTCCTCCTCCTCCTCCTCCTCCTCCTCCTTGGCTCCCTCGCGGGGCGTCTGGGCCAGGAGCAGGTCAGTCTTGCCCCGGGTCGCTCTCGCGTGTGCAGTCAGGGTGCCGAAGTGCAGTCGGACCGAGGTACCGTGAGGTCGAGGTCGGTTCGGATGTGTTCGTCGTGCTTGCTGGATGTTCCCGTGCACCCAGTGGAGGGTACCCTGGGAAGTTCTGTCTGTTTTGGTCGACGGAGGATCTCATGCTCCTCGAGGGATGCTCTCCTGGCCCGGGTCCGACTGCAAGGACCCCGTTCGGGCTCAGGAGCGGCTCTGGCCTGCGGGCCGCTCCCGAGGCCCAGGTACAGTCAGGTCGCACGGTAAGGATGGGCAGCCTTCCCAAGGGTACCCTTTTGCATCCTTTGCCTCCTCGGCCCATCCTCGGCCACTTTTGCTGGCCGCGCCCCGCTCGAAGAGCTTCGAAGTGGGCGCCCGAGGCCCTTGCATCCTCATCGCGCATCCTTATGATACGGGCCGGCTGTAGGGGGGAGCGTGCTTGTGGCCGAGGCTCGCCGTGGTTGTCCAGAAAGCAGCTCCCTCGTTCCCTGTGCGGCGCTCCTCGTGGCAGCACGGCGGTTGCGCGGCTGGCCCCGGGACGGAAGAACATCCTTCAAGGACGCATTCACCGATCGCGCTCCAAAGTGCCTACTCGCAAACGTCCGACAAGCATCTGCTTGCCTCGATGTAAAATATCGTAGATCTCCCGCGGCGGACCCAGGCCGTGTGCGAGCGAGCAGTTGCTTTGCGAGCAGTGGAGCGCGCTTGTCTGGACATTCGAGGGACGTTCGAGGGTGCCCTCCCCCAGGATGCACGAGAAGATCCGGCAGACGCGAAGAACCCCCGAGGGCACCCTCCCCGAACCGACCTCGATCTTCGACACCTCGGTCTGGCCGTTGCCGGTTCCCCCCCCCCTCCTCTCGGGCCGGCAGGCTCCGCGCGCGGCCGAGGCTGGGCCCCCCGAGCCAGGCCCCCCCCCCCCGTGCCGTTCCTCCTCAGCTCTCCCAGGCTTCAAGCAGTGGCGAAGCGTCCTGGCTCGCCTACAGCCCTGCCAGACAGTGTTCTGAGAACCTTTCTGTGGTTCCCACGAGATGTTCGTAGAAGATTTCTGGCGGAGGCTGTCTTGTTGTATCACATCGGGTTGATGTTCTAAGAACACTGTTGTGCCCATCGCACTTGAGGACCAGATTCCAGACATCATCCCGAGCACCCAGAAAGGTTCGGAGGTGGACAGACCTCCTACCCTGACACGTCGATTAGCGAATCGGCCGTTCTCGGTTCGCGAGAGGGCGTCGCGGCCGTCATTTTTGCGGGTCCAGGTCCGTCGGTTTCGGTCCCAGGCCGTTTTCACTAAGGGGAGGTTTACTACAGGTAGATTTGTCCACCGTCGATTCTGTTGTGCCCATCGCACTTGAGGACCAGATTCCAGACATACTTCCGAGCACCCAGAAAGGTATCGACCCAGTGTCTGCCCGGCACGCTGGCGAAGCGTCGAACGAGTATTCGCCTCCTGGCGCCCGAGACATGCGAAAGACCTGCAATTTCGATGGTGTTCTTATCTTTTTCTGGTGCTCGGAATTCTTTCTGGCGATCAAGGCTAAAGTCGAAGAACAAAAAACTCCATAAGCATACACTTTTGGCGCTCCGCGCGGATTTCTTGGATCCGCCCGGCGCCCCCCTGGCGGCGTTGGGCGACCTTCCCAAGGGTACCCTTGCACACTTGCCTCCTCCGTCCATCCTTGACCGCTTTCACTGGCCGCGCCCCGCTCGCAAAGTGTCGACATGGCCTCCCGAGGCCCCTTGCATCCTTACCGCGCATCCTTGTGATACGGGCTGGCTGGAATCATCGTCGCATCCCAGACACATCTGGGAAGATATGGGAAGTGGGGGGAGGACGATCACCCCGAAACGATAGGAACATGTAGGCGAATCCTGGGATCTGTGCCTGTGTGTGTGTGTTTGTGTGTGTGCGTGTGCGTGTGCGTGTGCGTGTGCGTGTGCGTGTGCGTGCGCGTGCGGGTGCGGGTGCGGGTGCGGGTGCGGGTGCGTGTGCGGGTGCGTGTGCGTGTGCGTGTGCGTGTGCGTGTGCGTGTGTGTCCCTAGGCAACTTCCTAGTCTCCGTATTTCCCCACGCCGACGTCACCGATGCATCGCCGACGTCGCCGATGCAGCGCCGATGCATCGGCGAAGCGTTGGCGATGCAGTGGCGATGCCGCGCGATCCTTCGGCCCCATCTACTCGGACCCCATCTAGGAGGCCTCTAGAAGCATCGAGGAGGAGCGGAGGTGGAAGCGAGCTACTCGATGCTCGTTTGGGGGACCCTTCTGGGGCCCACCTCATGGATCTGTTCGGCTCAAGTGCGACGCAGGGTCGACTCGGGTCGGCGGACGTTCGACACAGCTTCGACGCGCGAGAGGAGCGAGTGGCTCCAAGAAGGTCCCCAGAATGAGCAGCTAAGAGCTGGGGGAGGAAGGGAAGGAGGCAGGGAGGAAGGCACACTGATGCTGGAAGCGTCTGAGGCCGTCTTGAGACACGATCCCCTTAAATGTGGTGAGCCAGGGGACGCAGATGCATCGACGACGGCCTCGCGTGAGACATCCTCACCGGCGCCGTCGCGTGAGACATCCTCACAAAACGGGCCCCGGGGGGGATGCCCAGAGGAGCCCAGAGCGGCCTCCGGCACCGTTTCCGGACGGATCCGCTGGATCCGCTGGATCCGCTGGATCCGGTGACGAATCCCAAACCGGCGCCCTCGCCTGAGACATCCTCACAAAACGGGCCCCGGGGGGGATGCCCAGAGGAGCCCAGAGCGGCCTCCGGCACCGTTTCCGGACGGATCCGCTGGATCCGCTGGATCCGCTGGATCCGGTGACGAATCCCAAACCGGCGCCCTCGCCTGAGACATCCTCACAAAACGGGCCCCGGGGGGGATGCCCAGAGGAGCCCAGAGCGGCCTCCGGCACCGTTTCCGGACGGATCCGCTGGATCCGCTGGATCCGCTGGATCCGGTGACGAATCCCAAACCGGCGCCCTCGCCTGAGACATCCTCACAAAACGGGCCCCGGGGGGGATGCCCAGAGGAGCCCAGAGCGGCCTCCGGCACCGTTTCTGGACGGACGACCTGACTGCATAACACGCCTGGATATGCCGACGGGGGCGAAGGAGGAGGAGGAGGAGGAGGAGGAGGAGGAGGAGGAGGAGGAGGAGGAGGGGGCAGGCGAGGGAGCCCCGGCCCTGGGGGAGGGGCCCTGAGGGAGCCCTGATGGGCTTCCGGCACCATGGAGAGGTCCTGTGGGGCGGCCGCCCCTTCTTCTCTCGGTCGTTTCCCTCTCGCCCAGAAGCGCGCGCCCCTTCTTCTATATCTACAGAAACTCCCGATCAACCGCAGAGCGGCGGATGTTAAGGAGGGTCGATACACGCACTGTCCGTTACCTTGTTGCTCCGCCATGAGGGTGCAAACCCGATTTGCTTGACTAATGCTCTGGGGTGGGGCATGTGCTCAGGGCAGGCTGCAGCACCGCTCAACGATGTGCTGTCAACCAAGCCTGCGGGTGGGCCCTCTCAATTTCTCTGTGCACTTCAGCTTTGGCTTCGGCTTCAGATGCCGATGTGCCTTTCGGGCCAGCTCACCCGAGTCAGATATTCCGCTCGCACGGGTGCTCCCCTCCCCCTGTGTTGTTGCTTCGCCACGCATGCCTCTACCCGCACGCGCACGTTCCAGGCTGCTCGGAAGCGAGACGCATAAGGGAGCAGGGCGGCTCCGCACAGCTTCGTTTCCCAGCTCTGCCAGCGTTCCTGGCCTGCATAAAAGGCCCAACAGAAAAGATCTTAAGAACATTTGAAGATTTGCAAGAAATGTGTTTGGCACACTTCTGGCTGAGACTGACTTGTTTCAACATATACGGGGTCGATGTTCTAAAAGCGTATGTTTTTTGTTATTCGCATTCTGGGGTTCTAAGGACCATGTCGTGGCAGGCCTGTAGGGATGCCGGGACACTCGGTCCCTGCTCGAGTGAGGGAGGAGAGCGGGCCCGCAGAGCTTCGTCTCCCAGCTCTGCTTGCGTTCTTTGGAGCGGAAGCGGGGGGCGCACCGGCTCTCCGCCGACCTTGCTCCTCCAGCCCGTACGCCGAGTGTCGCGTCGGCCTGCCTGCCAGGGGTGGACCTGAGCGGCGTTTGGGCGACTTCGTGGGCCGTTTTCGTTCCGATCTCAAACTGCAGCAAAGGTGGATGGAGGACAAGACGAGGGGACGCGAGAACAAAGCGGGAAGGACAAGCACTGCTTGGGTCGAGCCCTGCTGCCTGCCTCGGCAGGGTCTCGTTGTGGCCTCCCCTCCCAGGGGGTCTGGCGCCGCTGCTCCGCTGCCCGTGGTCGTGCCTCCCTCCGCCCTCGCGTGTGGCTCCCTCTCCTCCTCCTCCTCCTGCTCCTGCTCCTCCTCCTCCTCCTCCTCCTCCTCCTCCTCCTCCTCGTCCTCCTCCTCCTCCTCCTTGCCGCATCCCGCCCCCTCTCCCTCCGGGAGCCCCCAAACCAGGCGGGCTACGCAAGAAATTGGGTCGTCTGCGCCAGCATTGGCGCGTGAGTTGCCCGCGTAAGGTCGCGCGTAAGTGTTCTCGTCTCCAGTGTGGCGTGCCGCGCCGGCGGCCCGCGCAAGCCGCCGCGTAAGGTCGCCGTGTCCTCTCGCGTAAGACTCGTTTTTGATCGTCGCTCAGGTGGTGAGACATCAGGTTGTGACCTGAAATCCCCCAAAAGTCGCTGCCAGGTTTTGGAGCACGGGGTCGCCGCCGGGTTTTCTTGACTCCTGGGCCCACCGGCGCTCGGGACCTCCTCGAGACACCGCGCGAGGACCCAAGCCGCGTGGGTGGCACCAAGTCGCCCGAGGCTCACCGCCAGGTGTTGTCACCACTGGGGAGACTACCGATCCCTCCCCGTCCTTCCGATCCGCTCCCTCGCCTGCCCGCTCTCTTCCCTTTCGCCTCTCCCGCCGCGCGCCGTGGGCAAACAACGAACTGCGACGGCGGGCCTGGGGCACTTTTGCTCGGCCTCCAGGGGGGGCGCTGCTCGGCCCCAGGACGGTCGAGCCGATTTTACGGAATGAGAAGCACGTGCCCAGGACGGGGGGGCCGGACGAGGAGGAGGAGGAGGAGGAGAAGGAGGAGGAGGACGAGGACGAGGAGGAGGAGGAGGAGGAGGAGGGTAGCCAAGCTGTGAAAGAGTCACTACGTCGGATGTCTTTCGGTGCCCCCAGCTCAACGAGGGACCCCTGTCAGGAGTACGACCGCTACGCGCCCTACGGCACCATCGACATGCGCGAGCTGTTTCTCCTGATCAGGGATCTGGGCTTCGACGTGTCGAAATCCGCCGACGAGGTAAAGAAGTTCGACAGGACTGAGGGGCAAATCGAAGAGCAAACGAACTGCCTGTACATAAGCTCTCAGAGGTCCCCGCGGATTTCTTGGATCGGCGGCGGGCCCCCTGGCGGCAGCTCCGGCGCCGCCCCTGGAGCGCTCCGCGCGCCAGGGAGGGTGGTCCAGCGCCGATCCCAAAAAATTGCGCAGACCTCCGAGAACAGGTTGACGCTTCGCGTATCCCCACCAGCCCGCTGCCGTCTTCACTGCTTTTCACTTCGCTACAGGCGCGGCCCGCCCTAGCACGCTCGGCGTTCGACTCGTTTCGCGCGCCCGCTTACCAAAAAGTATCCCCACCAGTCCAGCCAGAAACGATGCCCAGGAGAGTTGAGGTGACCAGGGCCGGGGAGTGGGGGAGCATGCAGAAGAACAAAGAGCGGGGGAAGCCGTCATATACCCCAAGAGAGAGGGAAGATGGAGGAGGAATCGTCGTCGTCGGAGGAGGAAGAAGAGGAGGAGGAGGAGGAAGAGGAGGAGGACGAGAAGGAGGAGAAAGAGGGAGAATTGGGTACCTCGGGGATCCTCTTGAGGCCTCGCACGGGGTCTCTTGGGAGCCTCCTGGAGGCCTCTTCGGGCCGTCTGGGCGCCTCTTGGGGCCCTCTTGGGGCGCTCTTGGGGCCATCTTGGAGGACATCGATTAAAAAAGAGGGGAGCTCCAATTACTCTCCCCCCTCGGGAGCACCGAAAATCGCCTCCTGGACCCCTCTTGGAGCGCTCTTGGGACGCTCCGCTCTGGGGGCCGTCTTGAGGCTCTCCTTGGAGGAGATCGATCAAGAAAGGGGGGGGTACTTCATTAGCGTCGCTCCGCTACAGTGCGTAGAATCGCCTCTTGGGGCGCTCTTGGACTTGGGCATCTTCGGGGCCTCCTCGGGGGGTTCTTTTGGCCACTTGGAGCTGTCTTGGAGCTTTCTTGGGGCCGCTTAGAGCGTCTTGGGAGCCATCTTGAGGCATCTTAGGCTATCTGGAGCCATCCTGGAGATCATCTTGGGCTCTCGAGGCCTCGGATGGCCATCGGAAGCGAAAAGACGAGAAAGCAAACATCATCGATTTCCCTTTAGTGTTTGAAGGAGTTTGGCTTCTCGGGGGCCTCCTTGGAGGTCTCGGAGGCCTCTTGGAGCCGTCTTGGAACGTTCTGGGGGCATCTTTGAGCATTTTGGGAGCCATCTTGAGACATCGTGCGCTATCTTGAGCCGTCCTGGAGCTCATCTTTGACTCATGGGGCCCTCTTGGAGCCGACTTGGGCCATCTTGGACGCTCCAGCGCCTCGCCACCTCCCCCCGTCCAGGTCCGGGAGGGGGTAGGAGGGGGTACCTCCCTCTCCGAAGGGGAAGAAGGGGGATGGAATTCTCCTCCTCCTCCTCCTCCTCCTCCTCCTCCTCCTCCTCCTCCTCCTCCTCCTCCTCCTCCCTCCTCCTCTTTGCCCCTCCCTCCTCCCTCCTCCTCCTCCTCCTCCTCCGCCTCCTCCTCCTCCTCCTCCTTCCTCCCCGAAGGGGAAGAAGTGGGTTGGAAGAGGAAACGCCCTGGACCACCTACGCCCAGAGGGCTGGTGGGACTATGATTATGCAGTTGTGTTGCTGCCCTACTGCCGCTCTCATACAATTCCGCCCCTCGCTTCCACTTGTGCACTTACAGGGAGCGTTGGAGGGTCGCTCCTCCTTCCCCTCGCCGTCCGCCTCGCCCTCTCTTGAGTGGCCGTTATGGCTCAAGCCGTTCAGGGTCGAGCAGCACATCTCTCAGCGTGGCATCCGAGGGCCTGTTCAGGTATGGCACAAGGCGTACAGGCATGCGCACCTCTAGACTTACGTTGGGCATGTCTCTCTACAGGAGGAAAAATTCCAGAATCGTACTTGTTTTTGCTATGTTTGGGCATTGTTTGGCTATATTGTTTTTCCTCGAAAGTCCGCCTGTAGGAGGACATCTTCGACCTGACACAAGGCGTACAGGCATGCGCACTTCTGCACGTGGGTTAGCTGCCCTTCCGGTGCCCCTGGTCGCAGGCTCTCCGCAACCGGCAGGGATGCCCCCGCGCGAGGCCCGCAAGGATCGAAAGCGCACGCGTCCTCCTCCGCGGCCGCGCAGGCCGAGGAGCCGAACGATCAGCCCTCCCGCGCGGGGAAGGGCCCCAGCCTGGCCGGTGCGCCGCCCAGCGGGCCCAGCGGGCCGAGCTGGAGGCTGCATGAACGAACGTTTGGAGGTCCGCCTCGGGTCTCTTGGGTCGTCGGTGGAGGCTCATGCGAGGGATCCGCGCGGGCCTCCCGCAGTGGATCTGCTCATGTTCTCTGTCGGCCATGGAGCGCCCGCGCACACAGACACGTTGGCCGAGGTGGTTTGCAATGCTCAGTCACGGCCGCGCGACTGTGGAGGTATTGTGAAGTCAGGCACGTCCCTCTACTCAGCCATGCGCAGAGGGGGGTGGGGGGAGGGGGAAGGGCTTCTTAGAAGCACCCCTGCTTCTTAGAAGGCGCGGGCCTTGTCTGTAGATGTAAGGCCGGCGCCTTCCAAGAAGCAGCCTCCTTCTAAGGAGCCCTCCCCCCTCTCTCCACCCCCTTGTGCGCGCCGCCAATATACAGCAGGAATTGTCAAGAATAGTAAAAAAAAGTCTGGGAACGATTTCTCGACTAGGCTTGGACAATCTATGAGCCTGTTTCGGCTATTTTTGGTTTGTTTTCCCAGATCCGCCTGTAAGAGGACATGCCCGACCTAACGCAAAGCACAGTCACGGCCGCGCGACTGTGGAGGTATTGGTGGTGGTCGGTTGCAAAGTGCTGTTCGGCGGCGCGCTGAGGAGGCAAGCGAGGGGGGGGGACTTTGGCAGGCTCCGCTTCGAGACTCGATCGGCTTTCAGGCGCTGTCGGTCCTCGGTGGTTTTCCGGCCCCCTGGACCTCGCCGAGAGCTTCCCGGGGTGGGGGGGGTCCGGATCGTCCCGAGCGGCCGCTGGAGAGACCCGAGGTCTGACCCGAAAGCGAGGCTCCGCGGCGCGCCGAGGGGGGAGGTGAGAGGGGGCAGGCCCTCTCCGAAGGCGGCGGAGCTTCCCAGGAGCCCCCCAGCCTTCTGAGAGGCCCGGTGTGGCTTCGGCGAAGGCCTGCCCAGAACTCTTCTCGGAAGGCCAGGGGCCTCTTGAGCCTCTCTGAGGCGCCCGCCCCCTCTGCCTGGCCCCCTGGGCGCGCCGCCGACTGGGTGGTCGTCGGTCGGAGAGTGCTGTGGTCCACCTCGGCGGTGGCGGCGGGGGCCCGACCGTGGCGCCGCCCGGGCCGAGGCGAAGGCGCGAAGGCCCAGCCGTCGAGGAAGGAGGACGGGATAGAGCGAGAGAGAGAGACGTTCGGAGGTCCGCGCCCGTGGGATCGGCGTTGGGCCCCCGCTGGCGGCGCACCTGGCGCCGCCCCTGGCGCGCCCCGCGTGCCAGCAAGCGTGCAGTCGGGCATGTCCCTCTACAGGGGGAGAATATTCAGAAATAGTTGGTTTTTAAAAAAGCAGTCTAGGGACGGTGTTTCTACTTGTGTTGACTATGTTCGAATATGTGTTCGGCCATGTTTGATTTGATTGTCCAAAATCCGCCTCCAGGAGGGCATGCCCGACCTGAAGCAAGCGCCGATCCTGGAAGTCCCTGCGGACCTCCGAGACTGTTGTGCCTGTGCCGTGCTTCCTTTTCCCAGGCCGCGCTTATCATCTCGACATCGGCCAGCCTACTGTCGGTCAGCAGCAGCGGCGACGGCACCCTCGGGGCTCATGGTGGCAAGGGAACCTCAGCAGAGGCGATGCGTGCAGAGTCCATGTTCGCGGTTTCCGCGGGAGTTGTGGCCAAGGGCGCTCCAGCACAAGATAGGCATGTTCGGCGATGTCTGCGCCCAATGGCGAGGCTGCAAGTTGTGCACTGCTGTTGTGTGGTGCCCAGATCCTCAGGGAGGCTGCTGCGACAGAGGCAGCTTTGCTTGGGGTCAAGGGGGCGCCGTCATCGGCGTTTGCCACCGTCTTGGGGGCTTCGGCAATATTGTCTGGAATACTCGAAGTCCTCGAACGGCCCTTGACTTCTGTGTTCGATAGTTCTGTCTTCGCTCAGCCGCCGTGCCAGCGAGGCACTGTCTGCGTTGCGACACCGTCGAGCACCGCCTGGAAGGCCGTCACGTCTGACGCTTCCCGTCTGCATCTCAAAAGGACATATATCATTCGAATAGGGAATCGACTACAGAATTTATTTACCCCAGACTCCATTTTCCTTTCGGAATTGCGACAAATACGTGGAATGATCTATGAGCATTCTATTATGTTTTGTACAGTCGACGGGAAAATCAATTTTGGGGTAAATCAATTCCGTAGTCGATCCCCTTCTCGAATCGTGCGGCTCGTTGGAACATCTCGGGGCAGTCTTGGGCTCCCGTGGGGCGGTCTAGGGGACGCCTCTTGGCCGTCCGAGGGACCTCCCGGGCCCGTCGTGTGGGCGTCACGGGGGCTGCTTTGGGCCGCCGTCTTGCAAGCTGCACGCCTGCCCGCCGCAGCCACCGCCCGAGGAACTCAGACGACAAGCTGGACTTCCACGAGTTCTGCAGCTTCGTCGAGAGCTACATGCAGAGGCATCGGGATCGCGGCGCTGTCTCAGCCATCGCGAGGCATTAAGCAGGATTCGGGTTGCGGTGTGAACAGCGGCGGTTACATCACGAGCATTATGAATATTGTTATTGTTGTCATTATGATGATGATGATGATGCTGATGATGATGATGATGATGATGATGATGAGGATGAGGATGAGGATGAGGATGAGGATGATGGTGATGGTGATGGTGATGGTGATGGTAATGGTGATGGTGATGGTGATGGTGATGGTGATGGTGATGGTGATGGTGATGGTGATGGTGATGGTGATGATGATGACGATGACGATGACGATGACGATGATAATGATGAGGGTGATGAGGGTGATGACGGTGATGACGGTGATGATAATGATGATGAGGGTGATGGTGATGGTGATGGTGATAGTGGTGATGATGATGCTGGTGATGGTGATGGTGATGGTGGTGATGATGACGGTCATGACGAGTATGATGTTGATGATGATGCTGATGATGCTGATGATGATGAAGGTGTTGATGATGATGATGATGATGATGATTATGATGATGATGATGATCATGATGATGGTGTAGATGATGTTGCTGACGGTGATGCTGATGCTGCTGATGTTGCTGCTGATGTTGCTGCTGATGATGCTGCTGGTGATGCTGATGCTGATGCTGATGCCCGTCCTGATGCTGGTGTTGACGCTCTCTTTTGTGTGATCCCATGTCGAACGGGTGAGGATCATCATCACGCTACGCGATCAGCTCCGTCATAGGCCATGTCTCTCGCTGTGCGCGTCCGCCCACGACCGAGCCTGACGGAGTGACCCGCGCCGTCGCCCGGTGCGGCGACTCCTCTGCGGTCGCGCCCGACTCGGGTCTCCCGCCCTGGCCCGCGACGGGCGCCTCGCGGGCGCATCCGGCCGACGACGCCGAGGATGCCCTCCCACGGAGGACGCGCCGTTGCTCGGGGGACCTCGTACCCGGCACGAGCGCCCGACGCCCAGCGCCACCCTCGCGGCCTCCGTAGCCGCCTTGAGAAGGGACTCCCCCGGGTATCGGCTTGATCGCTGGCCTTGTCGTGGACGGAGGTACGCTCCGAAGGCGTAGGGGCCAAGGCAGGCATGGTTCTGCATGGCGTCGCTGCTGACGCGCAGTCCCTCGCGGCCCTGCCCCCATCGGCCTCCCCAGGCCATTGGACTCTCGTTACGTCCGCCTCCGCTTCGCCCTTTCTCGTGTCGCCGTCTTCCGAGACTCGGACGAACCGACACCGGACGGGCGAACCGAATCCGGACGAAGTGAAGCTGACGAAGCGAAGCGGGCGAATCGAAGCGGATGCAGCGGACGGAACGAATCGATTACACGTAAGAGTGACCCTTCGCCGGAGAGACCTTTGGTGCGGGCCCACTGGGGTTCCCCGATCGCCGAACGCGATGCGGTAGCAGCCTCTTGCGCGCTTGTGTTCGGTCCCCCAACGGCCCTCAAAAGCCGCGCACCAAAGGTCACTCTTGCCCAGGGTCACTCTTGCGTGCAGTCAAACGAAACTGAATCCCTCGGGCCATCGTCCCAGGCTCGCGGCCCTGGGCCAGGCCGGACGGGGCTGGGACGAGGATTCATCTGTGAGCATTCCGGAACGCTCTCAGAAGGCCGCGGCGCCCGAGACATCCTCAAGAACCGCCAGACCCCAGAGATTCTCTCTTTGTTCTCGTCCTGGCCTCGTCTTGCCAGGCCTGCAGGCGGGCGCCGCTGCCGCCCTCCGCGAGGCGGCGGCCACCTGCCGCTCGTCAGGCGCGGCGCCCCCGCAGCCGCGGGCGCGGGCTCCCCCCCGCCGCCGCCCGCGGTGGGGCGTGTGCGTTGTCCCCAAATCCAGGCCCCCGACGGCATGATTTTTTCGTAACGTCGACCCCCAGCGGTCTCGACCCCTTCCTTGGGATTGGCGTCGCGTCCCGAGGCGTTGCTTCACGGCCCCGAGGCCCGGGGAGGACCCCCCGAGGCCGAAGAGATAGCGAGACGCCCGCCGTCGTGAGTTTTGTCACAGCCCGAGGGGGTCTGGGGAAGGGGCGCACGAGGGCGAAGAGTGCCCGGGGCGGCGGGGGAAGGCCGCGCGGCATGCTGAGGGGGCGCCCGGCCCGCCGCGGGGGGGGGGGCCGCGGCCCCGCCGCCTTCGCCGGAGGGCGCCGCGGGCCTCGGCGGGGTGCATGGTCCCCCTGGGCCTCCTGGCCAGGGGGGCGGGGGCGGAGCGCCGTGTATAGGCGGACTGGCAGGTCGACCCTGCCAGATCAAGGGTAGCCTTGTTCAGCCACGCGCAGGAGGGGGGGTATTAGGGGCAGGGGGCAAGGCTTCTCGGAAGCACCCCTGCTTCTTGGAAGGCGCGTGCCCTGTCTGTGGACGTGAGGCTGGCGCCTTCTGGGAAGCGGCCTCCTTCTAAGAAGCCTTCTCCCCTCCCCCCCTACCCCCCTCTGCGCGCCGCCAAACGTCGACCCTGCCAGATTTGTTCAGTCTGGGTTGTTGAGACCTGGCGGGAGTGGGGAGTTGCTTTGCCCACTTTGGATCTGCAGCCGTGAGGCTCGAGCCACAGGGTTGTGCCGGCCTAAACCACGCTCGCGCCGAGAGGGGGCCACGTGGCGATGGGGCCTTGGGGGGTTGTGGTGCACGCCGCTGTTGTCATCCTCGGCGGGGTGCAAAAGAGTCGGGCCAACGGATGGTGGCCGTTCGGCCATGGGCTGAATGGCGCGGGTTCCGCGCCTTCGGCGGCCGAACCAGCGAGGCGGGTACCTGCACCTCCCCCAGGCCCTGCGGCGGCTCCCATTCTTAAGAAGGGCACCGGGGGAAGAAGCCGCCAGCCGCGAAGGCGAGCAAGGGGCTCAGGAAGGGGCGGGCGGTTCCTCTAGGCGCCCGCTGCCGGAAAGGGGCGTCACCGAGGTATCCCGACAGCCGCTGCAACGACTACGACCACGACTTCGACTACGGGACGTGCCGTTGATGGGGAGGGGGGCTCCGCAAGAGTAAGCCCCGAGCCTACGGCGCTGCAGGAGCCCCCGGGCTCGGGCAGCGAGGGTTGGCGCTCCTGGTTGCCGAGCGTGCCGACTTGGTGGTGCGCTGTGAAGATGCCGGATCGCCGACGCCTGGTGTAATTATCCCCCCCCCGCCTGGGCTTGGTGAGCCTTCGCCGGATGGGCCGAGTGGATGCACTGCCTGGGCCTTCGAGGTCAGCGGGCTGGGGATCTGGCTGAGCACACCGGAGCGTGTGGGTACGCTCCGACAGAGTGAGGCTGGAACTGTGCGTCTGTGGACAGTCTGGGCGCGAACTTTTCGGGCTCGTGGTGGGGCACAGCCGTGCTTTGCATGATGATGGCCATGTTCACGTTCCGATTGGGTACTGCCGAATCCTGTATCAACATACATGGTTATGGTGCCGCTGGTCCTGAGCTATGCTGGGATAGCTGGGGGGCTAGGACAGCTTACGACGCGATGCCGTCGACGGCCCGCCAGGCCGGAGGCAACCAACCCTCCCACCACCGCCGCCCCCCTGCAGCGGGTGCGGTTCTGTGAGCCCGGGGTGGGCGGGGACACCGACACCGCCTACTACAACAAGGGGATCCGCGGCCGAGGAACCAACCAAGCCCTGAACCACCTGCTATTGCGCAAGCGTGGGCAGGTGGCCCGCGTGTCCTGCAACTTCGGCGCGGCCGTGGGTCCAGGAGGCACCCTATCGAAGCCATGCTTCAGCGAGGAGGGAGGATGGGGAGGAGGGATTAGGAGGGAGGAGGAGGGAGGGAGGAGGAGGAGGAGGAGGAGGAGGAGGAGGAGAAGGAACAGGAGGCGGAGGAGGAGGAGGAGGAGGAGGAGGAGCAGGAGGGGGAGGAGGAGGAGGCGGAGGGAGGAGGCAGGAGGGAGGAGGGAGGAGGGAGGGAGGAGGAAGGAGGGAGGAGGGAGGAGGAGGAGGGAGGAGGGAGGAGGGAAGGGAGGAGGAGGAGGAGGAGGAGGAGGACGAGACGAGGACGAGGACGAGGAGGAAGAGGAGGACGAGGAGGGGGTAGAGGAGGAGGAGGAGGAGGAGAAGGAGGAGGAGTTGGTCCGACGAACAATCCACAGTGCAAGCATATACCCGTCGGCGACACCCGCGGATTTTCAGCGAAGGAGGAAGGAGGAGGAAAGAGGAAGGAGGTGGAGGAGGAGGAGGAGGAGGAAGAGGTGTTCCGAAGAAGAATCATCAGCATAAAACATTGACGGAGGTCCGCGCGAATTTCTTGGATCGTCGGCGTTGGACCCCCCTCGCAGCGCCTCTGGCGTTGCCTCGCGCCAGGGGTAGGACCCCGGCCCCGATCCAATAAATCTGCATAAATCTGCACGGACCTCCGAGAATAATGTTTATTGAGATTCTGTTCTCGATCTGGCAGGAGGGGGGGGGAGGGGAAGGGGGAGGGGAAGGAGGACGGGGGAGGGGGAGGGGGAGGGGGAGGGGGAGGAGGAGAGGAGGAGGAGGAGGGAGGAGGAGGAGGAGGAGGAGGAGGACGAGGAGGAGAGGGAGGAGGAAGAGAGAAGAGGAGGAGGAGGCGGAGGAGGACGAGGAGAGGAGGAGGAAGAGGAGGAAGAGGAGGAGGCGGAGGAGGAGGAGGAGGAGGAGGAAGAGGAGGCGGAGGAGGAGGAAGAAGAGGAGGTGAAAGAAGAGGAAGAAGAAGATGAGGAGGCGGAGAAGGAGGAGGTAGTTGAGGCGGAGGAGGCGGTCAAGTGCCGCCGTTTCCGCGAGGGACCACGTGCAGAGCAAGTATAAGCCTGATGAGCCGGAGGACCCGACGGGTGGCGCACGACGAGCTTGGGAAGGCTTCCCCCCTTCCCTCCCTCCCTTCCTGTCTCCTCCCTCCTCCATCCATCCGTCTTATATCCCTCCTCCCGCACTCCCTCCTTGCAGTCGGCCCTGATTAGTGGGTCGACGTACCCTTGCGTCCTGTTTCTCGTGACCCATGCCCCCCCCCCCCCCTCCCCCCTCCTCTTCCTCATCATCATCATCATCATCCTCCCTCTCCTCCCTCCTCCCCCTCCTCCCTCCTCCCCCGCATCCCTCCTCCCCCCTCCCCTCCATGGGACACCATTCTCCTCCCTCCCACCCTCCTCCGACCCTCCATCCTCCCTCCCTCCCCCGCGCATCGCGGGCCGCGATGTGCGAAGAAACCGAAGGTTTGTGTTCTTCTGCCAGCGACTTGCGCCGCACTCAAGGTTCGGGTGCGCAGTCGCTTCGAGGAGCCGGCCAACGCTTTCGTGGGAATGCCTCACTCGCCGGCCTCTCTCGTGGCAGGTTCCTTTCGCAGGGGCACGGAGAAGGAAAATTCAAAAATAATCAAAACATGATCACAAATATTCAGAAATAGTCATGAAGTCGGGCCTGTCTACAGGAGGAATATTCCAAAATAGTCGAAAATATTCCCAGGACGATTTTTCGATGATTTGTTTGGTACTTTTGTGCATATGTGCGGTATGTTTTATTTGTCGTCCAAGATCCGCCTGTAGGGAGGCGTGCCCGACCTGAGCCTAGTACCGGTTGGAGTGAGAGCAGTTTGAAGTCTTGGAGAAGAGGGGCACGGGAAGTAGATGAGGACAATGGTTTCGGGTGCGACTTCAGTCTGGCGATGCAGCAGTTCGAGATATTACGAACAAGTATGATCTCTATGTCACGCCATGTGGTTACCGATCAATATCAGAGTACAAACGGTTCAAAGGCAGGAACAGAAAGAGGAAGGACATAGGTGTTGTTGCTCAGTGGCGGCAGTGTTGTCGCAGCGTGTTCAGCTGCTTTGTGCACAAGACAACAGCCCGAATGCCACGGCCCTTGAGTACCTCTTGACGACGGGCCTGCATTGGACGGGTGGCGCAAACCACATCTACGCCACCGCCACAGAGAGCACAGCGACGCCAAAGAGAGCACAATGCAAGCGAGGAGATGCACCAGACAAGAGCCAACGGCAAGGGCATTATGTTTGCAAGAACTGGCATGCATCGCTCGACGAGTGTGGGCGCCAAAAGAAAGGAGGTAAGACGCCAGAACAACGAGGTCCAAAACGGAAGGATGAGGAGGAAGAAGAGGAGGGTTGATGGGCAGAGGGCAAGGTGTAGAGTGGGGAGTGGAAAGCACGCGGAAGGGTTGATTAGATTCAGCGAGCGGGTGAGGAACAATTCAGATGGGCGTATGTGACATGGTTGGTATCCCCGCACCAGGACGAGGAGGACCCCATGCCGGAAGATCTGAAAAACGACGATTGGCCTACGCAGCAGAGGACCGCGAATCCAAAGTTGGTCTTGGGCATGTTTTGCTACGCGAGAGTTGAGCAATGGGCAGATGAGCTTTTGGCCCGCGCAACTGCCAGGTCGTCCAGCTAGAGAACGCATGATTATGTTTGCCTCGAGTCGTCCAGGAGGATTATGAATGTACGTACGCATGCGCGTCTCCTGTCGACCGACATATTCTATGCGCTTCTCGTAACCCCACCAGCCCATCCAGAAACGATGCCCAGGCGAGTTGCCCTGATCAGGGATGTGGAGGAGGTTGCAGTGGAATAAAGGGCTGAGGAAGCCGTCATACCCCAAGAGGGGCTGGATGGAGGAGGAACTGAAGGATGAGGATGAGGGGGAGGGGAAGGAGGGAGGAGAGAGGAGGAGAAGAAATTGGCGGATTTGGAAGAGGAGGACGAAGACGAGGACGAGGACGAGGAGGATGAGGAGTAGGGCGAACAGAAAGGCCAGAGGCCGCTTAGATGCTTCTCGAAGACTTTTCGGATATCTCTAGAGAGTTTCTTGGAGTCCTCGTGGGTGCCTCGGGGAAGCCTCTTGGGGCCTCTCGGGAGCCTCTTGGGGCCGCTTGGGCCCCTCTTGCGGCACTGTGGGGAGCCTTGGGAGCCATCTTGAAGGAGATCGATCAAAGAAGGGGGTGTCCTCAATGAGCCCCGCCCCTCTAGAGCCCTTGTAATCACCTCCTGGTTCCCTCTTAGAGCGCTTTTTGCACCGTCTTGGGACCCTCTTGGGCTCCTCGCGGGGCTTACTTGTGTGTGTGTGTGTTGGAGCCACCGTGAGGCCTCGGAGAGCCGTCGAAAGGGAAGAGGCGAGAAGGCACAACAGAGTGAGTTGCCTTATGTGTGTGAAGGCCCTTGGGGGGGGGGCTGCGTGGTCACTTGGAGCCGTCTTGGGGCTGTTTGGGGGCCTCTTGGAGCATGTTGGACTCCATCATAAGCTATCGCGAGCCATCTCGAGCCATCATGGAGGTCATCTTCGGCTCCCTGAGGCCCTCTTGGAGCCATCTTGGGCTATCTTGGGCGCTCCGGCGACCCGCGCCTCCCCCCGTGCAGGGCTAGGGGAGGGGGCAGGGGTAGGGGTCGAGGCACCCCCTGGGTGGCAAGCCGTCTGGCTCACTCCCACCCGCCCTCCCAACACATAAGTAAGACCCGAGCCTGAGCATGTTCAGCGGTCGTCTTCGGATGGACAGCTACTGGGAACCACAACAGACCCCATGTGCGCGACGCTGGGGCGAGGTGCGCCAATCGTGCCAGGCGCGCAACGCGCGCCAGGCACCCCTGGAGCCCGAGCGTGCCAGTCACGCCTGGTGCGCCAGATGCGCCACGTGCTCCGCGTGCGCCAGGTGTGCCGCATGCTCCAGCCGCGCCAGTTTCGGGGCACGTGCAGAGTGTGTCAGGTGCGCCTGCGCACGTGACAGCACAGATCGGGAAACATGTCGGCCCCCACGATCTTTGCCGAAAAGCAATGCCCATCATTATGTCTGGTGGGCCTGCGCACAGCAGGCCATGCGCCACCACCCCCGCCGTCCCTGTCAAAAGCCAACTGGCAGTGATCGCGGGGTGGCCGCGCATGATCCAGATTTAGTCGCGAAGTTCATTTTGTATAGTTTTTTGACAGGGTTGGTAACCTTGCAAGCAGCAGGCAAAATGCTGACACCCCCGCCGTCCCTTTCAAAAACAATACAACGTGCTCGCGGGCCTCGCGAACATGATTCAAGACTTTGCACCCAAATGTACTTTGTATTGCATTTTGACAGGGGTGGTGGGGTGGGGGGGCGCATCGGGCTGGATGCGCATGCCCGAATGTGGAGGCAGAGTGCGTTTGGTAGTGGTTTGTTGACAGAGATGGTGGGGGGAGGGTCGCATGGTTCTTGGTTGGCTGCATAATAACAAGGAACAGCGATAAACCCCTACCCGAAGGGGAAGAAGGGGGGGTTGGAACCGTAAACTCGCTAAACCACTCACGCCTTGAAGGGCCAGTTGGAGGGATTGGCGTTGGCGCAAGCAAAGTACGTATGAAAGTGTCAAGGAACATTTAGAGTTGTTTTTATTGGAGTCAGCATTCGTTGTGTGTGTGTGGTTATTTGGTTTCCGACACGCGTTTTGCTTTGGTAAGCCCTGAATGGCATCGGTTGGCAGTCGCGACCGCCCTTGATAATGCAAGCGAGTGCGAGAGTACATCTCAGCTTGTACGCGTGCATGGGCAGGTGCATGTGTGTATGTGTGCGGAGGGGCATGCTCAGATTCGTGTGTACGTATGTGTTTATGTGTGTATGTGATTCTAAAGACTTACGCCACATCCGCCGACCCCTTGTTTCTTGTGTTGCCGTGTCTGTGGGGGGCCACGGGCCCCGGGAGTGGTACGCTTTGTGGGGCCTCTTTTGGGCCTCTTGTGGGCTCCTTGGGGCTCTTTGGGTGCTTCATGGGGGTCTCTTGGGTTTTTGTTGGCGGCATTGTGGTATCTTCTGGGAGCCTCAGTGGGAGAAAGGTTGGAATTCTCGGTTCGTGGCTCCTCTGTAGGACCCTTCTTGGGGCTGTCTTCGAGCTCTGTTGGGCCGTCTCTGGCGCCTATGGGGCCGTCTTGGAGTTCTTTTGAGCCGTCCTGAGAGCCTCTTGGGACCCTCTTTGGCCATCTTCGGGCGGCCGTGGGGGCCTCGTGGACAGCTTTGAACGCCGTGAAGGCTGAAAAGTTGAATGCTGGTCTGGAGAGCCAGCGGTGCCATTTCGCGAGTCTCAACAGAAAGGGTGAGCGGGTTGAGGAGAACTGATGAGGAGGAGGAGGAGGAGGAGGACGATGAAAAGGTGGAGGGCGATCAGGGGAAGGACAATCGGGCGGGCGAGGATGACGACAGCGGAGGAGGGATGCGCGGGGCGGCTGGTCCAGAGGATGGATGACGACAGTTTCTGTCGCATGTGTGATCGCATGTGTTCTCTCACATCGTTGGCGTTCCGGGTCCGTCATTCAATTTGGTTCCCAACCGCGCCCGTTCGGGTCTGGTACCCCGGCGGTTAGTAGCCAACCTGGCGGCGACGGGTGTCAAATGTGCCCGCTGGGTCTTGTGCCCCGACACTTGACAGTCACATTCCGTCAGGAGGATCTCCTGTATGTTCTCCAAGTATCGCGTCGGGCTTCCGTTTGGTTTTTCCCCCTACTTAGGCTCTGCCTAGAAGGGTTCTTACTCGGAAGCTTAAAGGGCCGGGCAGTGTAACCCGCCCCGGGCGGTTCCCCCAGTATCCGCCCCGCGGTTCCCCCAGCTACGTCCCTTTAGCCTAGCGTTGCTTATCTCATTTTAGCTTAGCTCAGGTTCATCTTAGCTTAGCTCAGGTTCATCTTAGCTCAGGCTTATCTTAGCTAGCTTACCTTCATCTTAGCTCCGCTGAGCCTTAGCATAGCAGAGCACAGCAGAGCATAGCATAGCATAGCATAGCGCAGCACAGCATATCATAGCATAGCCCAGCATATCATAGCATAGCGCAGCATAGCATAGCATAGCATAGCGCAGCGCAGCACAGCACAGCATAGCACGGCGCAGCATAGCATAGCATAGCAGAGCACAGCATAGCATAGCACAGCAGCCAAGCAAAGGCATAGCAACAGCAGCGACAGCAAAGCAAAGCACAAGCAACTCAAAGCAAAGCAAAGCAAAAACAAAAGCAAAGCAAAGGAAAGGCAAAGGAAAAGCAATGTGCGACACGTGCCGAGCTAGCCTCGATGGCCGGACCGTAGCCCCCGCAAGCAGTGCCTTCCGTAACCATGTCGGCTCAAGTCCGGAGGCCCTGCCACACAGCCGCCCACGCATAGCATAGCTAAGCATAGCATAGCATAGCATAGCGCAGCATAGCATAGCATAGCATAGCATAGCATATCATAGCATAGCATAGCGCAGTTTAGCATAGCATAGCATAGCATAGCACAGCGCAGCATGACATATCATAGCTTAGCATAACATAGCATAGCATAGCATAGCACCGCATAGCACAGCATCGCATAGCACAGCATAGCGCAGCATAGCATGGCATAGCATAGCATGGCATAACATATCATAGCAACTAATGTTGTTTTCCTAGGGGCTCCAACTTCTAGGTAGGGTCGCACTGGGGTAATCTTTAGATTACCGCCGTGCCCGAACACATATCCCAAAGTAGATCATTACAGGTCTCCTGCTCTGCAGGTGGGATGGCGCTTGCGGGTGGCCTTCGTAAGGTTCGTGGCTTCGTGAGGTTCGTGGCCTCGGGAGCGCCAGCGCGTAGTAATTTTGGGGCGTTGCGGCGTCGGGGGCGCCGCCGTGTCATCAGGCGCAAAGACGCGGCGGCCTCGGGCGCGCGAGCCTGGCGCATTTCACAAGGGATTGCGGCTGGGGGGGGCGACAGGCCGGCGCAATCTCAACGCGCCGCGGTCCCGGGGGCGCCGGCGCGTGGCAATTTTTCGAGAGGGGGCGCGGGTTCGCGGGCACCTGCCAGTCGAAGGTTTCGAAGCGGGCCGTGGCCTCGCGAGCGCGAGAACCAGACGTCAGGCGCAGCGGGCCGCGGCCCCGGGAGAGCGCGAGGAGGGGCGCGACCTGGCGAGGGGGCGTAGCTTCGGGGGCTCGCAGTTGCGGTATATAACGCGTGCCAGGGCTCTCCTGCCTCCTCCTCCTCCTCCTCGTCCCCGCCCCCCTCTTCGCCCCTTCTCCTTTTCCTTCTCTTCGTTCGTGTCCTCCTCCAGTTCCCCCCTCCTCCTCGCCCCCCTCCTCCCCGCCGCCCCCCCCCCTTATCCCCCCCGTCCTTCTCCTCCTCCCCCCCTGCCCCGCTCCCCCAGGAAGTTCGGGGCGCGTGATCTGGAGAAGGTCGGGCGTCATCACAACAGTGGCCCCTGAAACGAAAACCTTTGTCCGGGGGAGGCTGAAAGTGCTCCTGGCCCAAGGTGCCCCCAGCATTTCGCTCGACAGTTTCGGCGCCCGCTCCCATTTTTCCCCTCCACGCGCGTAGTTGCTGCGCAATTGGGGCGCTCGGGTCACAGAGTTTGAGGAAGCATCAGAAGAGACCCGATTGCGCAACCGAGCCAGCTTCCACCCCTGTAACCGCTGCAAGCTTTGAGGGCGAATGCGCGCGGCGTCAAGATGAGCATTCTATCGTCAAAGACACATTGTCTCCGCCCGCGTGACAGTGAAGCCTGTTTTGCTCCAGGATAACAAGGGCATCTCCTGCGAAACCCACGGTTTGGCCTACGCGCACCTCCCACGGCGCGACATGGGGAAGCTGGTTCGAGGGGCGAGGGGTGGAGGAGCAAAGCAGTGTGCAGACAGCGCCTTTCCTTATTATGAACACCGAATTGATTCGTCGCGGCCGCGCGCACTGTGAAGGGCAGATACGCGCGGAGGAAGCGCGGCCGCGGGCCTGCGCGGAGGCGCCCGCGCTGACGTCTGACGGCGCGCGGATCGCCACTGTGCAGGACGCGGCGAGCGAAACGAATCGCGATTCTGAGATAGATGCGGATCAGCATGGAATTGCCCGCGAGCGCGCGGCCACGCGTCCGCGAAGAAGACCGCGCGGATGACCGAGGCGCCGGAAGTGTTGGGGGCGCAGTTGAAAAGATGGACGTGGAACCCAATTGCAGGGCGAGTGATTCTCCACGAACGCCACGCAAGGGCACGTCGCGAGGTGCACGCGGGGGCGGGCGCCGATGCCCTGCGGATTTGCGAGTTCCATCGAGGGGCAATTGCGCGCGCGGGCCATTATGCATCTGCGCGCGCGACCTCGGTGAACGGCGAAGAACAGCGGTCGGTGCGGGGCGACGAGGAAGCGAAGTGCACGCTGCATCCGGCGGAAGCCGCAGAGTGGTAAACAAAGGAAGGTTTGAAACTTGACACGCTTGTGCATGGGCGCGCGGACTCTCGGCGAACGGCCGAACAGCTGGCCCCGCCGCTCGGGGGGGGCCGGGGGGGGCGACAACGCAGAGAGCCGCACGAACGACGCGGAGAAAGGCAGCTTTGCGGGCGGCGCGCGCTGTTCGGAAAAGACGGGCCCGCGCGGAGGTTCGCGGGCCGAGGCGGACCGCGCCGCGGAGAAGCCCAGCCAGGGCGAGGCAATCGTGAGAAGGGCGCGGGTCGCGGAGCGCTGGGAAGCAGACGCGGGCGGGGCGGGCGCTGTCCTGTCTGGGAGGCCTGGCGGGCTTGCCGGCAACGAAAAAAAAAGAGGGCGCCGCGCGGGGTGGCCCACTTCCGGCGACATCGGGCGCTAGGGAATTCGCTTCGCGGGAACTCGAAGGCGGGCCCTACTCGCCTCCTGAGCCAGTGCCCCCATGGCGGGCCCTCCAGATACGGCCAAAGACCAACTGGGCAGAGCGATCAAGGACCCGCCGCCTTCCGCTCCAACGATAGGGACACAGACTAGCAGGCAGACGAGACAGAGAGGGGAAAGGCCGCGGTCGGGACTCCACGAACCTCCGCGCCTGACCCTACAATGACACAGTCGAAGAAACGGAAATCGCGAGCCCCAGCGAGGGGGAAACAAACTGGCCAGGCTAAAGAGATCGTTTCGTAGAGAAAACCGTTCTGCACTGCTTTGCCCTCTGCTGTGGACGTTGGCCGAGGAGGAGGGCCGCCAGATTCTTGCGCCCACGGCGCGCGATGGGCCGACAGGGCTTGCCCAAGCCATCGGATTGGACCCTAAATCGGCCATGCAATCCACACGCAGAGCAAAACACCGTGCCCTGGACCCCCGTCTGGAGTCTGTGAGTATAATGAATGACTCGGCCGAAAAAAAAAACGTCGGCTCCACAAAGCGAGCAACAGCACGGCCCGGCGTATTCAGAAAATCGAAGGCGAATTTCCTGGCCGCACGTCCGTCACACAAGGAGCACTGCCAAAATGGGCGGCGAGGGTTCGGGATCTTGTGTTGCGTCTTACTCAGGGCACGGCTTAGCTTTAAAGTCTCACGCGCATGCTTAGAAAGTTTCGGACGCTCAACCTTGGGCCGCGGCGGAGGAGGGACACGGTGGGAGGCGCAGTCAAGGAGGACCACCGCTAAATGTGTCCTGACCACCGCCGCGACCTCATCGACCAATTCAGTCCGAGCACGCTGCGAGTATGGAAGCTGGGCCTCCTCAGCAAAAACCTCGGCCAACTCGTCCGCTCTTTGATTCGCAAAGAAATGAGTGAGCGGGATCGAGCGCCCCTGGGCTTCAGCAACCGAAAGGTGGGACTCAACCTTGAAGAGCCGCGCAACTAACCCAGGAGTGTCTCTGATCACCGATTGGAGCTCTAACCAATCGGTAATGTTGCTGATAGGAAACTCTCCGCGCATCATAGCTGAGGAACCGCGGGTGACATAGGCGCTATCGGTGATAAAATGACGTTCTACTTCAATCGGAATGGGCCTCGTGGCCTTCAGGAAGGTTCCGAAAGCTCGGAGCTCTCCTCTGTTCACTGATTGTTTGAATTCCAGAGGCCCACCCCAGGATTTGATCTCAGACAGTAAGCACGCCTGGAGGTGGCTTCCTTCCTGGAAAATAATGGTGGACCAACCTATGCGCCTAAGTCTAGGGTCGGCTGAGTGGCCCCCCCGCTGGCGTCGCCAGCTCCAAACACCACGCCACACGGAAACTCCAACTCCGAGGGCGAGAGGTCGGGGTCGAGAGGTGGGGGCGAATCGTTGGGGTGTCCACTTCGACCCAGGATCCCGGCACCAGGCCTCGGCGCCAGAAACAGGACAGCTCTTCACAGCCCAGCCGCGCTCGCTCCACGACAGCAGCTGGAGCTACGCCCTGCAGAATACTGTTGCACGGGCATTCCCAGTGGGCATGTCTCGGGGTCTCTGGGGCCTCTTTGCATCGGGGGCACAAGGGGCCCACCTCTGGAAAGCAATCGTGCACCCTCTGGGCTGGCCACAGACTGCCAGTCGCGATGGCTTGGTGGACTCCAAACAGTGCACCCCCCCCCCCTTTCGCTTGAGGCTCCTCCGAAAACCGCGGAAGGGGCCCAATGTCAGGGATTCCTCGCTCGAGACCAAGCCCCAGATACTCCTCCGAGGCAGCAGTCCACAAGGACCTCTGAATAGGAAGAGAAAACACTTGCTTCACATCCGAAACATCCAGCACCCCAACCTTGTGCTTTTCAGGCGGGGCGTAATACTCGATACCGCCAGGGCCCACCCACCTCCAAGGGCCTAGGGGCCCCCAAGAGTACTTCAGTAGCAAGCAGACCGTGGCCGAGCGAATTCCCCAGACATGGCGAGACCAGGTGCTCTGTGGTCGGGCCAAAAAGTCCGCTACAACCCTGGCCCAGGTCGTCTCGATCTGTCGATGTCGGAGGTGGCCAGGAAAAGCGCCCACGAGTTGACCACGCCCATGGCCGTAGTGATCGCAGGGCCCGAATGGCCCATGTCCAATTGGAGCTGGGTGGTCAGCGAGCGTTGGCTGGAGCCCTTGCGCAGGATGCGCCCCAGAACTCGGCGCCACTGAAGTAGGAATGCCATCCATCTTTCCAGACACGGCATGGCGGCAGTAACTGCAAGACGTAATCCTATCCTTCGATGCGCCAGAGTACCTCTGGCTAGGTTGCCAATCTTGTGACATCTGAAGCGAGCCACGGCGTACGTTGCCTCGGTCAAAGCCCAAGTCCACAACTCGATCTTTTTACGGCACTGCAAGACTCAACTGCTTCAAGTTGGCCTCCAGAGCAACCCCAGCCAAGACAGAATAGCTAAGGATGTTCGACTTCGGCGAGACGATGAGGTCCAACTCTATGCAGCCGCCCCGCAGGATGGTGGCGACCTTGGTGAGCTGGTCGACTGCAAACTTCGGTGGGGCTGCAATGCGAGTGCTGAGGTCGTCTACCCATGACTTGATGGTGACAGGGGTGCGAGCCGCACACATCCTTCCGAGTGTTCGGTGAAGAATGTATCGCGAGAGATCGATTGCCGACCTTAGCCCTGCAACCATTGCCTTTTGAGGCTGGATGGGAAGAGAAAAGTGGTCCAACTCCTTCAGGATTCTGGGGGGCGAAACATTGCTGCATTGTCAGCGCCAGCGTGTGCGGAGGGAAATTGCGATCTTCAGCGGTGGTGATGAGTGTTACCCAGTCCAGGGAATCATATAATGCCTTGAGATCTCAAAGAACTTCCAGGTGAACCAAATCGCCGAGAGGGGACATCCTGACAGCTTCATCACCAAAGTTTCGGATCAGAACCGCTCGGAGGGAGGAGGATCCAGCAATCACCCCATCCCAATGACCTGCTGCCCGGGCGCACCACTCGCGGTCCAGCGGGCCCTCGATGCCCCCCCCCCTCCCAAAAAAAAGTCGAACCAGTAGTGATGCGACTCCCATCGCCCGATCGTCGTCGGCCGACTTCGGCAATAAACTGCTGAAAACCACCATGAGCTGCCATGGCCACGATACACATCTCTCCACTTCGTGGTACATGTCGCCTAGCGTATGTAAAGCTTGATCACGTAGGCGTCGGAGGTCGTTGATGCTGAGAGCCTCGCAGCCTTTGGCTTTCTTGGTGGAGATACGCTGTAGAATGTGCCTGATCTGATCAATTGAGATGGGTTCCAAATCTGTGTCCAAGGCTTTCTGACGGGCCTTGGCGAAAGCGTACATCACCTTCTGTTTGTCGAACCGTTTACTGCACCAGGCCTTTTCCCACCAATCCCGCTTTGTTGGCATGATCTCAATGGGGGTCGCCATGGTCCCTTGAGCCACCCGAATCTCATTCAGCGTGGTTGGCGGGTGCCTGATGAAGTCATAGAGTTTGCTTGCGGCGGTGGAGGCCATGGTGAGGATCCAGGAGCCGAAACCTCGCCGTGAGGCTGTGGCTGAAAACCGCTGTGCCCGAACTGCATTGCTCTCGATTGTTATCTTGAGCCGCGTTTGCTGGACAAGGGAAAGATGATTCATTCTGTGTAGGGTAGCCGTACATTTTCTCCTGGCCATCGGTGACAGGGGAAGAGCTGCTGAGGTAGGCAAAGTACAAACCAGCTCCTCGATGCGGCCACGGATGACCGCGCTCTTGAGTGGGCCCTCAATTTCCTCGAGACGCGCCAGAAGAATGGCCCACCACTTCGTGGCGGGGTCAGCCTGAACAGTGTACTGCTTTGGCGCCTTGATAGGTGCCACTCTGAAACGTCTCGCAACTGCTCGCCCAGTATACGAACTGGCCGTATTGGGTACACTGTCCAGCATTTGTATGTAGAAACTCCCAAACACAGAAATCCAATCGCCATACAATCTTCCAAGATGGAGGGCTGATAACTGCGCGACTTGAAATGCAAGAGATTGCTGGATGAAATCTGTCAGCTGGTTGGGAAAATCTGAGCCAGCAAGGTCAATACTGCACCAGACTTCATCACGAGAAAGTTGTTGCTGTAGTGAGGGGACCTGGGGTGGGTGCATCTCCTCATAGTGTACGTCCCCGTTGGAGGGATCCCGACCAGCCCCTGGGAGGGCCCCCATCCCCAGGTCTCCAGGGTCTTCCATCATGAGGTCGGGGGGCAAGTCCTGTTCATGCTCATCATCAGAAGATTCCTCCTCCAAATCAGCGAAGGTGAGCTTGGGCGGCGGCAATCCTGGGATGGTGGGTTTGGTGGTCAGGGCCGTCTCCGACTTGACCTGCTTTTTCTGCTCCGCATCTGCCGCAGTAGCTGCCTTGCGAGATCTTTTGCTAGTAGGGTCTGCCTTTTCCCCCCAGGAAGAGGCTGATGAGTGAAAGAACGCGGCGGAGAATAATGACGAGCTTGGACCAACTCAGCTCGAGCTCGGAAGTCAATCTTGAGTCCACGGTGCGCTTTGCCAGCTACTGCATTGCGGGCCACAATCACTGAGGTGTTTTGCTGTGAGGCTAGATATCAGAAGCCGCACATGCGGTGAGACAATGCCGTAGTCCAACATGGATCCTGAGCCGATGGTGCAAGTGTGTTCCTCGTCCGTCGGGACTACTGGGACCCCCCCAATCATGGCGGGCCACCCTGACTGCATCAGGGTAGACGGTGGAACGTTCCAATCAGCAAAGATGGCCCACGGGATGTCCAAGCTCTTGATGAAACTGCCAAGAATCGCGAGCTTCTGAAGACTGATGCCTCGAATGCCAATGGAGCAAGTACAATAAGCCGCCACAGTGCATATCGAGGTGCCGTTGATATGCCATACGATGGGAACAAAATCGTGGAAGTCGACGCTCTCCTTGGTGGAGGTGAGGTCTCTCATGCCAATCTGCTGCGCCTTGTTCATGGCAAGGTACCTGAAAGAGGAGGTGGTGAAAGTGGTCTTCATGCCCACAACCGCGCCTCCAGAAAGCTTGGTACGTTCAGTCGGCCTGGCGGGCGCGCAGATAGCCTTACAGCCATTCTTGCTCCAGTGCCAAAGAAGGTCATCCGAGTGCTCCTCACCAGCATGAGTCTCCACTTAGAGGATGCCGTCGTAGTGCCGTTCATCAATGAGGCCTTTGGCCGCAGGGCCCCAGGTCGAAAGATTGCGAAAGTAGAGATGCCACGTCTTCTCCGTCTGAGAGTGTTCTGGATGCTGCTTACTCTTGTAAGTTACAGTAGCGGAGCCACCAGCACCAGTTTGGGATTCACCAGGGGCGTGGTCAGGAGCTCGATTCCATCTGCTGCTGCCTGCGGGCGAGCTCCTTCTCGAAAACTGCCGATGCCGAGGGTTCCTGGGGCGCCGAGGGCGCAGTCGGCGCCCCCTCGGCCGCTGGAGTCGTAGCGGCTCCCGGCGCTGCCGCTCCTCCTGGAGTGGCCTGGGTGTCGCCATTGTTGTCCTCGGCCCGGCGGCGCTTGGAAGCGAGTCGATCCATCTGCTGCTGGTGGGCGGCTCGGGCCTCTTCGGCCTTGGTGGCCGCATCAGCGAAGAGCTTCTTGGCGCCCTCCTGGAGGCCCTTGACGAAGGCCTCCCGTCGTTCTTCTGCTTGCCGTAGTTCATCCTCGCCCAGACCCTCCTCGCCACCCATGGAGAAGACGTCGCCAAAATCAATAACAAAACCGTCGAGCTTATCTTCCAAGAGCGCCGAGAGGGAGAGTGTGGGCTTGGGTTCAGGTGCTGGGGTAGCTGAGCGAACCGAGGCTGCCAGCTTGTCGTATTCGGCCTGTAGCACGTCCAGGTGGGACTTGAGAGAGAGACAACGTGCTCCCAGTGCTGTTCCAGGTCTTGTTGCCACTTGTGGTACTTGTCCATGGCCCGCTTGAGTTTGCCATCTTGGTTGTTGAGGGCCCAACGTGCCCTTGAGAGACGGGCCTCGAGCGGCGGCTGAGGAGGAGGGCCCTTGTCGAGCTCGTCCAGCTTCTTCTGGCACGCATGGGCAAGATGTGTCTGGCCACAATTGGTGGACGAAGCCAACATCGCCACCAACTCTGAGCGCTCGAGCTGAGAAACGTCAACCTCAGGGAAACTGGCGGGGGGGCCATTGGCCCACTTGGAACTCGGGTCGACCGCTCTCCCGTTGTCCGAGGCGTGAGTGATGTCCTTTGGCTCCCACTCCCCACAGTGCTTGCACCACTGGAAGGAACCTGGATTCTTCGCGCATCCGCAGGAGAGACATTTCCACATGGGGCCTCCAGAGCGGTGCGGGTAGCATTTGCTTTTGGCGCCAGTGCGAACCCATGGGCTGTAGGTCCAACTCCAATCAGCAGAAGCAGGAGCAGCAGAAGGAGGCATGGCGCCTTTGTGTAGGATGTCGTGTCCAGAGCCGTGATGGGAGTGGCCTGATGGCCAAAGCCCCGATTGGGCGAAGCTGCGTGGCCTGGCGGCTCGCGCAGCGGAGCGGTGCAGAAACGAACACTGGCCGCGGACTAGCGGTAATTATCCATCTGTTTCCGCTGGGAAACCAAAACCTTGAGCCAAAATGGCTACGGAGAATGCCCCAAGGGGTCCTAAGATGCATTCAAGAGACCCCCAAAAGGCCCCCCAGAAGTCCCCAGGAGGCCACCAACAGACACCGAAACGCCCCCGCGTAGCCTCCAAGAGTCCCCAAGAGGCCCCATGAGACCCCAAGAGGCCCCGCAAGGCTTTCAAAGAACTTCCAAGGGGCTCCCAAGAGGTTTCAAGAGGCCACCAAAGAGCCCCCAACAGGCTCTTCAAAACCCCCGAGAGAGAACTCGGAAATGTCCCAATGGCTTCATTGATTCCTGCAAGTTCTCACGCCTCGAGTGGCTCAGCAGTCTGGTGTCAACCTCATGCAGCATTCATCCCGTTTCTTGTGGCCGCGCTGGGGTTTGCGCTAGAACCTAAGCGTGCGCGCGAGGCGCGCGCGTCGTTCAAGTACATCCCGATTTAAACAACTAGCGAGAGACAGAGAAATCAAACGAGAGAGAGAGAGAGCGGTCTCTCTTTCTGTCTTTATCGTTATCCTCTCTCTCTCTCTGCTTATAGTGTGAGTGTTCTCTCTCTCTCTCTCTCTTTTCTCTCTCTCTCTCTCTCTCTCTCTCTCTCTAGTTCGCCAAGCAGCACAATTTGCTGGGAATCCCAGGCGCGGCGCGTGGTCCTGGGACAACGTACGTCCATGACCTCGGGCTCGTTCGGGATCCTCACCGAGCTTGGGTCTTGTGATGCGCGCGTGCGTGTGTGATGTTGGGGCACTGCTCCGCAAGAAATCACTGCATGCACACAATAAGATATCTACGCTTCAAAAGGAGACAAGACAGTGCACAAGCATTGTACAACATCTACGTAATATGAAATGTGTTGGATATGAGATGGGTCCCCTGGCGGCACCTCTTGCGCGTGGAGTCCAGCGCCGATCCAAGAATTCCGCGCGGGCCTCTGAAAGCTCATGCTTATCTTCTATGGTGGGCACATTTTGGCGATCGTCGAGGCTCTTCGGAGGCTTCGGAGTGCGTGCACTCCCGGTGGTGCCCATTGATTGCTCATTTCGATTCCTCCGATTCGATGCGATTCGATTTCGATGGCTTCTGATTCCGATTCGATTCGACTTCGGATTCCGATTTGGGCTCCGATTTCTCTACGGAGGCCTACCAGCCTGCTTCCGCCAATTCGACTTTGCCCCACTCGGCTGCCAATTTCCTCCGATCCGATTTGTCGATTCGATGCTGGGCTCTCCTGCCCATGGCCGCTGTTGGCACGCAGGTGCGCACCGAAGCGACGTGCATCCCGTTGCCCACGGGCGCACACGCTCGCGCGCGCGTGCGCGAGCGAGAGTGTACGGCCGCGAGCCACGGGCACGGGGCTCGTCGCCCAGGAAAGTGAAGCTGCGCGCGTGCTACTTCATGGGCATCGGGACCCTGATGGTGCTCCTGTTCTCCGACCCCATGGTGGACGTGCTCTCCGAGTGGGGTGGCCGTGGCGGAAAATGGGGTTGCGCTGGCGACGGAGGGCCGACGTGTGCCTCAGCACCCACGTGTTCCTCTCTCCTCTCTCCTGGTCCCACGGCAGGGACGCAAGCCTCGGGCTCCGGGGGCAGTACGCGCCGGTCGTTGAGAATAGGTAGTTCTGAATCCCCAGATCCCAATCCAGTTCAAGCGCCTTCCTAACTCAATAACCGATATGCCTTTGCTGTGATCTGTTATTCTCTGGGAGGGCCTGAACCTGATATATGTCATCCATGCCAAGAAATACCCTGCTTGCCTCCAGGGTGCCATGGGTTTCTCGGGCTCCTATGGTTCTGCTACGGAAAGTGTGCCGTTCCCACACCGAAGATCAGTGGACGCCCGGGGGTCTCAGGGTTGGGTGTCTTGTGGAAGGTTTTTGCGGTGGAGTTCTTGCCGCATTCTCTGGGAGGGCCCGAACCCAACATATCTAATCCGCCATCCTGCTTCACGTTTTCGCCTACCTTTCTCCTCCTCCTCCTCCTCCTCCTCCTCCTCCTCCTCCTCCTCCTCCTCCTCCTCCTCCTCTCCCTCCCCCTGGGTGCGGGGAGGGGGGGAGGGACAGGATACGGAGAGAGCCGCCGGAGTCGGCAGATGGGGAAAAGGGGAAGGGGAGGATATGCGCTCGGGGCAGAGGAGCGGAGGAGAGGAGGAGAGGAGGGGGCGAGGGGGGGAAGAGGCAGAGGAGGAAGGAAGAGGAGGAGGAGGAGGAGGGAGGAGAGAGGAGAAAAGAGGAGAGGAGAGGGAGGAGAGAGGGAGGAGACGGACGAGGGAAGGGGGATGAGGAGAGGAGCCGAGGGCGAGAGGGGAAGAGAGGGAAGCGGAGGAAGACGAGGGGGAGAAGGAGAGAGGAGGATGTAGAGGGTCGCAGGGCAGGACACAGGGGGAAGAGAGGGAGGGTGACAGGGGGGCCAATGAGGGGAAGAACAGGAGCGCCACTCCCAGGAGGAGGGGTGGGGGAGGAGGAGATGGAGGAGGAAGTCGGAATCGCCGTGTATAGGCTCATAGGTTCCGATGGAGGTAGGGGAAAAGGGAGGGTAACTCTGACCCCGTCCTAACCTAACCCACACTCCGAACTACAGCCTCGCACGGTTTTGGGGCATCTCTGCGGTTTTCATGAAATTCGTTTGCAAGTGTTATTATCTCGTGGCTACTGCTGCATGAGCATGAAGCCACTTGTTCACGCGTTCTAACGCTCCCGTCGTGTGGCTCGAACCTGACCAACGCAACTAGCAGCAACGATGACGACGAGAGAGGAGAAGTTATTTCATCGGTGTGGGTTGTTTTTTCAGCGACGTTCGGTAGTGCGTTTGTTGAGTCATGGTGGCTCCTGGAACTCGGGAGGAGGGAGGAGGAGGGGCAAGAGAAGAGAGTAGGGGAGGAAGGGCAGTTCTACTGGTTTTTAGGGGGGCACTTGAGGACCTTTCCCACCTCCACCTGCTCTTCTTCCCTTGCTTTTCATCTGGCCGTGCATCGATCTCCGATAGTGTTGTCCTTCTTCGGGGGCAACTCGCCAGATCCCCTTCCCCCCCCAAACCCTCTTCCGACCACGTACCTCCCCCCTCTCCGCGCCTCGTTCACCGTTTCTTCCGCGTCCTCCGCCCCCCGTCCCCCTCTTCCCTTCACACCCCCCACACACCACACCAGGGCGGGACCGAAACGCTGTTTTGCTGGACTTCGGCTGCCCTGCCCTGCCCCACACCCACCACGTGCACACACACACACACACCACCTTACTTGCACAACGAACACCAAGCCAACGTGATCCATCCCAATGTGCATCGTTTTGCCGTCGGCGATGCAAAATGCGTGGCAGGAGCGTGACGAAGCGCACATCGCGCGCGAAAGGGCGAAATGTTTCTCTCGCCACGCCGCGCTCATCTTTCCTGAGAGTCGGGCTCTTGCTTGGAGGCGCTCAAGCGGGAGCTCAAGCGCCGCACGCTCTGTGCGTGAAAGTGGCGGTGCTGTTCCGGCGCGTCGCATGTTTCGTCTTCGCCGCGATCATCGGAAGTTTCGGCCGCCCGACAGAGGGATAAGGTGTGTTCCCGCTCCTCTCTCAGCGTGACCCGCGATGTTGTCCTTTTGTCAAGTCGTCGGAAGCGGGACCGCGCGCCAGCGTCCTCAGTTCACCAGGTGGGAGCGCGTGCCGATCCCGATATCAAACCGTGCCACGAGAATCAGAGTTGTGGTATGTGAGGGAGGGTTCGGTGACGCGCTCCACCTGGCCAAGTTGGCGCACACGCTCATGCTCCTCCTCCATCTGCCCTGCAGGCGGGCCTGTCCCTCTACGGGAGGAATATCCAAAGATGGTCAAAGAATTGTCGGGGGTGGCGATGTTTCGACTACGTTTAGCTATTTGTGCATAACATTTGGAGCATTTCTTTCGTCCGGAATCCACCGCCTGTAGGGGGACACGCCCGACTTAGATTCACCCCCTTCCACCTACACCACTTGACCTCCAGCGTCCACCAGCTCACAACTCAGCACCCCGACCTCGGCAAACAAGGACTACAGGCACTGAGGGCCCCGGCCCCCCCGCGCAGGCCCTAAAGGGCCCCGCTCCCGGCGGAACCGCGCGCTCGCCTCGCTTCGCCCCGCCCCAACGAGAGGAGTGGGGGGAGGGGTCGGGGCGCCCGCCAGGTGTGCGCACGGGCGTGCCGAGCTTCTACGTGTCCTTCGTCCTGGCGCCCTTCGCGTCGAACGCGAGCGAGCTGCTGGCGGCGTACTCCTACGCCTCCAAGAAGACCCCGAGTGCCAGGGGGGGGGGGGGGGCAGCAGGAGGAGGAGGGGGAGGGCGGGCGGGGGAAGAGGAGAAAGAGTAGGAGGGCGGGCGGGGGAAGAGGAGGAGGAGGAAGAGGAGGAGGAGGAGGACGAGGAAGGGCAGGAGGAGGAGGAGGAGGGCGGGCGGGGGTCGGGTGGTCTGGAAGAGTCGCTGGTTGTTCTGGGAGAGCCTTGGAGGTGCATCGGAACGACATCGAGGACCATCGAGCGGGCGCCCGAGGGGCGCTGGAACACTGAAAGGTGTTGCGTTTGTGCATGCACTATCTTGTGGAGCCCAGCGCCCCGGCGCGAACGGCCGAACGACCCGTCATCCAAGACACGTTGTTGACGCAGCTAGCGGCCTCGACACTGCACGTTGTATGCAGGTTGTGCAAAAACATCACAGAGCACACTCCAGCGTGCCAATCTGGCGTGGGAGGACGAGGAGGGGGAGGAGGAGGAGGAGGAGGAGGATCAGGAGGAGGAGGAGGAGGAGGAGGGGGAGGAGGAGGAGGAGGAGGAGGAGGAGGAGGAGGGAGGAGGAGGAGGAGGAGGAGGAGGAGGAGGAGGAGGAGGAGGAGGAGGAGGAGCAGGAGGAGCAGGAGGAGCAGGAGAGGTAGCACAAGCAGGAGGAGGCGAGGAGTTGTCGCAGACGAGGGCGGAACATGACTAGATGGCAAAGGAGGACGAGGGAAGGAAATTGAGCGATAACAAGGAGGAGAAGGAGGAAGAGGAGGGAGGAGAAGGAGCGGAGGAAACGGATGATGAGAAGCATGGCGACGACGACGACGACGACGACGACAACGTCGAGATAAGTGAAAGATCGAGGTGTGATCCAGGAGGGTGGGGGGAAGAAATAGGTAGGATGAGGAGGAGGAGGAGGAGGAGGAGGAGGAGGAGGAGGAGCGACGAGGAAGAGGAGGAGGAAGAGAGAAGGAAGAGGAGGAAGAGGGGAAGAGGGGGAGGGGGAGGCGGAGGAGGAGCAGGAGCGACGAGGAGGAGGAGGAGGAGGAGGAGGAGGAGGAGGAGGAGGAGGAGAGAAGGAGGACGACGAAGAGGAGGAGGGGGGGGCTGAGCGCCCCAATCGTCACCCACTCCTCCCTCTCCTTTAGTGGGGAGGAGGAGGAGGAGGAGGAGGAGGAGGAACAGGGGGGGAACAAGAGGGAGGTGTCGGAGATGGGGAGGGGGTTGGGGGGGGTCTCGCTGATCCCCCTCCGGCTGCCTCCCCCATGCCCCTCTCTCTGCTTCCTCCCTCCTCATTATCCTGATGTTCCTCCTCCATCTCTCTCTCTCTCTCCCTCTCTCATCTCCTCGCTGATCCCCCTCCTGCCTCCCCCATTCATCCCTCCTCCCTCCTCTTCCCCCCTCCACCCTCACCACGCCTGCTTCTTCCCATGCCCCCTCTGCTTCCTCCCTCCTCCATTATCCTGATGTTCCTCCTCCATCTCTCTCTCTCTCTCTCTCTCTCTCCCTTTCTCTCTATCTCTTCTCCTCCTTCCCCTTCCTATCGCTCTTTGTCCCTGTTCCTCCCCTTCCCCTTTCTCTCCTCATTCCTCCCTCCTCCTTTCCCACCCTCCCTCCCCTTCCTTCCTCCCTCCCCCTTCTTCCTCCACGCATCCTCCCTCCCTCCCTCCCTCCCTCCCTCGTCCTTCGGTCTCGTCGCCACGGCTGGGCTCGGCTCGAAATCTTGCCAGGATGGTGTTCGGGGGGGGCCTGGCTGAAGCCTCAGAGAAGGCCCCGGAGCGCTCCTGGGCACGTGCACTGCCAGCACGCGGACCACAGAACGGTGAACGCCTGGAAGCCGTGAATCAGGAGGGAGATTGAATTTTCGAAGAAGAGAAAACGGCATGAGCATAAACTTTTGGCGCTCCGCGCGGATTTCTTGGATCGGCGCCTGGGTCTCCTCAGCGGCGCCTCCGGTGCCGCCCCTTGCGCGCTCCGCGCGCCAGGGAGGGGGGGGGTCCAGCGCAGATTTAAGAAATCAGCGCGGAGCACCAAAAGTTTATGTTTACTTCCTCTACACGAGACCAGGGCGCTGCAAGCCAGGAATCTGAAGTTTTCGGCCGGAACGGAGAAGTGAGGATGCTTCGACCTGCGGCTGTAGTGATCCGAGGTATTGCGGGGGGCCGGTCGGGGTCAGTGCAAGGGCCGACCAACATCCCGCGCCGTGGTTGGGCATCGAAGGCGATCAAACGGCACGAGCATAAATTTTTGAAGGGAAGGTAATCGTGGATCTCTCGGATCTGCGATGGCCCCCCCCCTGGCGGCGTCTCCGGCGCCCCCCCTGGCGCGCTCCGCGCCCCAGGGAGCGGGGTCCAGCGCCGATCCCAGAAATCCGTGCGGACCTCCGAAGGCCTTTCGTCAAGACACTGAAATCAGGACCATTTTGGGCTCAGGAGGGGCTTTGGTTTCCCGGCAGTTCTTTAGAGATGGGTCCTATGACACATTCGTGACCGAGGCTCGCCGTGGCCAGAAAGACCCCTTCGTTTTTTATTCGGCGATCCTGATGGTAGCACGACGGCTGCAGAGCCAGTCGGGCCTGTTCGGGGTTGGTGGCGGCCCAGCCTGCGTTCCGCCGGCAGCTTTTAGGCAAACAGGGCGGCGGGGCGAGACTGAGCCGTTCGGGCTCGTTGGCGGCCAACCGAATCCCGCCTGAGCGAATCAAGCATCTCGAGAGCAAAGTGAGATTCTTTCAGCACAAGCACTGTTTGCAGAATAGTCCTGGTTACAGGAGGTTCGTGTCGTGTTTTCGCGGCGGGGAGCCCGCCGCGGGCGTTCAAGATCGAAAGCCGCCAGTGGCCCAGAATCGGCCAATGCGGAACCATATGTGGCGATCGACAAACCGCCGATGTCGAGGTTGAACGATCGACGCGGTGTCAGAGACCAACGCTGGGGTCGTCACAAGACGAACTTGTCGTACCCTCGATCCTCGGCGACATTCGGGTATGTGTTTTGGATTCGGCCTTGGACTTGTGATGGCCGCGACTCGGTGCGCGCGGGGTATTTTGGGTTGCGTTGCACGCTGATGATCCACACGTTTGCCACTAAGGTTCCATCACGAATTCGCTGTCCTCGCTGCTCGGCGCCGCGTGCATGAACAATACGTTCTGCTTAGGGATCTTCCTGGCATTGTGCTACTTCCAGGCGAGCTTTGAAGGAGGATGGTGGGAGGCAGATCAGCGGAAAGGGTGTAAGGACACAAGATAAGCATTCGCTTGCCAGCCACAGCGTTAAGTTGATGACCGCATCGGTAAAGTTGTCTGTGTGTAGTTGGTTTGTCTCAGAGAGGCCCTGTCGTCATCGCAGCTTGACCCACAGTCGGCAGTGTTCTAGGCCAGATCAGGCCCCCGGAACTCCCCAGGAGGCCTTCAAACGGACCCCCCAAAAAGCAAGAATCGTCTGATCCCCATGAGGAAGACGCACATTGTTTGCATACACGCTTTGTTAGTCTGAGCAGCGTGCAAGACCGCCCAAGAAATGCGACATCGCCCCAACCGGCCCAAGATACTCCCAAGAGCGCCCCCAGACGGCCCAAGAGGGCGCCAAGAGACACCCAAAAGGCTCCCAAGAGAGCCTAGGAGGGCTATGGGAGGCTCCCAGGAGGGCCCAAGATGGCTCCAAGACGGCTTCCAGAAGGCCCTCGACCCCTGAGACGGCCCAGGACGGCCAAAGGGGGCTACAAGAGGGTCCAAGAAGCCCCCAAAAGGACCTTCAAGAAAGCTTCGAGAGGCCGTATTTATTGACGGCTCATCAGGCCCTCAAGATCGCCCCAAGACGGCATATCAGGCTTTCAAGAGGGCCTCCCGACGGCCCAAGAAGGTCTCCAGACGGTCTACGACCTCTGCGACTTCCGAAGGCCTCCTCCCGGGGATGGTTTCTCGTCCCGACTGGACGGCACAGGATCGAGGTTCGAGGTTCGACGATCGAGGTTTTCCTACCGTTTTCGGTCCTTTCGGAGCCTCTCGCGTTCTCGTCGCCGCATGGCAGGGTCCGCATCGAGATCCAGGTCCACCGCAACCCAAGAATACTCCGGGGATCCAGCCGCAGTTCAAAGGCCACGGCGGATGGCGCGAAGAGTCACATTGCGCGAAGCTCGAAGGACCAAGGTGCGTTGCGCGAAGCGCCAACGCAACCTTGTATATAAATGTAGTTAGACGTATGCGAATACATATATATATATATATACATATATATATGTGTATATATATATATATCTGGAGAGAGAGATACGTATGCACAGGCACTTCCAAGGCACACTGATGGCTTCTGAGCTCGGAGAAGGCTTGGGAAGCGCGGCCGTCTGGTCCAAGTGCAAGGACTGGGCCCAACGAGTTGACCAATTGCATGGTATTGATTCGGATATACATTTCGGGCTGATGCTCCTCGATGCGCTCCTCCATCCCTCCCCTCCTGCGGCTTCGCCAACTTCTCTTGACGACATCCCTCTCAGGGCCTCGCCTGGCAGTTCACTGCAGAGACTATCGCGATCATTTTCGTCCAGTGGCTCATCGGAGGCTTGGCGATGCTCAAGGACTCGCATCGGGCAACGCCGAACAGGGACGGAGTACGGCAGTTGAACAAGAGTAGTGCAGTGAGACAGCCTCAGCATTCTCATCTTTTCTGGAATGGGAACGCTGTTGGAGGACATGGCTTTGCGGCCACCGTGATTCGCTTCAGCGGCTCAAATTGGCTAACGGAGTTTTGGGCTGCTACCCCGCGTTCGCACTTCGTTTAGGACCTTTACACACCTCTTCCCTGTATTTCACCTCCCCTGCCCTCCCCTGCTCCATCCCGCCGTCCACACCTCGTCCCCGCTTCCCCCCATGCACGCCTCTCCCTTCCCCCACCACCCTCACGTTCTCTCCCCGTGCGGCAGCAGAGACAGCCGCAGCCCATCCACACGGAAACTCTTGCCTCTGGGAACCCGTCCAGATCAGGTTTGCGGTGGGCGGGGTTCGTGGCGGCGCGGGCTGGCTACAGCGCAAGTGGATGATTCGTTTGCGTGAGGGCCACCAGCACAGATGCCCTTCGGGAGCAGCCTAAGGGGGCCCTGTATGTCCTCGAAAACCAGTCTTCACTGTGCACCAGCGTGCGCTAGCGTCTGGCAATCGATGAGGAAGCGCCGAACTAGCTTCGATCAGCGCCGACTGCGCGTCGATTAGCGTCGATTCGCTAGGGCCAGCAAGACGACATGGGAGGCTCCCATGAGCTGCAACAGAACATACTCAGAGTCTTTTCACAGGCGTGTTGGGGGAACCCTCCAGCAGGGATCAGCCTCGCCAAATTGGTGCACCACGCCCGAGGTTGGAGCGCCCCCGGGCGCGCGGTGGCTGTCCGCGACGGGGGTCGGTTTGGGCTGTCAGTCGGGGTGACGCCCTCCCTCCTTCGGGCTGCTGTAAGACATGCACAGTAACAATGCGGTATGCTTCCTTATTTCGACGGAAAAAAGCAGCTGTAGAAACATACATTTTCGAAGCTCCGCACGGGTTTCCTTGATCTGTGCTAGGCCCACCCGGCGGCACCTTTGGTGCCCCCCCTGGCGCGCCCCGCTCGCCAGGGAGGGCGGTCCAGCGCAGATCCAAGAAATCCGCGCGGAGTTCCGAAAGTTAATGTCTATGCAGTTGTGTGTGCCTCTACTCTTGGAACATAGGGAGGCAAGGGGAACTTGGAATACAGAGAGAGAGAGAGAGAGCCCATCATGTAGTCAATATGTCGCCATCGTCAAAGCTGGGTACCTTTCAAGTGGAACTCAAGAAAGCAGCTCACGCAAGTGAAGAGCAACTTACATCTTAGGGTAGATTAGCCTCGTCTTCCAGGCGACGTAACCATCCCCACCCCCTGTTTGCTCCAGCACAACATTCCACGAGTATCCAGCTGCTTGCGGCAGAAGCCACCACCGTGCCAGCGCAGAAGCGCAGCCGGATGTAGCTTGAGTTATAACCGGTCTGGTTCAGCGCCTTGTCTACTTCACGCGCGGATCTTAAATCCGCCTCCCTCCTTCAGATTCCCTCACTGCCTGCCTTGCCCTCCGCGAGAAAACAAAACTAGACGGACGAAGACCAGAAAAGGAAAGCGTGCAAGAGCGGGTGCGGTTCCGAGAGGCCTTTGCGGAGGAGGCTTTGTGTTTTTGGGGGGTGGCGTTTTGTCGTTCGCCTTGGCGGATTCCGCATCCTCTGTCAGGTTGGCGAGAGATTCCTTTTGATGGGCGCCACCTTCCCCACGAAGCGTCTGACTTGCGAGACACCTACTTCAGGGCTACGCTACATGCCTTGCCCCCATCCTCCTTGAAGACATGAACTTCTGTTGTGAGCGTCTGGGGAACATTTTAGGGGGTCTTTGAGGGGCGTGTTGGGGGGCCAGATGGATGCTTGTTGGGCATCTCGGGGCCATCTCTGGCGCGATGGTTCCACAGAGCTCTCCCAGAGAGGCTCAGCGGAACCACCTCGGGCACGTCCTGACGGATCTTGGAACCGTGCTGGAGCATTCCCGGGCCGTTTCGGGGACCTCTCGGGCAGCACCGGATCTCTCCTGGGCTTGCTCTTGGGCTGCCTTGAGTAAGTGTTGCTATTTTGTGAAGCCTCCGTGGGGCGACCTGAGGCCGAAGAGATTCGGAAGCAAAGAGGATGATGTTCCACAGGGTGCTTCAAAATCCAGCTGCCTGCGGAGAACCCCGCCACCGAGCCTGTGCAGCAGCGCAGCAAAAAGGAGACCGAGTGTGGGAACAGCGCAATTCCGACGACCAGTCTGAAATGGGACGGGCCGTGAACTCGCCCTCGTCTCCGTCCGCGCGGCAGGGGGGAGATCGAGTTCACGCCCCGCTGCAGTTCAGCGAGCGGTCTGAGTTGAGGCAGGCCGTGAACTCGACATCATCTTCATCCGCGCGGTAGGGAGAAGGAGGAGGAGGAGGAGGAGGAGAGGAAAGAAATGCAGACGATGAGGAGCAGGGCCCCTTAGGGCTTATCTTGGACCTTTGTGGGGGCCTCGGGGAACCTCCTCAGGGGCATCTCTGGGCCGTCCTAAGAGGCCCGTCTGGCGCCTTCTGGAGGCCGTCTTGGAGGTCTCTCTCGGCCGTCGTGATGCCCTCCTGGAGCCCTTCAGGCCGCTGCGGTGCCCGGCGCTCGGGCGATCGTCGGGGTCCCCTTGGGCCGACAGGGGGGGCTCGTTTATCGCTATGTTGGGGCCTGCTTTGGCCGTCTCAGGCGGTCGGGCACTCGAACGGGTGAGAACCCCCAAATCCATCCAACACCTACGGCAGCGCATGGTGTGAGTTGTTCCCTCGAGCTTTTCTTGGAGGGCATCGTGGAGCCCTCTTGGGCCATGTTGGAAGCCTCTCGAATCGTCTTGGGGCCGTCTGAGAGCTTCCATTGTCTTTTTGGCCAGTCTTGGTGTCATCTTGGTTGTGTTTGAAGCCGTCTTGGGGGCCTCTTGAGCCGATTGGAGTCCGAAAAGGGCACTGGAAAGCAACTGCAGGGAGACGGTGTTCAAATCATGCGTGCGAGTAGGGAGGAGGGTCGGCCGTAGAAAACAATAAAGCAATTCTTGACGCTTCGCGTATCCCCACCAGCCCATCCAGTAACGATGCCCAGGCGAATGGAGGTGATCAGGGAAGTGAGGGAGCATACAGAGTAACAAAGGGCTGGGGAACCCGTCTTACCCAAGACGGCGAGGATGGAGGAGGAATCGGAGGAGGATGAGGAGGAGGAACTGAAGGAGGAGGAGGGGGAGCGGGAGGAGGGAGGAGGGAGGAGGAGCAATAGGCGGATGAGGAGGAGGAGGAGGAGGAGCAGGACGAGAATGAGGAGGAGGGTGAGGAGAAGGGCGAGCAGAATGGCCAGAGGCCTCTTGGATGCCTCTCGGAGTCTCTTCGGATGTCTCTTGGGAGCGTCCTGACGGCCTCTTAGGGCGTCTTGGGAGCGTCTTCGCGGTCCCGGAGGCCTCTTGGGCGTCTTGGGTGCCTCGGGGAGCCTCTTGGGGACCTCTTGGGGCCATCTTGGGGTCATCTTGGGGCCATCTTGGCGCCTCTTGGGGCCTCCTGGGCGCCTCTTGGGGCCATCTTGGAGGCGATCGATCAAAGAAGAGGGTGGGGTTAATTAGCCCTCCCCCTCTAGATCCTCTAAAATGGCCTCTTGGGCTCATCTTGAGGCGCTCTTGGAGCGCTCTTGGGGCCGTCTTGAGGCTCTCTTGGGCCCCTCTTGGGGCTATCTTGGGCCCTCTTGGAGCCATCTTGAGGCCTCGGAAGGCCATCGGAAGCGAAAAGGCGAGAGAGCAAAAAACATTGATTTTTCTTTGGTGTTTGAAGGATTTTGGCCTCTTGGAGGCCTCCTGGGAAAGCTAGTTGGCCTCTTGGAGCCGTCTTGGGGCGGTCTTCGGGCCTATTGGAGCATCTTCGGAGCCATCTTGAGGCATCTGAGGCTAGCTTGAGCAATCTTGGAGCTCATCTTGGGCTCCCCGAGGCGCTCTTGGAGCCACCTTGGGCCATCTTGGACGCTCCAACTACCAGTGAAACCTCCCGTCCAGGTCCAGGGGAGGGGGTAGGGGGAGGGGTAAACCCCTCCCCGAAGGGGAAGAAAGGGGGTTGGAAGAGGAAACTCCCTAAACCACCTACGCCCAGAGGGCTGGTGGGATTTCCAAGCAGCAAGACGAGCATTCTAACATGCCCACTCCTCACAGGCAACGGTGGCGGATGTTGTTCGCATCCGTGGGCCTCGTAGGAAGCCTCTGTGGGCGTGTCTTGGAGGCATGTCAGGGCATACTGAGAAACTCCTTGTAACCTTACAGTTTGTAGGAATTCGTTGGGCTGTCGTTGAATACTCATGGGGCGTCTTCCAGGCGTTTTGTTTTGCGGCTGTCTTTGGCAATCCTGGCTGAAGTCACCCAAGGGCCGCTACCAGTTTGGCACAATATTTGCCGTTGGGCATTCTACCTCCAGGAGGCCCAGTGAGACCCCAGAAAGTCCCAGTGAGCACAAGGAGGCGTCAGGGAGCTTCAGGGAGGCGCCGCCAGGGAGGGCCAGCGCAGATCCAAGAAGTCCTCGCGGACCTCCGACCAGTCATGGTCATGCAGATCCTTATTCTCCTGCTTGCTCTTATGATTAGTCCTATGTGTGTGCCTTCTTTCTGTTACCTGGACTCTTCTTCAGACCACTACCGGTATTAGTTTGATCACCAGCGGTGTCGTGAAAATCTCTCTTCGTAGTATGTATTCGTCGTATTCCTCTTGTTCCTCTCGCTCGATTGTGTTTACCCTTCCTCTTGTTCTTCGACCCCTCTGAGCAAGCCACTCCCTTGCGTTCCTCCTGCCCCGCTCCGGCGCGCCCTCCCTGGGCACCCGGGCCGCTGGCGCCCGCTCCGTCGTGCCCGACCGCGCTCGGGCGCGTGTCCGTCCGACGGGCGACACGACCACGGCCTCACATCCTCTTCCTCGGCCTTTCGCCCTCCTTCCCGGGGCTCGCTTCGATACTCCCGATCCGATTCGATTCGAGTTCGGTGGCTTCCGACTCCGATTCGATTCGACTTGGGATTCCGGTTTGGGATCCGATCTCTCGATGGAGGCCTATTAGCTTGCCGATTGCCGCCGATTCGGCTTCTCCCGACTCGGCTGCCGATTCCGCCGATCCGAATCATTCCGATCGCCGATCCGACTTGTCGATTCGATTCTGGGCTCTCTTGCCCCCTCCCTCCCCCACGGGCGGGGAGTTCAATCTGGACGTTCACTTGCGGGGTCAACTGGGGAGACTGCAGGCCCTGGCCTTCTCGCCCAGGGCCTTGATCGGGTGGTGTGCGGTGTGCGCCGTGCTCTACGAACATGCCTCCCTCCCCCGATTCGTCCTGTTCCTGCTACGATTGCTTCCGTGTTGCATGCGTGCTCTCCCAATGTATCGCTAGCGTTGATCACGGTCATGGGTACCACAACCACTACGATCATTACGACGATTATTATTACTAGTATTATTGCGACTACTACTACTACTACTACTACTACTACTACTACTACTCCTCCTGCTGCTGCTGCTGCTGCTGCTACTACTACTACTACGACTACTACTACGACTACTACTACTGCTACTACTACTACTACTACTACTACTACTACCACTACTACTACTACTACTACTACTACTACTACTACTACTACTACGACTACTACTACTACTACTACTACTACTACTACTACTACTACTACTACTACTACTACTACTACTACTACTACTACTACTACTACTACTACTACTACTACTACTACTACTACTACTACTACTACTACTACTACTACTACTACTACTACTACTACTACTATACTACTACTACTACTACTACTACTACTACTACTACTACTACTACTACTACTACTACTACTACTACTACTACTACTACTACTACTACGACTACTACTACTACTACTACTACTACTACGACTACTACTACTACTACTACTACTACTACTACTACTACTACTACTACTACTACTACTACTACTACTACTTCTACTACTACGGCCTTCTACTACTTCTACTGCTACTACAACCACCACTACTACAACTACTACTACTACTACTACTACTACTACTACTACTACTACTACTACTACTGCTTCTACTACCATACTACTACTACCACTATTACTGCTACTCTTACTATTACTATTATTACTACTATTATTACTACTACTACTCCTACTACGACCTACTACTACTACTACTACTACTACTACTGCTACTACTTCTACTCCTACGACGATTATTACAACTTCTACAACAACAGCTACTACTACCATTACCACTACTACTACTACGACTACTACTACTACTACTACTACTACTACTACCACTACTACTACTACTACTACTACTACTACTACTACTACTGCGACTCCCGGCACTACTACCACTACGACTGGTACGACCACTACGACTGTTACGACTTCTATTACCATTACTACCACGCCTACTACTACTACTACGACGACCTACTATTACTACTATTACTACTACTTCTACTAGCTCCATGACTACGACTACGATTACTATCACCACCACCACCACTACTAGTAGTAGTAGTACGACTACTACTACAACTACGACTAGGGCGATTGCTTCTACGACTACTATTAATATTTCGACGACGAAGACGACAACGAGCATTATTGTCTTTACTATTCCTGTTACTATTTCTATTCGTACTATTACAGATTTTGCGACTACTGTTCCTACTACGTCTACGGCTACGACTATGCTCACTATTTCTACCACTACTACGACTAGTATCATTCTTAGTACTACTACCACTACTACCACGAGTACTGCTACCACTATTACTACGACTACTACTACTACTACTACTACTACTACTACTACTACTGCGACGTCTATTAGTTCTATTACTACTACTACTACTACTACTACTACTACTACTACTACTACTATTGCGACGACTACGACTGCTACTGCGATTACAACTACTTCTACTGTTACTGCTATTTCTTCTTCTCCCAGTATTGTCACTACAACTACTACTACTACTACTACTACTACTACTACTACGACTGCTACTGCTACTGCTACTGCTGCTGCTGTTGTTGCTACTGCCACGACCCTACTATTGCTACATCAATCACCACTAGCATTAGCACTCCGACTGCGAGTACGACGACGGTTGGTTGTATTTCTACTATCACTAGTCCTACCAATCCTATGACTATTACTACTGGTAGAATTACTACGGCAAGTAGTATTACTACTACTACTACTACTACTACTACTACTACTACTACTACTACTACTACTATTACTACTACTACTACTACTACTACTGCGGCTACTACTACTAATACTACTACTACTACTATTACTACTACTACTACTACTACTACGACTACTACTACCACCACTACCACCACTACTACTACTACTACTACTACTACTACTACGACTACTACTACTACTAATACGGCTACGACTACTACTACTACTACTACTACTACTACTACTACTAATGCGAGTACTACAACTACGACTACTTTCACGACTACTACTACTCCTACGACAACTACCACTGCTACTACGACTGCTGCTGCTACCACGACGACTGTTACCGCTCCTGCCACTACTGCTAGTTCTTTCACGGCAGTCTACGACTACTGCTACTACTACTGCTACTACCGGTACGGTTCTTCTGAATAGTACTAGTACGGCCACCACCGCAACCAGTACTACTAGCACTACAAGTACTACTACGGCGACAACGACTACTACGATTATTATTACTACTGCCGCAAGTACTACTATTACTACTACTACTCTTACTACTATGATTATGACTGCGACTACTACTACTACTACTACACTACTACTACTACTACTACTACTACTACTACGACTACTACTACTACTACTACTACTACTACTACTACTACTACTACTATTACTACCACTACTACTACTACTACTACTACTACTACTACTACTACTACTACTACTACTCTACTACTACTACTACTACTACTACTACCACTACGACCGCCATTACTACTAAGACTACTACTACCTACTACCACTACTAGTACTACTACTACTACTACTACTACTACTACGACTACTACTACTATTACTACTACTACTACTACTACTACTACTACTACAGGTACTACTGCGACGACTACGACGACCACTACGACTATTACTCGTAGTATTACACCTCTACCACGACTATTATTATTACTACTACTACTACTACTACGACTACTACGACTACTATCACTATTACACTTCTACTACGACTACTATTACTACTACTACGATTCCGACTTCTACTCCCACTACTATCTCTGTCATCACTACTACTACTACTATTACTAATACTACTACTACTACTATTACTACTACTACTACTACTACGACTTCTACTACTACGACTAATAATAATAATGCTGCAAATGCTGCTGTTGCTGCTAGTACTACTACTACTACTACTACTACTACTACTACTACTACTACTACCACTACGACTGCTACTGCGCCTGCTACAGCTACGACCACAACGATGATTACTACGACTACGAGTTTGAGCGCTTCTACCTCTACAGCTATTGCTTCTATCTCTACAACCGCTACTACGAATACTACTGCTGCTATTATTACTACTACAACTACTTCTATTGCGAATGATAGTGTTTACTACTATGACTACTACTACTACGTTTATTTATCTTACGAGCCAACTACTACTGCCACGACTACTACCATTACTTTTCATATCTGAGTACTAAGACTACTACTGTTACTACTACTACGACTACTTCTTCTACACCAACGACTACGCCTATTTCTATGTCTACTACTACTACTACTACTACTACTACTACTACTACTACGACTTCTACTACTACTACTACTACTACTACTACTACTACTACTACTACTACTACGACGACTTCTACTACTACTACTACTACTACTACTACTACTACTACTACTACTACTGATTGTACAACTACGACTAATACGACTACTGCTACTACGACAACTACTACAACTATTACTACTACTACTACGACTACTACAACCACTGCGACTACCACTACTACTGCTACGACTACTACAGCTTCTGCTACTGCTAATAATACTACGAGTACTTTACTACTACTATTACTACTAGTACTACTACTACGACTACTACTACTACTACTACTACTACTACTACTACTACTACTACTACGACTGAGACGACGACAACGACGACCGCTATTACTCAGGCTTTTACTACCATTATTTCCTCGACTCGACTACTACTACTACTACTACTACTACTACTACTACTACTACTACTACTACTACTAATACGACGACTACTACTACTATTTCTACGTCTACTTTGACTTCTACTACGATTAGTACTACTACTACTACTACTACTACTACTACTACTGCTACTGCTACTACTACTATTAATACTACTGCTTCTACTATTACTATTTCTACTACTACTACTACTACTACTACTACTACTACGACTACTACTACGACTACTACGACTACTACCTTTACTACTACTTCTACTACTACTACTACTACTACTACTACTACTACTACTACTACTAGTACTACTACTACTACTACTACTTACTACTACTACTACTATCTACTACTACTACTACTTCTATACTACTACTACTACTACTACTACTACTACTACTACTACTACTACTACTACTACTAATACTACTACTACTACTACTACTACTACTACTACTACTACTACTACTACTACTACTTCTACTACTTCTACTACTACTACTACTACTACTACTACTACTACTACTACTACTACTACTACTACTACTACTACTACGACTACGACTGCGACTGCGACTGCGACTACGACTACCCCTACTATTATTCTTTCTGCTGCTACTACTACTACTACTAACACTACTATAGCGCCTCCTGGATGAATGTCAAAGTCTCCTGGAATGGTTCTTCGAAGCATAGGATGACTACCGGGGCCACTTGGAGGGCCCTCCGGAGCCTGTGAGGGGCTCGAGGGGCCATCTCCGTGGGAAAGGCTCGAAGTGTCAGTTCGTCTTCTGCGTTTTGTTGGAGCCCTCTTGGGGCCCTCCTTGGGCTGTGTTGGGCCGTTTTGGGGGGTCCCTGGAGCTAGCTTTGGGCCCTCTTGGGCCGCCTGGGGGTCATCTCGGAAACATCATGGGCCGTGTTGGGACGATCTTGGGGGCCGCTTGGGCCGTCGCGTTCGCTGCCAAAACGTATAACGCGAACGTGCTGAAAACGCAAGTTTTTCCAAGGGAATGGCATCGTTTTGGCCTCTTGGGGCCATGTCGGCGATCCTCTGGAGGCACTCTTGGGCTGTCTTGGGGGCCTCGTGGGCCATCTTGGCGCCATTCTCTGACTGTCTTGGCGCTCTGCCTGGGCCCTCTTAGGCTGTCTTGGAACGTTTTGGGGGCACGGGAGCCCCCCCCCAGAATGGCATGTTAGACCCCAGGGGAAGAAAAGGTAAGGGGACAGTCACATGTTTCAGACGCTTCTTCACAGACAGACATACATACGTGCATACATGCAAACATACACACACACACACAGACACACATAACGGCATACATATATGCATGTAGAGATATCGATGTATACATACATACAAACAAATACAGATACCTATGCATATACATGTGCATAAACATATGCATATACATGTAGATATCCGTATACGCGTGTGTGAATACATGAATATACGCCTGTGTAGACCCAGCGCGCACGATATGTTTTGAAAACGTGTATGGGTAGTATACGGGAATGTGTACGGAACTTTACATAAAACGCAATGGAAATGTGTTTAAAGCGTATACGGATCGTCGTATACGACACGTATGTTCAATTCAGACGAGTTTTATGAAAAAATGATACGCAAGGTTCATAATATATATATACGAAACGTTCACCTATCACAGATAAAACGTATCCGCCAGGTACACAAACCGTGGTGACGACACGTGTGCGAAACGTTTGGAGTACGTATACGGAAGTTTTACGACACCCGTTGCAAAATATATACGAAACGTACATGCATATGTTGCGAAACGTATGCAACGCGTGTACGAGCACACATGTGGCACGTATACAACACGCAAATGTACACGAACGTTTACAAAACATGTTTACGAAGCGTTCATAAAAATGCGGAACGTATACACAATGTGCACATTCTGGCCCCGGAGTGTAGAAAACGTATACGAAAAGACGACACAGCATGCACAACACACATCTGTGTATACAACGTTTTATGGAATGTGCAACAGAAAATAAGACACGTGCGCAGCGCACATAAACATGTACGACATGCATGTGAAGCATGATTTCCAAGCTTCTAAGGATTCAGAAACGTAAACGAAACGTATGTGCATAAGACCACATACCGAACGTAGACGCGATGTGCATAACACAAAGAGCGTGTGAATATATACAGATACAGAAATACAAACATACATGCACGCACAGGTGCCCACCATAATCTTCAGGCATCCATCGGAAGCCCTTTGGGAATCCACACGGGTCCATGGAATCTCCCATGAATCTTCAGCAACCCACAGGACCCCCCGATAATCTTAAAGGATCCGTCGGAACCACCAAGAATCCATTGGAATCTTCAGGAACCCATTGGAATCCTCGAGAATCCTGGGGAGTCCACAGGAGTCCCCAGGAATCCTCGCGGAACCAATGAGAAATCATAGGAACCCTTTGGAATCGGCAGGAGTCTGTCGGGACCCGTAGCGATTCCTAGAAGCCCATAGGAAGACATACGAATCTTCAGGAACCCCCAGGCATCCACCACCAGGAATCCATAGGAACCACCAGGAGTCCATAGGA
>CAUYUJ010016027.1:289231-299685 GCA_963575745.1 Prorocentrum cordatum
CGCTGGGACTCGCCTGGGGGCACTTTGGCGCTTGCACGCCACACCTTTTTTTCGAAGCTTCAAATCGTTTTAGTTTAAGTTGTTCCTTGCGTGCGGACTTTCCAATTCGAGTACCTTGCATAAGGTGAGCGTCACTTGATTAGTGAACGTTTTGCGTGCTTGAAGTGTACAGCGTATCCGGATCTTGGCGACCGGATGATAGCGTTCTTCAGACGCACATCGAAGACGCCTTTGGCAACCACAGCCGCCGTGCTTGTTGGAAACGCCGATGTGGCCAAACGTTAGAGCGAAGTCTTGCCAAGCTATTAGGCCAGTGTTCCCCGAGCCGTTTTGCAAACCAGTCGGAGGGCATTTCGGAGAGGAACAGAGAGAGAGAGAGAACAGATAAACAAATTTAGCCTGCGGACTGCGCCACTTGGACCTTCGGTGGAGCTCCCTCTGGGGCCACGAAACGCTGTATTGGATGGGGGGACGCATGCGGACTGCGCCACTGGGACCTTCGGTGGAGCTCCCCCTGGGGCCACGAAACGCTGTGTTGGGTGGTGGGGAACGCATGCGGACTGCGCCACTTTGACCTTCCGTGAATCTCCTTGTGGGGCCACGAAGCGCTGTATTGGGTGGTGGGGGACGTTTCGGATTGCGCCACTGGGTCCTTCGGTGGAGCTCCTGGGGCCACGAAGCGCTGTACTGGGCGGGGGAACCGCACGCAGACTGCGCCACTGGGACCTTCGGTGGAGTTCCGCCTGGGACCACGAACCGCTGTACTGGGTCGGGGGGAACGCATGCGGACTGCGCCACTGGGCCCTTGAGTGGAGATCCCTCTGGGGCCACGAACCGCTGTACTGGGCGGGGGGGACACATGCGGACTGCGCCACTGGGGCCTTCGGTGGAGCTCTCTTTGGGGCTACGAAACGCTGTATTGGGTGGGGGGGACGCATGCGGACTGCGCCACTGGGACCTTCGGTGGAGCTCCCCCTGGGGCCATGAAACGCTGTACTGTGTGGAGGGGACGCACGCGGATTGCGCCATTGAGACCTTCGCTGGAGCTCCCTCTGGGGCCACGAAACGTTGCACTGGGTGGGAGACACGCACGCGAACTGCGGAGGAGGGAGCAGGGGGAGGAGGAGGGGAGAAGGAGGAGGAGGAGAGGAGAGGAGAAGAGAGGAGGAACGCGGGGCGTTGTCTCTTCAATACGAGGACCCAACACCAGGGGATGGTTGGGGAAAAAACTGCTGCCTTGGCGAAAGGTCCAACAATATGCAGTTGTAAGTACCGCGTTGTGGGCACAGACCGCTTTCGATTGAGCACTTCTGGGGGCCACGAAACGTGTGAGGGGTATGCCAACACGGGTGCAGTGGCGCCATGCGGGCGCTGCTATTGGGGCCTTCGGTGTAGCTCCTTATGGGGCCACGAAAACGTGCGAGGGGTTGTGCCGAAACGGGTGCGGTAGTGCCATGCGGGCGTTGCCATTGGGGATTTTGGTGGAGCTTCCAAACGTGTGAGGGGTGTGCCGAAACAGGCGCGGTGGTGCCATGCGGACGCTGCAGTTGGGGCATTCGGTTGAGCTCCCGATGGGGCCACGAAGCGTGTAAAGGGTGCGCCGAAACGGGTGCGGTGGTTTCATGCGGGCGCGGCCATTGGGGTTTTCGGTGGAGTTCCCAATGGGGCCACGAAACGTGTGAGGAGTGTGCCGAATTGGGCGCGGTGGTGCCATGCGGGCGCTGCCATTGGGGCCTTCGGTGGAGCTCCTTATGGGGCCGCGAAACGTGTGAGGGGTGTGCTGAAACAGAGACATATGGAGGGTACAGACGACGTGGCAGGAGGGAGGAGGAGGGGAGGGGGCAGGAAGAGGAGAAGGGAGGACGCGGGGCGCTGTCTCTTCAAAACGGGAACCCAGGATGGTTTGGGAAAAGAGGAGAGGGAGGAGGAGGAGGAGGAAGAAGAAGGAGAGGAGGCCTCTTGGAGGCCTCTTGGGGCCTCCTGTGGGCTTCCTGGGGGGCCTCGTGGGGGACTCGTGGGGGACTTTGGCCTGTCCTGGTGGCCGCCTGGTCATCTGAGGCCGTCTCGGGGACCTGCTTGGGCAGAGAAAACTCGAAGGGACCTGAGGGCACGCCTCTCCAATCAGAGGAGGAAAAGATACCCATACTCGCCTCCGCCCGTCTTTCCCCTTCTTGGGCCTCCTGGGAGAGGCCCTCGTCGCCACCGCTGGATTCGCCTCGAAACCCTGGTCAGAACGCACCCCAGGAGAGGTCCGGGGAGCAGCGGTATCGGTACTTTCTGGTTTCCCATCCAAGGGTGTTCACAGTTCGGTCGGTTCGGTTGCATCGCAGTCGGTTGTGTTCGGTCGCTCCTGTTCGGTCGATTATTGTGTCGTTGCCGCGTTGCTGCGCCCTGCGGAGTTGTGTTCGGCCTGTCGATGTCGGTCGGGTTCGGTTTCGTTGTCGGTTCGGTCGGTTTTCGGTTTTGCTGTCGCCGTGCACGGCCTTGCACTCGGTGCCGTCCGGAACGGTGTCGGATATCTTGTATGCGCAATTGTTTCATATGGAGGGCATCAGGAATGCCGAGGTCACGACGCGCAAGACAGGGAGCGTGACGCGTGAAAAGATCGTGTTGTTGGCCACGTTGTCAGCGAGTCAGGACTCCGCCCTGATATCTATCATGACCGTTTGCACGAGCAGCGGCTTTTGAGTCTCTCGCAGTTGTGCGTGGAGATCTGCGATCATCAGTGCTCAGGTGGAGACATTTGCGCAGGAGAGGCTCGCGCCAGAATTCCATTGCACTGGCTGGCGAGCAGTTCTGCATCGATCGCTTCGATCGCGTCGGGCTCGTCGTGCTGCACATTCCCCACACCACCGCGATACCCCTGCGAGTTGAGACTCCCCTCTCTCTTGAGCCCCCCCCTGGAATCTCTCTCACTTCTTCCCGCCCTCCCGCCCTTCTCTGAAGCCCTTCAGTCGAAGGAGAAAAAATGCCATAAACATATATACACTTTTGGCGCTCCTCGCGGATTTCTTGAATCCGCGCTGGGCCCCCCTGGCGGCGCCTCCGGCGCCGCCCCTGGCGCGCTCCGCGCGCCAGGGAGGGGGGTCGAGCGCGGATCCAAGAATTCCGCGTGCAGCGCCAAAAGTTTACGTTTATGCTGTTGTTTCTTTTTCTCTTCCGTAAAAGTCCCCCTCCCTGCTGCCCGTGTCGAGCCTGCTCCCTGTAGTTGGCCCGGGCACCCCCGCCCGAGTGAGTCCCTCGCTTCTGGCACGCGGCGCCGGCTGAGCCGCTCGGCCCCCCACCTCCGGATGGGCTGGGGGGAGGTGTGCGAAGCGTCCATCGATCGCCATGAATCAGGTCATCGCAAGCATGGATCAGGGGGGCGTGGTTTAGCGACAGGTCCCGTTTCCACGGAGAATCGCGGACTTCCGCCGCCGAGCGAGGCGGCACCGGCAGCATTTGGGAGAGGGCACCTCCCTCGATCCATGGATTTGGCGACCGCGCGCCAAGTCCATGGATCGCTAATCCATGCTTGCACGCCCCCGAGTGAAGAAAACGGATCCTGAGGGAAGCGGGTCCTGAAGTGTTCCGCCGTCTGGGGCTTCCTGGGGCCCTCCACGTGCCCGGGGACGGTCGGGAAACGGTTCAGGATGGGCCGAAGGGGATACGCGAAGTTCCGGCCTCCCGGGTGGGGTCGGAGCAGATGGGATCGGATGGTCGCGCCGCATCGCCGATGCATCGGCGATGCGCCTCAATGTGGAGCACGATTTTCTCCACGCCGGCGTCGCCGATACATCGCCGACGTCGCCGATGCATCGGCGATGTATCGGCGATGCGGCGCCATTCTTCGACCCCATCTACCCCGGAGGAGTCTTTGATGCTAACCTGGACCCGCCCCCTTTTTTATGGGCTTTGTTTTTTTGTTTTAAGATTTTGATGAGGTGTTCGGGCTGGGGGGGGCATACGCGAGAAGTCCGTCAGTCTGTTTTTGTTAAGTTGCGTTGATGAAGGCAGCATGGCGACAATGAGCTTATTAATTAAGACAAACATGTTGTAGCGGCAATGAGTTCACCGAAGGCAAAACATTGCCACATAAGGAAAAAATTGTGCCTTCAGTGAGCTCATTGCCGCCATCACGTTGCAATCATGTCGTCGCAGACATTTGGCTGAGGAGGGCTCTGGCGGGAGCGCGAAACGTCTCTTGCACCAGAAAATTGACGCAATTCTCCTTCCAATCATCCAGGGCACGCGCATGATCTGACGAATCGGCAGGCCACTCGGTGTGATCGACATGTTCGCACGCATGGCAACTCAATCTTGCCGATCTCCCTTTCCCACTGCTGCCGTACGTACTTGGCACAGCGCCAGCCGCCCCCACGACGGAACGCGCATCTGCTCGTACAATCACCAGCTTGGGCGCGCCATTGCCTCCTTCGTGCAGCCCCGGTGCGCGCCGTGCTGGCGGCGGGAGCAGCAGCAGGTGCCGCGAGAAGAGCGGCCGATTGCCGCCACAGAAGAGCCCCCCGTGTCACGCCGGAGGCCTGGCGAGGGCGCTCTGAGGACCGAGCTGGCAGCCGGCCATGCCTGGGGCAGCGCGACGAGCCTTCAGTCCGGGGGCTGCTGAGGGTGCCCCCGGCTCAGGGTGCCCCCAGCGTTTCGCTCCGTCTTGGAGCCCCTGGGGCCTCTGGGCCTCGTGAGGGGTGCTCTGGAGGCCGCGGGGGGCCTCCTTGGAAATCCTGGGGGCACCTTTGGCCAGGGGCACTTCTGGAAGCACCCGACCAGCTCCAGAAGTCAAAGCACCATGTCGTCGCAGTTGTTGTTAACGTAGCTCTGCAGTTTGTTAACTCAGAGAGGCTGCGATGGCAGCATGCGCAGGCCAAACAGCCCAGAGTCGATGGCGAGGCCCCCCAGAAGAGGCCCATTTCCCACTTGGTTTCCGCCGCGTGTGTGATGGAAGCCGCGGCGGAATTCGAAGGCAAGGGAGGCGTACCAGGAAGACTTCCGCGTCCGTCATGATGTTCCTACGATGCCTTCATCGGCCACTTTCTGTGCGAGGGGGCCCGCTATACTTGCGAGCACCACACCGCATCGAATCACCACGCGGCCTATGTGCACCACAGGCCTTATGAACAATACCAGGCCGACGAACGCCGCAGAGCTCATGAACACCACAATTCTCATGACCACAGCGAGGCTTGTGAACACGTACAAGCCGTACAAGTATAATGGATTGCAGAATGTGTTTTCCGCGATCCGCGATGGAGGCGGAAGGTGTTCATTTTGGAAGGTTGCGCCCTTATCACCTTGAGCACGGAGAGGCCACCCTTGAGCGAGAGGTGACGGAGGTAATCGGAGGTTCGGTCGTTGTAACAATCAGTTCTACGCATCATCTCAGGCAGACTCCCGACGTCGAGTCCGACCTCCAGCCCGACGCCGAGTCCGATTGCGTAGCCGACGCCAAGCCCCATCGCTTCCCAGATGTGCGTGGGTGGAGGCTAAGTGGACTGGTGGTCTCCACTTCCACGCTCAGGATGTAACCGACGGATTACCAAATATTCATGTGAGGGTGGGTCATGGGCGCGCGCAGGAGGGGATTTGATACCTAAATTGCATACACAAATTCCGCAGCTGCGCGGAGGCGGCGACGCTTTCCCGAGCATGCGTTCGGGGTCGCAGTTCTCCGTTGTTCCAGTTCGGCCGCCGAATAGGAAATCGCTCCTGCGAAGGAGGAGCAAGAAGGAAGGCTGCCAGCTGCTCGCAGGGCTCCCAGAACACACACAAATGTTCTATTATGGTCGGAGTCTCTCATACAAGAGTTCGTCCCGACCTATCTCCTCTCACTACTCCGCTGCACCACACCCTGTCTGGGACCGCACATTCCTCCTCGTCTCCCTCCGACGTCCGTCGATGTTTTTCTCGTCCCTCGTAAGTGCAGCGTGGCCCCATTCATAGTTCGGTGCGGACTTTTGTTTGATACCCCAGCCAGTCCTGCTGCTGTCTCCCCCCCAATGCAGCGACGACCCCCTTTGATGGTTCAGTATGGACTTGTCGATGCCTCAGCTGGTCCTACTGCTGGCTTCCCCTCTGTGCAGCGTGAGCCCGTTTGACGGCTCGGCGTGGACGTCTCGATGCCATGGTTTGGGTTGCAGTTGGGTTTTCAGATCGCCTCTGTCTAGAACCGAGCATCGGGGAGCAACTGGGTTCTACATCAAACATAGTGGTTCCAGGCACCTCTCCTTCTCATCCCATGGCCCCTGCTGACTGGGTCCTCTCCGATGCATCACGGCTTGTTCGGTTAAGACGGGCCAGAGCTATGGAATCGTTGACCTAGCAGGCGATCCTTGAACCTGGCCTTCGTGCAGTTGACTGCCGAGACAGACTGTGGTTGCGGATGCGCCAGCCAAAGTAAGGATCTGTTGACGCTGAAAATCCCCTGACATTGTTGTCGAAAGATACAGTAAACCCGCATACTAAGGATGAGCAATGATCCAAGGCTACCCTTGCATCCTTGCCCCTTCGGCCCATCCTGACCGACTTTCGCTGGCCAACCTCTTTCGAAAAACGTTACCATGGCCATCCAAGGTCCTTGCATCCTTACCGCGCATCCTTCGTTATACAGGTTGACTGTATCGCGCCTCTGGATTGTTTCACAAATATGCGCTATACGGTCGAATTCTACAAACTCATCCACGTCTGCTCGTTTAGACTCAGCTTCAGTGATCGCGGACTTCGGATCAGTCTCTCGCATTTGCACATGGAGATGCTACCAGGTGCGTCGCACCCCGAGCAAAAACTGCTCAAGGGAGGAACCATAACATGTTTCAGGCAGTCCGAGAATACACCCACGAAGTTTCTGGGATACACCCAAGTGGATCCGGGCAGTCTTGATCCACACAGACCAGCGCCAGGTCCCCACATGACGATCCCCCCCCTTCCGAGTCCTCCCGAGCTCCTCATGTGGATTTTGTAGAATGGCCACGGTGCTCACGAAGACGGGCCAAGTGCTCGCCAAAATGACCCCTGAGGGCTCCCACAACAATTTCAGGAGAGCCCGAGATGGCTCAAGAAGCTCCAAGAGGACTCCAAGCCGGCCTCAAGACATCACAAGGGGTCTCGACAAGGACCTTCTGACAGCCCAAATCAGTCAACACACATCACTAAGCATGGACCGTGCTACCCAGAACTCTCATGTTGGCTTATGTTCTTTGTGTCGACGGCCAAGACGCAGGGAATTTCTCGAATCATGAACGTATGTTTGGCTCGATGCGTGGCGACGAGGGGGGGGCTAACTTTTCCTTCACAAGAAGCGAAGCGAGACTGACGAAAACGCAAGGGCCCGCTGCAAACATGGTAGTGGATACAAGGATCACCCCCCTTTCGAGATGTGCAATATTTTGCCCCCCCGCGCTTCCCAGCTTCGACATGTTGGATTATTGTCGGGCGTATTTCTCCTTGCTGGAGGATATTAAGTAGTTTAGGTGTTTCGCTGGGCCCTTGCAATCCTCGTTCTCCTGGGGCTAACCCCACTCTGATTGCTAGGATTTTTCAGGATGCGCCAGTCCTCCGCCCCTCCTGAATACAGGGACCAGCCATTCGCAAGGTTTTCAAAGCCGACATAATCCGATTTCCCCCCGCGTATCCTAGTGTCGACATGCTCGGCTGCCTTTGGTAGTATTCCTCTACTGGCCTACTGCGCCGATCCGAAAGATTCTACAGTACTGTCACGGTGCATCTCGTCGCCATCTAGGCCGGCGCGAGATCGAAGATGGCCAGTGGGGGCCGCAGCACAATGTAAATCCAGCCCCCCACCCTTTGGACTAGAACCGGGCCTCGCTCCCCAATTTTACAGTGTCAAATCCTAAATGGCACATGGACCCGGCAAGAAGCAAACCGCATCAAATGCCCGCCGAAAAAAATACCAGGCTTGCTCCCAAGACGACCCGAAAGTTCTTACCCAGCCAACCCAAAGTGGCCCGCTTGCGGGGATGTTGCAGAAACATGTTGTTTGGTCTTGTCCGACGGACCCAACAATTTGCCTCACACTTGTAGTGTTCTGGAAAAAACTCCGAAATCTTGTTTCGGCGGGTATTTGCTTCTGGCCCCTGTGTCCTGAAAAACGCGCCAGATTGCAAGCGTTCGCGCCCGAGCGCGGTTTCTGCCCAGGCCTGCGAGGCTCGTGTACGATTTCTTTATTGCAGCGATGTTGCAGTCATGCGCCTGCAGTATATTCGCACGAGGCCGTGCTTCGCAAAACGGAATCAATACTCGGAGCGTCCATGTATTGGCATTGAGTTGTTGGGGTGCCTTTGGGGACATTCCATTATAGCCGTCATTCTCGTGTGGATGACGGCACCTGGACTGCAACGAGTTTAGCAGGAAGCGCGACCCACCCGTAAGGTAACACAAGCCGACAGTCGCATCCCGCCCCGCCCCCATCCTTCCGCTTAATGTTTGGTATCCGTTGGGAGCTCTCTTGGATCATATGCGTTCGGTTATTTGGGCGCGTTGCTGGACCAGCGTTAACCCTCCGTTTTCCTGCGACTGTGCCACTTCGATCGTGGCCTCTGTTGCAGGAAGCGCGAGTCCTACGCCACTCCTAAATACAGGGTTCAGCCCGCTGAAGGCCGTGCAAACCGATACAGTAGCCCCACCAAGACTGCTCCCCGAGGCAAGAGTGCGGTGGGGCTTTTGCCGCACGCAGGCAGGGAGGGACAGAGGAGTTGGAGCAGGGGAACGAGGAATGACATAAACATAAAAAATCTGAGATCCGCGCGGAAGTCCGAGTTTTTATGTTGATGACATTGCTTGTTTCCCTGAATTGGAGGGCTTGGAGGGAGAAGGATGCAGGGCTCGGGGCGGCTGGGGCCCTTCGCTTGGCATGCGTTGTGACGCGGAGGGCGGATTTTCGTGGCACATGTGTTCGAACGCAGCGGATCTGTAGCAGCGCGCCTCTTTTGCGCACGATTCGCATTCCGATGTTGCGAACTTCGCTTGGGCTATGTCAACGGCTTGCTAGAAGAAAGCGCGTGTGGCTTCTAATCAATTTGAAACCGAGTTGGGCATTGTTTTGTCATATTATGGTGTTCGGCCCATTCCGCCACCGTGCTTGGGTTGTAGGTCCGAGTTATCAGGGATGTTTCTTGGGGTCTTTCGGAGCGCTTTCGGGGCCTCTTGGGGGCAGTTTGGGGGCCTCTTGGGTGCTTCTTGGGGGCCTTTCGGAGGCCTCTTGGTGCCTCTTGGGCGCCTCGTGGGGCCTCTTGGGGGCTTCCTGGGGCCTCCTGGGGGCCCCTCGGGGCCGAGTGTTCGAAATGTCCGTGCGGGCTCCCCGTTTGGGTCCCCTCTTTTGGAGTCGTCTTTGGGCCCTCTTGGGCCGTCTTGGGCGCCTCTTCGCCGTCTTACGGGCCGTCCTGGGACCCTCTTAGTACCTTTTGGGGCGATCTTCGGGGCCTGTTTGGCCGTTCTGGAGAGTCGGGAAACCGAAAAGGCGAGAACGCCCAAATCCATTTAAAAAATTGATGGGACGTCACTGATTTGTGCCTGGTGGGGCGCTCTTGTGACGCCTCGTGGAATACTCTTGGGGCGCCTTGGGGGCCTCGGGGGCAGTGTTGGGGCCATCTACGGCTTCTTGAAGCGATCGTTCGGCGGTTCGGGCCCCTCTTGGACCGTCCGCGGGGCCGCTTGAGGCCTCTTGGACCGATTTGGGGCCATCTTGGGCCCGACAAAGTTGTGCGGGAAGACACCCCAGACACGCAGGCAATTTGAGGTCCGGACCCATCAAATTCTCCTCGGGATTGCAGACCGAGGCCTAAGGGAGCAGGCAAATGTCCGGAGGGGAAAAAACACCCAGACACAATTAATCGTGGATTCCCAGGAAAATATTGGAAAATATGGGAAGTGGGGGGGAAGACACAAAACCCAGAAAATATGTAAAAATATAGGGAATCATGTTATTTGTGTGTATGTATTTGTGTGTGAGAGTGTGTGTGTGTGTGTTTGTGTGTGTGTGTTTGTGTGTGTGCGCGTGTGTGTGTGTGTCTGTGTGTGTGAGTATGTGTGTGAGTGTGTGTGTGAGTGTGTGAGTGTGAGTGTGTATGTGAGTGTGAGTGTGAGTGTGTGAGTGTGTGAGTGTGTGAGTGTGTGAGTGTGTGAGTGTGTGTGAGTGTGTGTGAGTGTGTGTGAGTGTGTGTGAGTGTGTGTGAGTGTGTGTGTGTGTGTGTCTGTGTGTGTCTGTGTGTGTCTGTGTGTGTCTGTGTGTGTCTGTGTGTGTGTGTCTGTGTGTGTGTGTCTGTGTGTGTCTGTGTGTGTCTGTGTTGTCTGTGTGTGTGTCTGTGTGTGTGGTCCTGTGTGTTTGTCTGTGTGTGTGTCTGTGTGTGTTCTGTGTGTGTCCTGTGTGTGTCTGTGTGGTTGGTCTGTGTGTTGTCTGTGTGTGTGTCTGTTTATGGTGTCTGTGTGTGTGCGCTGTGTGTGTGCGT
>CAUYUJ010016028.1:2500-60000 GCA_963575745.1 Prorocentrum cordatum
CGCACTGGCCGAGGTCTTGCAGGCCAGTCCGCCTGCTGCAGGCTGGCTCTCGGGCCTGCTCCTTGGTGCACGTGGCTGAGCGCCGCCGTCCTCGTGATGAGGGATCGCGTGGAAACCTCATTCGAAGAAGAAGCAATTGCAGAAACCATAAAACATAAACTTTAGGAGCTCCGCACCGATCTCGTTGATCGGCACTGGACCCCCGTGGCGCGCGGAGGGTGCCAGGGGCGGCGCCAGAATCGCTGCCAAGGGGCCCAGCGCCTATCCAAGAAATCCGCGCGGACCTCCGAAAGGGTTCTCATGAGACTTCGGCCATTCCGCCGACTCCCAGACGAAGTGAGGAGCCCATTGAAGTTACTGGGGCGATCGATGGATCGTAATGTTACATGGCGGCATTGATTTCGGCCATGTTGTGCGGACGTATTTTTAGATGTGCAGTCCTGGCAACCGGAAGTCAGGCAACACCGAAGTCTTCCCAACAAGACAGACCCGCGCCAGCGTTTCTTCAGCACCCTCTGTTACCATCACACGCCGACCATGGAGTAGGTCTGTCGTTCTCGGTAGCAGCCAATGACGTTTGAAACTCGATTCCAGATATCATGTTGCCGGTGTGTGTTATCACATTGCAGCCACATGGGGCCAACAAGAGAGTCTGCAATCGTTTTAGTCGCGATTATTATTATAATGAGATGAGGATGATGAGTGATGGTTACGATGATGATGTTGCTGCTGGTGATGGTGATGATGACGAAGACGATGACAATGTTGATGATGTTGACTTTGACGATGTTGATGATGATGATGATGATGATGATGATGATGATGATGATGATGATGATGATGATGATGATGATGATGATGATGATGATGATGATGATGTCGACGAGGGTGATGACTATGGTGGTGGTGGTGATGATGGTGATGTTAGTGGTGATTGGACGGTTGATGATGATGACGATGACAACGATGATGATGATATTGATGGCATGATGCTGCTTATGATGATGATGATGATGATGGTGATGACGCTGCTGATTACCATGATGCTGATGATGATGCTGATAATGATGGTGGTGTTGGTGATGTTGATGGTGATGATGCTGGTGATGGCTAGGGTGATGATGATGCTGATGACGATGATGATGATGGTGGTGGTGATGATGGTGATAATGATGATGCCGATGATGACGAATATGATGATGCTCATGATGATGACAATGCTGATGGTGATGCTGATCACGATGATGATGATGATGATGATGATGATGATGATGATGATGATGATGATGATGGTGATGATGATGATGCTGATGCTGATGCTGATACTGATGCTGCTGATGATGATGAATGAGTATGATGATGATGATGATGATGATGATGATGATGATGATGATGATGATGATGATGATGATGATTAGTTTGATGTTGCTGATGATCATGATGATCATGTTGAAAGTTGTGGTGATGATGATGGTGATGATGATGGTGATGGTGATGGTGATGATGATGCTGCTGCTGAGGATGATGATGATGATGCTGATGCTGTAGATGGTGATGCAGATGATGATGATTATGATGCTGATGTTGATGATGATTGTGATGGTGATGGTGTTTGTGGTGGTGGTGGTTGCGATGGTGGTGATCATGGTGATCGTAAATTTTGATGCGGCCGCCAATAATTGGTGGAAAGTGGAGCGGTACAGGAGAGCCCTCCTTCCACGGAGTGCCCTCCTCCCTCTCCTCCCCAGAGGCGTGGGCAGGAGCAGGAGGACGAACGAACTTTGGCGGGCAGCGCGGGTCCGCGCCCCTCCCGTGCGCCCGCGGGCGCGCGCAGCCCAGCCCTCGGACGGCGGCCGCCCGCCCCGAGGGCGGCGGCACGGCGGCAGCAGTCGCCTCGGGCCGCGCGGACGCCCGCCTTGGAGGCGGCGGCGGCGCGAGCAGCCCGTCGGCTAGCCGCCCGTCGACCAACGCGAGTTCGAGAAGAGTCTCGTCGGGATCCGCTCGTCGAGCCGTGAGGCCACCGCTCTGCCCCTGGGCGAGGGCTTCCCGAACGGCGTCGTGAACCTTCAGCTCCTCGCAGCCCCCGTCGCGCCACGCACCAGGCACGCGACCACCGGCAGATCCGCGAACAAGGTCCGCGTGCTTCGGGGGCCGCACCTTCACGAGGGAACTCGCCGCTTCCCCGGCAGCCCGGAGCTTGGCGCTGTCCTCCAGCGCAGCGGGCGCGATCGAGCCACGGCAGTCGCTGCACCGCTGCGCCCAGCCTTGGATAGTGGGGTGATGTATCAGATGTTCGTGTTGGCCCCTTCCATGATCGCAGCGTGGACTCGCTGCATTTTTTGTTGGCCTCCGCACGTAATATGGTTCGTTCTGGGTCACTGCGCCAGCAGGGGCGCGTTCCTAACCCGAGGCCGAATACCAAATCTAGCCCCCAGGCCCCAGACATGAGATGTCTTTACTTTTTTGATACGGGTCCTCCTGCAGCCCCGACTCCCCAGCTCCAGTTCTCCAGGGCCAGTCCCGGGACTCGGCCTGTGCCCCCAGAGGCCGAAACCGTACGACAATTCATGTCATGGTTTTCTTACCACGCCAGCATCATGCCTGGGCCCAGGTCTTCAGGAGGAAGGTGCTGCCACCACCAGCGCGGGTGGTGCCTCTCTCGACCTCCGGTTGGTTCGCCCAGCTACCGAATTTGCCACAGCGGCGCCTTCGGAGTTTCCCTCCGCCTCCTCCTCGCCGCCTCGTCGTCTTCCTCAGTAGGACATTGGAGAGGAGGAGACCCGGAGCGCCCCGAGCGCCCCAAGGACCCCCGCCGCGGAGGACTGCGGCGACGCGAGGAGGGTCTGCTTCCATGCGTTCAAGGACGTCCGTCCGGGCGCTGCAGCGCGCACCGACCGACCAGCCTGCGGCGGCGCGCCAGGGCCCTCCCAAGGGGGGTTATGGGCAAATCCCGCATAAAAGCCCCCCCGAAGAAGACCGGGCCGCCCCTTCCAGGCAAGTTTATTTTTTGGACCCCTCCAAAGGGGAGCCCTTGCTGTTCTGGACCCCCCTTTGCGAAATAGCAAGTGTAACTCAAGATGTCGGCCGCGATGGCGAATGAGATACCAGCGGATTGCAATTCGAGCAATGAATGACGTGGGTGACTGCGGCAGGTCCAGACACAGCAATGATAATGACTGGAGCGGTGCAGGCAACGATGAGCAGATAATGACGGCGGCGATTGTGATGAGTATGTTGATGATGTTGATGATGCTGCTGATGATGATGACGGTGGTGCTGATGATGATACTGATGATGTTGTCGATGTTGACCCCTTCGCCTCCCACATGGGCCCCTTCACAATTTGGACCCCAGGGACGATCATCAAGGGATTGCGAGTATGCCCAGGGGGGGGACAGCGGCGGTTCTCCCTGGCGTGGCTTCCGCCTGGTTGGGCCTCCTGCGAGCTTCTCGTCGCCACGGCTGGATCCGCTTCGAAGTCATGGTCTGGGGACCGATTTTGACCAGATTTGGCCTGAAGGGGGCAAGCGTCGACCCTCGATCGCCCATCCAGCGCCAATGGGGGCCTGGACCCCCCTCCCGCCGAGGAGCGCGCGGTTTCGGTATCGGGGGCCTATCGCTGATCCGTCGGCGATGTATTGCCGATACCAGGTCACCGCCTCCCCCCACTGAGCCCCCCCCCTTCTGGTGGCCCAGGCCTCCAGAGTGCTGAACAAATCAACGCGGAGGGTTGGATAGGGAGTTTTGCCGATGTGTTCGTTGGTTGTTCGAGATTTCCCCGCCTCGGGACGCTTACCAGCAGCTACGCCTCGCCGAAAGCGTCCCGGTGCTCGCATCGTCCCGAACGACCGCCGAAGATCCGAGTGATGGGCCGAGGGCAGGTTTCCTCACGGATTGAAGAACACAGCAAGTGCGGCATGTTCGTGTCGTGTCGACTTGGCGCCAGTGCGGGAGTCCAAGGTCGAACGCCGTCAGTGGGGCTGATTTGGTTGATCTCGAACGATCCGCGATGCTGGGAAGCTGCGGTCGCTCCAAGTTGAACGATCCACGCGGAGTCAGAGACTAAGGCCGAAGTCGCCACTGCACGAACCTGCCAGAGGTAGGGAGGGAAGCAGGGAGGGGGACCACGACCACCACCACCGCGCTAACGACAACCCCCACGCCCACGTCCGCCCCTCCTTCCCTTTCCCTGCCCCTGCCGGGCCGCCCCTGCAGCTAGTACGGCCCCCGCTTCCGGAGCCCGTCCCCCCCCCCGACGGATCATTTCAGCACCCCCTCCCAGCCCCTTACGGGTGTAGCGCCATGGTGGCAGCCGGGCGGGGCGAGTCGCGGGAGAGGGAGGGAAGGGGAGGAGGGCGCTGGCGTGGGGAAGGAGGGGGGATGCGAAGGAGGGACACCAGAGGGGGTGGCGCAGTGGGAGTCCGATGCTTCGCTTCGCCGCTGCCAGTGGTGGGGGCGACGGCCGACAGGAACGCGGCAGATGGGAAGGGTTAGGTCGGGCGTGCCCCCCTGCAGGCGGATTTTGAACGAAAAAAATATAGTTAACGAAGATTCCACCAACTGCTAAAAAATGGGGGAACAAAAATACAAACGTCTCCTGATTATTCTTGGACCATTTTTGAATACTCCCCCCCGCAGAGTAAGTCGAGGGCGAGGCGGCAGAGGGCCGCAACGGCGTGGGGCCGCGATTTGTAGCAGCGTGCGGCCCTCGGGCCGCGGAGAGCCGATCGGCACATCCCGTCGCGTGCGCACCCCGCCCGTGGGCCTCCGGTCCTCCTCCTCCTCCTCCTCCTCCTCCTCCTCCTCCCCTTGATCATGATCAATCTGTGATTGCTTGACCTCGTTTTCCTGTCCGCGCGCAGGGTGGCGCACGGCTGTTGAGTGAGTGAGTGATCCGATTCGATTCGCTTCGATTTCGACGGCTTCCGCTGCCGAGTCGAGTCGTTTTCGGTTTCCGATTTGGCTTCCGATTTTTAAAGCCAGGCCCGCTAGCCTGCCGATTTCCGCCGATCCGACTCTTCTCGACTTGGTTGCCGATTTCCGCCATCCGATTCTTCTTGATCGCGGATCCGACTTATCGGTTCGATTCTGGGTTCTCCTGGCGGACCAGAGGATGTGGGGGGGGGGCGGCGAAGGGAGGGGGGGCGACGTTTCGCTCCGCCGATGCCACCAGGTTCCGGGGGAAAATGCCAGCGCATCCTAGCTCTATCAGCGGCCGCTCCGCACCATTCCCGGCAGCACCTGTCGCAGCAGCGGCTGGGAATGTCCGGGAGGTCGGAGGAGGATGGGGTGGAGGGGGAGGGGCAGGATGGGTTTGAGGGGGAAGGGCCTGGAGGGACTAGGGGGAGGAGGAGGGCAGGACGAGGATGAGGGGGACGAGCAAGCTGGCTGCGCTCGCGCTACGTTTGACCTCATATCCCCCACTCCCATTCCTTCCCACTGCACTGGTTTGCTCTTTATCCGCGGACGCGTATCATACCCTGACCTCCGGGATCTGTGGGTTGTTGGACTTTCGTGGCATGTGGGACCAGTGGGACAGGAGGGAACTGTGGACCTGTAGGACTTGTGGAGCCTGGGGGACTTGCGGGACCTGTGCGACCTGGGGGATTTATTTGGCTTGTGGGGCATGTGAGACGTGCGACACCTGTGGGACTTGTGGGTGCTGTGGGAATCAAGGGATCTGCGAGACCTGCGACACCTGTGGGACCTGTGGCACCCGCGGGACCTGTGGGACCTGTAGGGCCTGACCTCTGTGGGACCTCTGAGCCCTGCGACACTTGTGGGACCTGCAGGACCTGTTGGACTTGTGCGACCGGTGAGACTTGCGACATTTGGATACGCTGGGGCACGAACGCCGTTCTGAACGATGGGAGCAAATCGCCGATCCGAAAATGAGGCCCGCAGCAAGAGTACATTTCTTTTGAAAACTATTCTCTTGAATACCAGCACGCAATCAGTTCGTTATACACATGAAATATCAAATCATTGAATCATCTTTTTGTGCGCACGTGTGTGTGTGTGCGTGTGAGCATGCGGCTTGGCATGATGGTGGGAACTCGTATCATTGACAATATGTTTTCCATGGGAAGGCCCCGAGACACCCGCGAAGTAGCTTATGTTCTTCTTCCGGACATATTCTACGATCCCAAAATAGGATCAGAATGTATTCCGCCCAGCCTGTCATGGCTCGGGATGCATATCCGTGCGGGGTAGTTTCTGCTCTGCCTTTTCCGCCTACACCGCCAGTCGGCATTCACTTTGCACGCGAACCACATACTGATGTTGTCAATGCGATGGGGCAAGTCGCACCCCATGCCGTTTTTTTCCGTGGGTCCATGTAACCCAGGGCTGTGGCGATGTTAGGCAGATGATGATGATGATGATGATGATGATGATGATGATGATGATGATGATGATGATGATGATGATGATGATGATGATGATGATGACGATGACGATGACGATGATGATGACGATGATGGTGATGATGACGACGATGATGATGATGTTGATGGTGGTAGTGGTCGTCGTCGTACATTGGGCAAATCGTGATCGTGAGTCGCGGGCGCGAGTCGCAGGCGCGGGTCCCCAGGGCCAAGCAGGTTCTGAAGACCGGGAAGGCCCAGACAGTTTGCCAGAAAGTTGCATGGTGAAATTTCGGAATGCTTGCAAGCAGATTCTTGACCGTGGCGGTGCGGCAGCGGATAATTGATTTGGAGGCCGTGGCAGCGCAACCGTTGCTGCCAATGCCTGGGCGGCCATTGCCTGCGATGCCTGAGCTTGCCTGATTGTCGCGAGGCTACAAGCCGGAAGATGGCATATCGGGATTTCACACGGCTGTGACACAAGTTTTGCGTTTTGGCACGGTTTTAGAAGATCGTACCTATGTAAGTCATATTTCCCAACATGAGAAGATGGCCGTTGGATCCCGTTATCCCAAAAATGAATCGGAAGTTGCCCCGCCCAAGCTGTCATGAAAAAAAGGGGCGGGATGCATGTGCGCGCAGATTGATGTTTGCCTCGTTTGTTCCGCGTATTTCGCCAATCGGCGCGCATCGTGCGCGCGGGCCACATAAGATCTGTCACGGAGATATATTCACATTGAATCATTGTGGAGAAAGTCAAGAGGGGATGAAGGGGGATGAGGGCAAGGATGGTGGAGAAACTGTGGGGGATGGGAGGGGTGAGAGCGGGGGAGGAGTGGCAGGAGAAGGGCGGGTGAGGGCCCGCCCCCTTCTTCCTCCTTCTTGTCCGAGACCGGGGGGAGGGGCCTCTCCGCCGGCGCAGGACCCCGCGTCTTGGGAGGGCTGCTACAACGCCGCCGCCCGATGAGGACGGCGGGGGGGGGGGGGCAGATGGAGGATGTTGGCGCTGGCCTCCCTAATTGGGTCGGAGGATCGCGCCGCATCGCCGCTGCAACGGCGCCGCGGCTCGGTGTGGAACCCGATTTTCTCCACGCCGACGAAGCCGAGGCATCGCCGACTGAGCCGGAGCATCGGCGATGCTTCGGCGATCCAGCGCAATCCTTCGACCCCATCTATTCGGACCAAGTTTTGAAGGACCCGGTCTTGAAGGCTTCCATTCGAGCATTCGACGTCGCAGCATGCCCAGACCTGGCATCCGACTTCGCAGCAGGACGAGTTCCGAACGTTTTATCAACGAGTCAGTGTTTTTCACGGGGCGAGGTGGCTTCCATCCGCTGCACCCCTTTGAACACATTCCGAGGCTGGCGGGATCGTCCCCAACGGCCGCGTGCGGGCTGAGTTTGTGGCCCGACGGCCACATGGCAGCACGTAGCAGGGGTCGGCGCCAGACCAGCCGCCCAGCGTCTTGAAACAATCACTGTGGTTGTTTTTCGTCGTTCGCGGCCTCTGGAGGCCCTTGCCGGGCCCGAGGGCCGTTAGAAGACGATTCGGAATGAAGCAGCTGCCCCGGGAGGGAAGTTGGGACTCCTTGGAACCCGCGAGGAGAAGAACACATCGGATTTCTGGATCGGGAGCGCGGAGGAGCTAGGGGGAGGGAGGGGGAATAAGACCGATCACAGCCACTTCGGACTGTTCAGGAACTAATTCGGTCGGATTGCAACCACAAGAAACAGACTGATCGCAACCTAAAGGATTCCTATAAATTTGTCAGGAAAACACCGGATTGCAACCGATCCAAGAGTTGCTGCTGAGGCCTCTGAAAGGCTTCTTTGAGTCCTCTTGAATGCTTCTCTGAGGCCTCTGAAAGGCTTCTCTGAGGCCTCTGAAAGGCTTCTCTGAGGCCTCTGACAAGCTTCTCTGAGGCCTGTGCGAGGCTTGTGGGAGGCTTCTGAGAGGCTTGTGGGAGGCTTCTGAGAGGCTTGTGGGAGGCTTCTGAGAGGCTTCTGAGAGGCTTCTGAGGGGCTTCTGAGAGGCTTGTGGGAGGCTTCTGAGAGGCTTGTCGGAGGCTTCTGCAGGTTTTTTTTTTCAGAGGCTTCTGAGAGGCTTCTGAGAGGTCTCCGAGAGGCTTCTGAGAGGCTTCTGAGAGGCTTCGGAGAGGCTTCGGAGAGGCTTCTGAGAGGCTACTGAGAGGCTTCTGAGATGCTTCTGCGAGGCTTCTGAGAGGCTTCTGAGAGGTTTCTGAGAGGCTTCTGAGAGGCCTGCCCCGCAGGCCCCACAGGTCCCACAGGTCCTGCGTGTCGCACGGGCGCCAAAGGTCTCGCAGGCCGCGCAGGGCGCACACGTCCCCCAGCCATGGTTCCCACAACCAGGACAGGTCCAGACCGCCTGGCGTCGTGACAACATCTTTTTTTGTTTCGGGCTCGGAGGGCCATCGCGGGGGCCCAGTGGTCGTCCAAAAGTGACTCAGTATGCAATGCTTGTCTACTGTAGGTTCATACGGCGTTGGCGCGCCGGCGACGTTGGCGAAGGCGTTCAAGCTGCATTATGCGACGCGGAAGCACCCCGAGGGACACGTTGGGCCCACTGTACCCGACGAAATTCAACATTGAACGATCGGGGCCGCGATCGACTCAAGGTTGAACGATCCACGCGGTGCCAAAGCCTTGCGGGCGCCGACGCCGCACGAACCTACCGTAGGGGAATTTGTCCAAACCTCTGGGGGCCGACGTCCTGGAAAAGTCATGACGTTGGGGGTTGAGCCCGCCGCGTCTACCCGCCTTGCCATCCTGTCCTCTTCCGTATCCCCCCCCTCCTCCTCCTCTTCCTCCTTTTCTTCCTCTCTCCTTCTCCTGTTCCTGCTCCTCCTGCTCCTGTCCTTCCTCCCCTCGTCCTTCTCCCTTCCTCCTCCGCCCCTCCTCCCGCCTCCTCCTCCTCCTCCTCCTCCTCTCCTCCTCCGCCTCCTCCTCCTCTCCTCCTTCTCCTCCTTCCTCTCCTCCTCCTCCTCCTCCTCCTCCTCCTCCTCCTCCTCCTCCTCCTCCTCCTCCTGCACGCTTTTATTCTCCAGCCTCTCGCGCCCTAGCAGTCTCTGCAGCTTCTCGGCCCGAGCTTGCCCCGCTTCGGCCCCCTCCGCCCCCCTCCGCGCCCGCGCGGCGGGGGGCGCCAGGGGCCTGCGCCGGCCCCCGCCGCTCAGGTCAACATCGTCCTCTTCGCGGTGGCGGCCGTCTTCTCGGACCACGCGTGGGCCGCCGCCCAAGGCGGTGGTCCACTCTCCCCCCTCGATCGCGGGTTTGCACGGGGTCCACTTTCCCGTCGATCCGCCCTCGTGTGGGGTGAGACCGACTGTCCCGTGCGACCAGTCGGCAGCATCACGGGGTTCTTTTCCCGTTCGGGTGCGTGCTGGCACGCGCTCCCTCTCTTGAGGTTTGGCTCGCGCCATTCCTTCCCTGCAGGCCGCTTGCCTGCAGGCGGGACGCTCACGCGCTCGTCAGGCCACCTGTCCTACAGGCGCCTGTCGCCAATGGCTTCCTGGCCAACGGCTTTTGCGGCTGCACATCCAGTCTTCTGCGGTGCCGATCCGCCGACCTGGCGCCCCTCGACGGGTTCGACGCCTGCGCTGCCTCAAACCCCTCCTCCTTTCTCCTGCCATTCTTCCCCTTTTACCTTCGGGGTGGCGGAGTGGGGGACCCATGAGAGGACTGGAGGAGGACGAGGAGGAGCTTGCACGCCATGTGCTGCGAGACTCGAGCAGCCCGAGATCGCACGAGATCCGAGGGTCCCAGCCGCCGCGCATGCCTTGCCCGCCAGGGTGCACTCTTCTCCCGCTGGACTTGCGCACAGCTCCTTGAAAGCCGATGCAGCAGAATGGTGCGCAGCGAAGATAATCGCGCCCAGGAGGCAGGATCTGGAGGGGGACCTTCCTGCTAACCTCCCCCTCACTCCTTCTTCTTGCCTCTACACCGCCACCTGGCTCACCTATGCCGCTGGGCATGACGACCCATTCCTGGGCCCCGCCTGCTCCACCGTGGGCGGGGGGGCTTCAGTCGCGGGGCACACGGGCTGTGCCGCCGCTGCGGGTTCCCGGCCTTCGTCTAGAGGCATCGCCGCGGCCACTTCCGCCGACGTTTCTGCTCGGACCGCCGGAGGCGTTGACATTCGCGCACCTCCAGGTTTGGGCCCGTTGCCACCGGGGCTGGCGGTCAGGCAGACTGGGCCGCCTCCGGGCCTTGACGTTTCAGTCGGTGGGCCCGCGTCGTTCCCGCTGCTGCGGACCCCGCCCTCTCCTCCAGGTGGGCCGCCGGCCGTTGTTCCGCCGCCAAGCCTCGCTCATTCGGCGGTCGTCGCCAAGCTGCTTCGCGCGGAGCCTCATTCACCCCTAGCGGCGGACGCTGCGGTGTTCGACGGATCTGCAGGAGTAGGTATGCGCCCTGCCAGCGATGCTGTTGCGGCCCCGCAGGGAGGGGCTCGTACCGCTCCCTCAGCCGCCACCGCAGTCTACGCCTGCCTGCCCCCTCCAGGGTTGGAGCCGCCGAGGCCAGCACCGACGCCAGCACGAATGCCCGCACTGACGGCGGCGGCACCGACACCTGCGCTCACGCTGACACCAGCGCCAGCGCATACGCCCGCACCGAGGCCAGCACCGACGCCAGCACTGACGGCGGCAGCATCGACGCCTGCGCTTACGCCAGCACCAGCGCCAGCGCCTCCGCCCGCACCGAGGCCAGCATCGACGCCAGCAGTAACGCCAGCAATGACGGCGGCAGCACCGACGCCTGCGCTTAAGCCGGCACCAACGCCAGCGCCTCGGCCCGCTCCGAGGGCAGCACCGACGCCAGCACTAACGCCAACACTGACGGCGACAGCACCGACGCCTGTGCCGACGCCAGCTTCAGCACCAGCGCTAGCACCGACGCCAGCCCTTACGCCAGCATTGACGGCGACGGCACCGACGCCTGCGCTCACGCCGGCACCAGCGCCAGCGCCTTCGCCAGCACCGAGGCCAGCACCGACGCCAGCCCTAGCGCCAGCAGTGACGGTGGCAGCACCGACGCCTGCGCCTACGCCGGCACCAGCGCCAGCGATTACGCCAGGGAGCGCTTCGACAGTGTTGTCCTTCCACCCGCCGCCTGGGTTCGAGGCGCTGCCGGGCCCCACGGTCTGGCAGGTGGGGCCTCCTCCTGGCCTCACTGGCCTGGAGGCGGGCGCTCGGGTGCCGCCGCCGCACAACCGTTGCTCGACCGACGCCGCGGTTGGGTTTCCACTTCCTGACAGCGAAAGTTGGCAGTGGGCGATCCCCTGCTTAGGGGCCCCACCCCTGCCTCCAAGGGAGCCGCTTGCGTCTGGTGCCTCCCGTGCGAGCGCCCTCGCCGTCTTGCACTCTCTCGGGCTACGCGGGAGGCCAACGTCGGCGTCGTCGGACACTACTCACGCCTGTCTTGTGACCGCAAGGCCTCTTGCGAGCAGTGTGTCCGGCTCGAGCTCCCGCGACCTGCCTTGGTCGCTCGGGGTACGCGGGGGCCCCCCCGCGTCCCTGCCAGGATCAGCCCCCTCGTTGTCGGGCGCTACGCTGGAAGCTTTTGCTGCTGGTGCAAATGGCTTCGAGGTAGCTGGTACTCGCCTTCCCGACGCCGCTGCTTCGGCGCCACAGAGCACGGGTCGCACCGATCCCTCGGCCCCCGCCACAACTCGCGATTTGGGCACGCCGCCGCGCAGCCGTCCTATGGCCGCTTCGCCGTGTCTTCCAGGTTTTCTGCCCCCTCCAGGGCGGGAACCGCCTTCACGGCCGTGCGCCTCGCGTCGCTCTAGGGGCGCCCTCCGCGAGGCTAGAGGTGCCCCAGCCCTTCGCCGACGTGGCGGTTCGTCTGGGTCTCCTGCCACTCGGGATCTTGGCCACGTTGGCCAGGACTCCTGCGCCACCTCAGCGCGTCCAGCTGCGCGCTGGGACCCCAGCCTCGGCGCTCGTCTCAGCGTGGGGGAAGGCTCGGTCGAGCGCCCCTCCGCAGGCGCTCCCGCTTGCCCCTCCCGCGCGCGTCCCCCCGCCACCCGGGCCGGCCAACCCCGCTGCGGTCGCCGGCTTCGCCGAGGGGGTCGCAGGGGACGCACTGGGGCCGCCTGCCGAGGCGCCCCAGACGGCTCTCGATCTGGCTCTCATCTGCCAGTACGTCAAAGAGCTGCAGTCCTTCCACACGCGTATCGCGGCCGAGCGGAAGGCCGAGGCCCCGGAGCAGTTTCCTCGCATTCCCAAGGTGCCGACAATGCCCGAGCAGCCGCAGCAGCTCAAGGCGAGCCCAGCCTCGGCCGAGGGTCGCAGCCGCGGCGAATCGTTGCAGGCGATGCCGCTGCCGCTGCGAGGCGTGCCTGGGCTGAGCGAGGCCGCGAGAGTAGGAATGCGCTCTTCCAGCGATGCTGGTGCGGCCCCGCAGGGAGGAGTTCGTTCCGCTGTCGCGTCTCTCGCTCGGTTCGAGGTCCCCCCTCTGAGCCTCATGGTCATTTTGGCCAGTTTCACCGTGTTGCCGAAGCCCCTGCCGACGGGGACTTAGGCGCGCGGCCTCTCGCCTCCTTCGGTTCTGTTGCCAGTGGGAACTACCCTCGAGTTGACTTGTCCTCAGGGGTCACTACCGTGCCACCGGCCCCTCGAGTTGACTTGTCCTCAGGGGCCGCCGCCAGTTCCGATGCCTCTCGCGTTGACCTGTCCGCAGGGGATTTAGGCCCGAGGCCGCCTGCGCCTGCCGGCACCACACTTTCCTTTTCCAAGGTCGCGCCCTTTGTCGCGGACCTATCTGCCTTGCTGCGCCTTTTCCCGGGCGCGAACATCGATGTCACCCACTGGGCCGCTGCTTTGGCCCAGGTTGGGATGGGTGCTCGGTGTTCTCTGGCTTCTTTCACCCGCACTTCTATCGGCGCGTCGGTTCGGGACGGTTCGTATCAGTTGGAGCCGCCTCCCCGCGATCCATGGCCGTGCCCTCCAGCCCCGTCTCTTGGTCCCCCGCCCGACGGCTTGTCGGGGAGGCGCAGAGAACGATGGAGGCTGAGGCGCGCAGCCCGCACCTTAGCGCAACATGCCGTTGTTGCGCTAAACTGGCTCACCTTGGGCCAGCCCCGCCTCGCTCCCTTAGAGGCTCAGGTGCGGACGACGGCCACGCCCTGCCAGGAGGGCATTCGCACTCGTATTGAGCGCTTGTGCCGGATCGCAGTTCGCCTTGCCCGCGGGGGCAAGAGCGACCTTGGTCGAGCCTTCGCCAAGTTCGACTCTACTGAGGTCTCGCTCCATGGCCTGGCCACCCATGTTGCAGCTCTGGAGGCCTCCTTCACCTCCTCCTCCTCCGTGCCTGCCCCCATGCGGCACTGCCCGACCAGCGCCCCTCCTGTGCCTGATTCGCTGGCTTCTGCGGCGGCTTGGGACTCCACCCAGGCCGAGCCCTTCGACTTAAAAGTCAGGGCGTCCCGCATCAAGTGGGATTATTCGCCAACGTTTGATCCTACTCCCTTCCTCTCCGACGCTCGAGTTCGCGAGGCGTTCCTCGACCCAGAGGTGATGCGGCTCCCGTCGTCAGAGTGGCCTCCCGGCCAAAAGGGGGCGCGCGTCCACATGGACCGCTCTGAGCTGTGGGCCCTGCTCCAGAAGTGGGATGCCTGCGGCGCTCTGTACCTGACTCCCGCTTCTGACCTCGCCTGGGATGAAGCCTGCGGAGCTTTCAGAGTACCTAAGGACAGCGATTGTGACAGGCTGATCCTGAACCCCACGGTCGTGAACAGCCGCTGTGCCTCCATCTCGTCCAGCACCCAGCGCCTCGGCCAGGGCTTTCTGCTCTGCCGCCTTGGTTTGGAGCCAGGGGAGTGGCTTGCGGTTTCCTGCGACGACTTACGGGAGTTCTATTACACCTTCCGCGTCCCTCCTGCGCGCGCCAGGCGCAACGCCCTTCGCGTTCGGTTGCCTTCATCCCGCTTCAAAGCCTTCCGAGCTTGGCGCCCCGAGCTCGAGGGTTTGGACGTCGCTCCCTGCCTGAATGCTCTGGCTATGGGCGACAACATGGCGGTGGAGATTGCCAACTCCGCACACGAGGGCGTCTTGCACAGCTTCGGGGCCTTGCGGCCTCACGAGCAGGTTGTCCACCGCTCGCCCTTTCCGCGGGGACCGTTTGTCGAGATGCTGAATATTGATGACCATACTGGTTTCCAAAAACTCTCGTGGCACGGCTCCGCTCCTCGCCCCGACGACCCTCGTCGTCGCGATCGCGAGGTCTTTGCCGCCTGTGATGAAGGCTACCCCCGCGTCGGCTTGGTGCAGCACCCAGGCAAGCGCGCGCGCGGCGAAACGCACAAGGTCGTCGTGGGTGCCGAGGTAGAAGGGCGCATCGGTATCGTCTGCGCTCCTCTGGTGCGGACGGTCGCTTTGTGCAGGCTGACTCTGATTCAAATCTACCTGGGCATCACGACGCGCTCCCTCCTAGCCTCTCTTGTAGGCTGCTGGGTCCAGGTGTTTCTTTATCGCCGTCCACTGCTGGCCATTTTCACGCACGTCTACAACTTTTTGTCGCGGCTGGCCACCGAGGATGGCATTGAATACGATTTGCCTCCTTCCGTTCGCGACGAGCTTTTGGCTTGCACTTTCTTAGCCTTTACGGCTATCACCGACCTCCGGGCGCAACCTTGCCCCGAGGTGTTCGGTACGGACGCGTCCCTCGGCTGGGGGGGAGTGGTCCGCGCTCCGATCACCCCGCAGCTCTCCTCGGAGCTGTGGCGCAGGTCGGAGCTCGGGGGGTGGCATACGATGCTTCATAATCGCAGCCTCCTCGCTGTTCTTGAGCGCGGTGAACCTGTTGGCCCTGAGCTGACCCAGCTGCATCGCGACCTGGGGCTCATGTCTCTTGAGCCCCCCGTCGCGCCGCGCTGGATCACCGAACTGTCGGAGTCGCTTCGCTTTCGCTTAGCGTATAAATGGGAGTTCCGCATGCCTCGGCACATCAATATCCTTGAAACAACCGTTTATAAGAGCCTGTGCAAATATTGTTGTGTTCGCCTTCCAAACTCTCGCATTCCAATTTTGCTCGATTCGAAGGTTGCTTTGGGTGCATCCGCCCATGGTCGGAGCAGCTCACCAGCATTGTCTCATGTTCTTGCTACCATGTTGCCTTATATTATTGGCGGAGGGCTCTACATGGGCGGCTTGTATGTGCCCACGGACGTTCATCGCGCCGATGACCCTACGAGGAATCGACCCGTTCGACCTCCCTCCCGGGCTCCTCCCGCTTGGCTCGTGGAAGCTGAAAACGGTGATTTCCAACGCTTTGATTGCATAGCTTATGCGGACTCCCGTGCACCTTATCCGACCTGTTTGTGGGGCCGCCTCGTCGCCTTTCTTTTGGCGCGAGGCCCCGCAAGGTGCGGGCGCCTCGGCTTTGCGGCCGTCTCCCCAGCCGCGCGGGGCGTTGGGATGGCCGTATCCTCGGACGGCGCCGAGGGAGAGTCTGCTGACCCCTCCGGCGCTAGCGGGGCTGCCGCCAGCGCCCCACCACCAGCCACCGAGGCAGCCGCCCGCGGCCCGCGCGACAGCGCCGCCGCGGATACCTCCGCCAGCAGCCCCAAGGGCCTACGGATCGCCATGTTCGGCAACCCTGCCGCCGCGCCCAAAGCCGCCGCTGATGCCCTGGGCGCGCCCGCGGGCGCTGCCGCCAGCGCTCCGTCTGCCGGGGCGGCCTTCGACGCGCCCCGCGCCAAGGCTCGCCCGGGCCTAGCTTCCAGCTCCAAGGCCATGTCGGCCCCCCCGGCTGCCATAGGTCGGGGCGCGACGCGCCAGGGACTTGCCGAGGCTCTCTCGGGCCGTGCCGAGGCGTCCGCGCGCACCTTTCAACGCGCGGTGCGCTTGAGCCGCGCCCGTGAGCTGCTCGGGGTAAGCGAGAGCGGCGGCAGACAGGCTGTGCAAGCCGCCTTCAGGCGGATATCTGTCGCCGTTCACCCCGACAAGGCCCCGCCAGGGCTCAGCGGCGCGGAGCTGGCCGACCGAGCTCGCCGCTGGAAGGAGTTATGTGACGCCAAGTCCACGCTCCTCCAGGCCGCCGCTTGCGAGTGCGCCTCCAGCGCGAGCGCCCCTGCCGCGGGCGAGGGGCCTGCGGCCAATGCTTTGGCCCGCGCTAAGCAGGGAGGCAAGGGTCAGCAGCGCGGAGCTCTCCCCGCTGGCCACGCACCTGGGGGGTGGCTGCCCCTGCACCTGGGGGGGGCTGCCCTGGCACCTGGCCGCCGCGCTCGCCGCACGGCGAACGCTCGCATCTGGGGCCACGTGCCCCGCTCCAGGTGCGCAGCAGGATCTCCGACGAGCAAAACGCGCCCTCTCCCTCGCGAGAAGCGCGCCCGTTCCGAGGCGGCCACCGACCGCCCTGTAGGCGCGCGCCCTTCCAGCGAGGCGGCCACGGCACCGCAGGGAGGGACACGCGCCGCAGGGGGGGAAGGCCAAGGCCAGCAGCGCGCATGTCTCCGCACGAGCGCCGCCTGCGCCCGGGGTTACCTCCAGCGCTGCCGCCGCCGCCGCTTTCGCGGACCTGGCGTTCGGGGTCTCCCAGAGTGGCTTTCCCCGCGCTACCGAGGGGTCGCTCCCCTCGGCCGCCTACGCCGACGGAAGGAGTGCGGCGAGCCTCGGCGAGCCCCCTTACCCTCGCCAGAGCGTTCGCCTTCCGCAGGCGAGCCTGTCGACTCGCGGGGTTCCTGGCGCGACGCGGGTCGGGCGTGGGGCTGAGGAGCCCCCCGCCCGCAGATCGCGCGGCTCTCCTTCTTCGCGCGTGAGTTTCACTCTCTTTTTCGCCCGGCCTTCTGCGGGGCTGGACAGCACTGACGGCGGCAGGTGCGGAGCCCGCGCCTACGCCGGCACCAGCGCCAGCACCTAGGCCAGCACCGGGGCCAGCACCGACGCCAGCATTAACGCCAGCACTGACGGGGGCGGCACCGACGCCTGTGCCTACGCCAGCACCAGCGCCAGCGCTTCAGCCAGCACCAAGGCCAGCACCGACGCCAGCACTAACGCCAGCCCTGGCGGCGGCCGCACGCTGCAGCGCCGGCGCCTGCGCCTACGCCGGCACCATCGCCAGCGCCTACGCCAGCACCAAGGCCAGCACGGCGCCAGCACTCACGCCAGCACTGGCGACGGTTGCACCGACGCCTGCGCGCCTGCGCCTACGCCGGCACCAGCGCCAGCACTTAGGCCAGCACTGGGGCCAGCACCGACGCCTGCACTAACGCCAGCACTGACGGTGGCCGCACCGACGCTTGCGCCTACGCCGGCACCAGCGCCAGCGCTTCAGCCAGCACCGAGGCCAGCACCGACGCCAGCATTAACGTCAGCACTGACAGCTGCAGCGCCGGCGCCTGCGCCTACGCCGGCACCAGCGCCAGCGCCTACGCCAGCCCTAGGCCAGCGCCGGCGCCAGCACTCACGCTAGCACTGGTGGCGGTTGCACCGACCCCTGCGCCTACGCGGGCACCAGCGCCAGCGCTTACGCCCGCACCACGGGCAGCACCGGCGCCAGCACCAACGCCAGCACTTACGGCGGCAGCACCGACGCCTGCGCCTACGCCAGCACCAGCGCCAGCGCCAGCGCCAGCACCGAGGCCAGCACCGGCGCCAGTACCAACGCCAGCACCGTCGGCGGCAGCACCGGCGACTGCGCCTACGCCGGCACCAGCGCCAACGCCTACGCTAGCACCGAGGCTAGCGCCGACGCCAGCACTCACGCCAGCACTGACGGCGGCAGCGCCGACGCCTGCGCCTACGTCGTCACCAGCGCCAGCGCCTACGCCAGCACCGAGGCCAGCACCGACGCCAGCACTAACGCCAGCAATGACGGTGGCAGCACCGACGCCTGCGCCTTCGCTGGCACCAGCGCCAGCGCTTCAGCCAGCACCAAGGCCAGCACCGGCGCCAGCATTAACGCCAGCACTGACGGCGGCCGCACCGACGCTTGCGCCTACGCCGGCACCAGCGCCAGCGCCTACGCCAGCGCCGACGCCATCACTACCGACAGCACTGAAGGCGGTTGCACCGACGCCTGCACCTACGCCAGCACCAGCGCCAGCGCCTACGCCAGCACCGAGGCCAGCTTCGACGCCAGCACTAACGCCAGCACTGACGGCGGCAGTACCGGCGCCTGCGCCTACGCTGGCACCAGCGCCAACGCCTACGCCAGCACCGACGTCAGCACTGTCGCCAGCACTACCGCCAGCAGTGGCGGCTGCAGCGCCGACGCCTGCGCCTGCGCCGGCACCAGCACCAGCGCCTACGGCAGCGCCTACGCCAGCACCGACGCCAGCACTAACGCCAGCACTGTCGGCGACAGCACCAGCGCCTTCGCCTACGCCAGCACCAGCGCCAGCGCCTATGCCAGCACTGAGGCCAGCACCGTCGCCTGCACCAATGCCAACATTGGCTGCGGCTGCACCGGCGCCTGCGCCTATGCCGGCTACGGCGCGGGCGTCTACGCCAGCACCGACACTAGCATTGGCGCCAGCACTACCGCCAGCAGCACTAACTCTCACGCGCTATGTGGGCGACGGCTGAGGGCGGTAGTAGCGGAGAATCGCTTCAGCCGGCAACGCTGCGTTTGCCATGGCAGAAATTTTAAGCTGTTGGGTCTCACCGATCCGCTCCCACCCTTCGGGCAGTGCGGCTTCCGTACTCGGTGAATCCATTTGCTTTCGGCGGTTGGCGCACCGCGTGTCAATACGGCCTGCTCGGCTCTTCTAGCCGTCCGCCCCTCCCTGAGCCCCCCCTTTGTGCTCAGGTCGCCTCTCTTGTCGCTGCCTTACTGAATGCCGGCCCTACTGCGTGGCCCCACTTTCACCCTGCGGCCGCCCGCCGAAACCTTGTCACTTCGCAAGGGCTTTGAGCCTGGGTATGGCTGCTCCGCCGATCTCCTCGGCGGCCAGACGGAGCTCACCGTCTGAGAGCGGTGCCGCACGGCCCGCGCGCGCTGGGCGGGCCCGCACACTTTCGGGCCCCCTCGCGCACGCGCGCCGCGGCCGCCGCCCGGAGACTGCTCGCTTGCGCCGATGCGGGAGAATGCACGCTCTTATTCTCCAGCCTCTCGCGCCCTAGCAGTCTCTGCAGCTTCTCGGCCCCCCACCTCTCCCCCCCTCCTTTCACAAGGCTGACCTGCGGCGCTGCTCCGCCGATCTCCTCGGCGGCCAGACGGAGCTCACCGTCTGAGAGCGGTGCCGCACGGCCCGCGCGCGCTGGGCGGGCCCGCACACTTTCGGGCCCCCTCGCGCACGCGCGCCGCGGCCGCCGCCCGGAGACTGCTCGCTTGCGCCGATGCGGGAGAATCCTCCTCCTCCTCCTCCTCCTCCTCCTCCTCCTGCTCCTCTTCCTCCTCTTCCCCCTCCTGAGATGCAATTCGTTTCACGCCACGCGTTTTCGCTCAGTTTCGGTTTCAACCGTATTCGAATCACATAGGAATCGCATACAGACCATGGCCACGTTCGAGCTCCAATACATGTGTTTAGCCGCGATCATGATCGGCCGTCTGTGATCGGACCGATCGCAACCGCTTTTTCAAATTACCATTGGGTGGTCTAAGGGAACTCATTGAACCCAGAAGCGCTCTTGTGATCTCTTCCTTAATCAAAACTTTATTGAAACGACCCCAAAACACCGCAACCACCTCGGACCGATAGCAACTGGTTGCGATCTGTCCGGGGTGGTTTACGATCGGCCCGAAGTGGTTGCGGTCGTTCGTGCTCGCGGGGGGGAGGTGCAGTCAACGTGCCAGAATCAGGATTACAGGGTCCGTCGTGAATGGGTTCCGTGGTTCTTTTGGTTTGCATGCGTTCCGCTACCTTTTTTGGCGGCGAGCCCCCCTCGTGTTCCTTCGGACTGCTAGAACTACTTGGAACAACGGGGCTTCGTTTCTTATGTATCGTTCCTTGGGTCAAGCCGGATATTACAGCTCGACTTCGGGAGGGCCTCATGTTTTGCTGGCCGCTCCTCGGCTCCAGATCGGGGAGAGCCCGCTCGCGGCCGAGCCTCGCCGTGGCCAGAATCAAAACACACTCGCTCCTAATTCAGTTGTTGGTTCTCGTTGCGCGATGATGGTGGTCATCCTCATCATCATCAGCATCATCATCATCCTCATCAGCATCATCATCATCAGCATCATCATCATCTCGTCCTCCTCCTCCTTCGTCTCCTCCTCCTCCTCCTCATTCGTCTCCTCCTCCTCCTCCTCCTCCTCCTCCGTCTCCTTGTATTCCTCCGCCGTCTCCTTGAATTGTCTCTGCCGCTCCATATGCGAGGTGTTCGTGCCGAGATATTGGTGGTAATGCGTTTGCTGCGACCGTTGCCCACTTCCTGCTCCCTTTATTCCTCTTCCTACTCATGCTTTCCCATTGCGATCTGTCACCACGGTGGCTGTAGCAGGGAGCAGGGAGGTAGGAGAGACTCATACATGCGATGTTTAATGTTTGTCCAGTACGGGGTCCCCAGAAGTCCCGACCCTTCTCCCAGGGACGTTTTTTTCGTCGCGATTCTTTTTTGGTGGTCTTGGGCCCCAGCGAAGGCCCCAGGAGGCCGAAGCTTCACAACAAACAACGCCCGTGCCTTTGTTTGTTTGCTTGCTCCACGGCCCTGCGGCGCTGGGGGAGTCGGTGGGGTGACCACGCCGTCGGGAGTCGGAGCTTTCGGGCGCTGTCGTCGGGTCTCGGGGTTCTCCCGCCCCGGGGTGCGTGCCAGCAGCTGCGCCTCGACAGGAGCGTTCGGGGGGTGCCCAGATCTGCCCGGACGGGCGACGGAGACTCGCGCCCAGGCCCGGGAGCCAATCTTTCGGGGTGACCGCACGGTCTCGGGGCGCGGGTCGTTCTGCGAGGATGTCCAGGCGGCCCGGGCATCCGAGGTCCCCAAGACCGTGCGGTGGCGGACCGTGCGGTGAGTTGTTTTTGCTGGGGGGATGGTTGGGCTCACCGCACGGTCTGTCGCCGCACCGATGTCCAGCCTGGGGCCGAGCCGTTGCCCGAGTAGGGGCATGGCGGTGACAGCAGGTGAGGCCCAGACCACCGACGCACGCAAAAAAAACAGTATGGCTGTTCCTCGGTGTTCGACCTCTGGGGTCTCTCGTCGGGCCCCAGGCACGTGAACAACGTCTCGGTTAACAAAGAACATTCATGGTGAAGTATCGAGATTTCCTGGGGACCAACTTTGAAAGAAAAACACCCTTGCGGCTAGAGACCCCTGGAGCTTGCAGGGAGGAGGAGGAGGAGGAGGAGGAGGAGGAGGAGGCGGAGCAGGAGGAGGAGCAGGAGGAGGAACACGAGGACGAGGACGAAGAAGAGCACGAGGACGATGACGAGGAGGGTGGGAAAGGCGGGCCACCCCCCGTAAACAGGGCACGTGCACTTTGCTCCACTGCTGCTCCCCCCCCTTCGCGGCCCTGGACGACGAGGAGGAGGAGGAGGAGGAGGAGGGGAGGGGGAAAAGGGCGTCGGGGAGGTGGGGAGGGGAGGGGGGGAGGAGGAGGGGAGGAGGAGGAGGAGGGGAGGAGGAGGAGGCGGAAGACGGAGTCTCTCGTGGCCCTTCGTCTCCCGGCGTCAGGTCGGAAGGAAAACGAGGATGGAGGATGGATGGAGGCTGGAGAAGGTCAGGGATTGGGAGAAGGAGGACGAGCAAGAGGAGGAGTTGAGGAGGAGGAGGAGGAGGACGAGGAGGAGGAGGAGGAGGACGAGGGAAGGACGGGCCACCCCCATAGACAGGGCATGTGCACTCTGGTCCTCTGATGCCCTTTCCCCCCCCCCGTTGCCCCGGGATGCGCGCGTGTCCGCCCCCTCCCGCCCGAGGCGCTGGGCGTCGACGTCCTTCGAGGAAGAGAGAATCGACGATGACCAAGATGGTCCACGATGACCAAGATCCGCCGTTCGCGAGGATGATCCACACTGTTGGCGATGGCCAGTGTGGAGGATGGCCTGGATTTGCCCCGACGTTTCCGCGTGTTGTTTCGGTCATGGTCCTCGTTTCTTTTCCCACCTGTCCTGCCTGGGCCAAGATCTGGGTGGATTCGAGCCAGGTTGCCCACTTCCTCTCCTCCTGTTGCCCCTTCTACTCGAGTTCCCTTCGGCTAGGATGTCGGCCGCATTCGCGCGACGTCCCGGTTACTTTTCCGTCATGCGTTTGGTTTCACGCGCGCACGTAATTATGGGATTCGCGTGGTTCTTCGTCTGTTGCAGGTTTGTTATCGTTCGACACCTATCGTTCCCAGCGCGTGCGATAGGTCGCCATTGTTGGCGGCCTGCGGTGGTTGTGAACCAGGCAGGCCGAAGAAGCGGATACATCGCTACAGAGCGCCCAGGAAGGTTTCACGAAGCGTGCCGAAGCGCTCTGGATAGCCGCTGCGCTGGACACGTCCTCCAGAACCGCCGAGCCCCAACAAGTCTCGATGCCCATCCTCATCCGAACGTTTCTTCATGTTGTGCTGCGTCCTATACTGGAGCCAAGAGCTGTTTGGAGCTGATCAGCGGAAACTCTCAAACTCTCCTGGACCACCCCCCGCAAGCGAGCGAACGCCGACAACAGAAATGGACGCAATGGGCGGCGATGGGGGAGGAACAGCAGGAGGGTGAGGAGGAGGCGGATGAGCCTCCCGCGGCAACCGAGGAGGAGAGGGAGAGGCAAAAGGGGAGGCAGATGAGGAGGGGCAGGAGGGTACGAGGAGGATGTGGAAAAGGATGAGGAGGAGGAAAGGGGAAAAGGGAACGGAAGAGAAGGATGAGGAGGAAAACGAAAAGGAGAAGGTGGAAACGAAGGGGGTGGAGAAGGAGAAGGGGGAGGAAGAGGAAAACGAGGTGGAATAAGAGCAGGAGAAGCAAAAGGAGGGGGACGGGGAGGAGCAGGAAGATGACCACCCAGCATCACCCAACTTTCCCCCCCGCCGCCCGCGAACGCGTGCAGCGAAGCTGGGGGCAGGAAGTTGGTAATTCGTGATATCGCGCGGAAACAGCGGGCGAACCTAATTCGAGTGCACCGGGGGCTGGGTCCACAGCGGGCGTCTCGCGTGGGCACCGGGAACCTGGGCGTCTGCGCAGTTCCGTTCCGGCGATAGCAGAAGCTGTCTAAGGCGAGGAACATTCAACAACACACAAGGAGATGGCAGTTTCGCGGCTCGCCGACGCGGCCGCGAAGCCAGCGCGGGCGTACCCCCGTTGAGCTTCACCAGCTGACTGAGCTCGGCCAGTACTGAACTGTTTGTACCGTTGGAAGCTCGCGCGTGTTAGTTTGATTGGATGGCCTGCTCAGAAAACACCGCCTGAGTCGCCACGACACGAACCTGCAGTACACTTTCGGAGGTCGGCGTGCGTGTTTTGTGGATCGGCGCTGCACTTCAACCCCATGGCGGCGCCTTCGACGCTTCCCCTGTCACGCTCCGCGCGCCAGGGGAGGGGGGTCCAGCGCCTACCCAAGAAGCCCGTGCAGACCTCCTGATAGTTCTGTTCATGTCTTCGTTGTTTGTTCCTCTCTGGCAGGAACTGTTTGAGACGCATGTGCTCTATGTAGCCGACGCGCCGGCAATGTACGGCGTCACGCGTTGCACTTCGCACCGCCAAACAATACTTACACAATCATGGTTTAAGCGGAGCCGTCGTATGGCTCTTGCAGCACGTGCTTGTAACTAGGTCTTGCGGTGGTTGGCCGCCCACGCAGTAGTTGGAAGTTAATCGCAGTGGTGGCCATGAGTCGGTATTGTCGCGCTGCTTCAGCTCATCCATACATCTGGCGTCAGCAGTGGATCACGGGCACACAGCGCTGGTCTGCGTGGTGTCTTCTCTGTGAGTTCTTGGCGTGGTCGGCCGAGGAGCGAACCAACTCGGCGAGGGAACCTTATGTATTCGGTGAGGAGCTTCTGCTCAGCGTGCCGCGTCGCCGGCTCTAGCCGACCATTCAGAGGAAGGAGAGGCACCGATACCGATACCCCTTGCCTCGTGTTCGTCTTTTGGGGCCTCCCGGGAGGCCCTCGTCGCCACGGCTGGATTCGCATCGACATTTTGGTTAGAACGCACCCCGGGAGAGGTCCGAGGAGCAACCGTATCGGTACCTGTTGGTTACCCCAACCACGTTTCCGTGTGACATGCTGATTGTTTCCCATTTCCCAAGCCCGAGCCTTCTCCTGCCCCCTGAGACAATCTCAGATCGCAGTGCATAGCGTTTCGCTGGGGCCGCTGCCGAAACACGCCAAGCACAAGGTCCTGACCGCAGACCTTCAAAATCCCACAGCTTGTGAAGCTCCAGGAGGGGAAAACACACAGACACAGTTACTCGTCGATTCCCTGGAAAATATGGGAAAAGATGGGAAGTGGGGGGGAAAGACGAATACTTAGAAAGTATGCGAAAATATATGGGAATCCTGTTATTCGTGTCTATTTATTTGTGTGTCCCAGGGCCCCTGCAAAGCTGGGGCGTCCATACACCAAGTCCCTTGGCCGACCAGACAACTCGATGTGTTCTGCAAGCTCCTCCCGGAGCTGGGCACAGCCCGAGGATATGAGCACAAGGGGGCAGTTCTCGTGATGCTTTCGCACAGGTTGCAAGCTGAGAAGAGGAACCGCCAGGGGACCTGCGAGAGCATCTCAGGTAAGCTCCCCTAAATGTGGGCCCCTGCGTCCAGCGCCAGCGAGGTACAATTGCCCGTAGCAGGCACATACATGAATTCTCCGAGGTTGCGGTTCGGATCGCTTGGGGTGCACCCGTTGGCATGTTTTGCGCTATCCGTTGTCTGATACAGATCAGCATGTGACCATGGTGCGTCGCCCGCGAGCCTGCGTATCGCAGTTGTCGTGGGGTCAGTGCAGATCACATGTGTTCATCAACAGGTTTGGGCTGCCATGTTGGAGGCCTTCGCGTGCTCGAGGGAGCGCGGCTCCTCAGTAGCGAAGGCATGTGGTAGTAGTTGAGGGTTGCCAAAGGTGTCGATGGCCCAGGGTGTCCCCAGCTTCATGTTCCATTTTCCAGCCACGCGCAGAGGGGGGTAGGGGGAGGGGGGAAGGCTCCTTAGAAGCACCCCTGCTCCTTAGAAGGCGCGGGCCTTGTCTGTAGATATATAAGGCCAGTGCCTTTAAGAACCGGCCTCCTTCTGAGAAGCCGTCCCCCCTCCCCCTACCCCCTTCCTGCTCGCCGCCAAATTTTGGAGCCTCGGGGCCTTCCGAGCCTCGTGGGGAAGGTGCTCCGGGAGGCCACGGGGCCTCCCTGGAAATTTTGGCGCCGCCCTGGGCCAAGGGTTAAGTCGGGCATGTCCCTCTACAGGAGCAATATTAATTTTTTAAAGGTCAGGAGACGATTTTTCTATCATTTGTTTTGACTATTTTGCTTACTTTTTGAAATTATTTTTCCCGTCCAGCATCCGCCTGTAGGAGGACATGCCCGACCTAAGCCAAGGGACACCCTTAGCAACCCCCGAGGTAGGTCCGATGCGGCGATCTCCCCCCCAAAACGGGCGCCACGTCGGTTTTCAATCCGCAGTCATCGGAGCCGGCAAACAAGCAGAGGCACAGGCACAGACCTTCGAAGGTCCGCGCGGAGTTCTCGGATAGGGCCCGCGCAGGTCCAGGAGATCCGCGCGTGCGGGCAGGATTTACATCCGCGGCCCATTTTGTCTCGGACCGTGGGGCTCCCATTCCCAGAAGCGCGTGACGCACGCGATACCGACACCAAATATGGCCTCGGAAGGCCAGATGACCGTCCATGTCCACCGCGTCTCGGGCTTTTGCCATTCCTTGCTCAAAAATCCGAGACGCCGTGTAGACGGATACAAATCTTGCCCGCGTCCGCGCGTCCGCGTGGACCTTTCCCGAAGTTTGCGCCTGTGCACCTTGGTTGTTCCTCCATATGCAGACCATCTGCCAAGCAGAGAGGGCCTCCGTGACGCCGTGCCGCCCCACAGCACCGCGGCGGGACCCGCCCTCAGCTGCGTCGTGCGCGGTAGAAAGCGCCGCAACCAGCGGCGCTGTCCCCACTCCCAGCCGTCGCCGCTGCCCTCGCCGCGGCTGCCGACCGCTGCCCGATGCTCCGATCGTCGTCGAAGAGCGGCACCCGAGCAGCCCGTACAGCTCACCATTCCGTCAGCCAGCCCGAACAGCTCACGAGCCCCCGAGGTTTTTGGCCCCAGGCCTGCCAGATGCGGCCCGGATATATGGGAGTCATCGCGCCGCTCGATGTGGAGCCAGTTTTTCTCTACGCCGATGCATCGCCGACGTCGCTGATGCATCACCGATGCATCACCCATGCATCGGCGATGCGGCGCGATGCGCGACCTAATCTACTCGGACGGGATGCCTCTATTCAGACCGCCAGCAACGAGCGGCTCGCGAGCTACCAAGGGCTTGGGCCACGCAATAGCGGCAGGCGACATGGGCACAGGCTTGCAGGAGGCCCGCGCAGGCCTCTTCCGTCGGCGATGCCTTCTCCTCCTCCTCCTCCTCCTCCTCCTCCTCCTTCCGTTCCCCGCCTCCTCCTCAGGGGCCACGTTCGCCGAAGAAGTTGCATAAACGTACACTTCCGGAGCTCCACGCGGTCTCTCGGATCGGCGCTGGGCCCTGGAGATGGAAGCATCGCAAACAGAACAGTTGCACGAGCAGGAACTTTCGGAGCTCAGGGCGGGTTCATGGGATCGGCGCCGGATCCCCTTGGCGGCGTCTCTGGTGCCGCCCCTGGCGCGCTCCGCGCGCCAGTGTGTGGGTTTCCAGCGCAGATCCAGGAAATACGCGCGGAGCTCCGAAAGTTTATGGTTATGCATTTGTTTCTGTGTCGAGGGACGCTCAGGAGGGGATGCCTCGAGCTCCAATCGTTCATTCATTGCCGATACGGGCCTGGTAGCCAACCCCGCCCAGGAGCGTGCGGTTTCGCTATCGGGGCCAGACGCCGATTCCAGGACGATGTTTCCCCCCCCCTGAGCAAGTCCACCCCGAACATGACTCAGAAAGTCGCGCGGACCCCAAACGTTCGTTCACGTTGCAGCTGTATTTGTGCGGGGGAGAGCCACTCGCGACCGTGATCGTCCTTTTTGGGCCTCATGCGAGGATCATCGTCGCCACGGCTGGATCCGCTTCGAAGAACGGGTCCAGGATGGACCCTGGAGGGATCCTGGGACCGATTCAGAGGATCTTGGCCGAGCGGGAGAGCCGCCGTTACCTCAATTGGCCCTTCTCCGATGCTGGTTTTCCTTCCTGAGAACAAGTTGACCGACTGTTCGCGCGCACTTCTCCTCCGCCAGCGCTGTGCACCACGAGCGGGGCCAGCAGACCAACTGCACCAACTTGTGACGGGGCGCGCGCTGGCGCGGCCTGGGTTTGCCGGGTGAGGCGTAGACCCGAACCCAGAATGTAGATCACCCATGCGGCACACCAAATCAGACATCGGCCTGCCAACGCCAACAGGCCTGCCAACGCCAACGCCAGCGCGTGCCAAAATCCTTATCCCGAGGGGGCCGCAGAGCCTTGCATCACTTTGCGAAGCTCAGGGTCGACGAAGGATGTGCCCCTGGACCCTCGATTCCTATCGTTCCGTAGGGGCGTGCTGTAGCACGTGCGTGTGTAGTCCTCTGGCCGCGAGCCTGAAGCAGATGGGGTAGGAGACCAGGCGAGGGACGAGGCAGTGCGAGAGGCAGGCAGGGAGAGGATACCTTGAGTCAAGACGCTGAAAGAGGGACCCTGGCTTTTCTGGCCTTTTCGGTTTTGTGCTGGGGGGCCTCTTGGGAGGATCTGATTCAAGGGAGGAAGAACCACCCGGACTGGACAATTGGCATTTACTAAACGATTTTGGGCGTTTGCTAAACAGCCCTGCCCTGTTCGATTCCTGCGGTGGGGGCGTTTAGTAAACGGCGTCGAGTGGTTCTTACGGGGATGACTTTTCTGCTCTTTATTTTTTTGCTTTTTTGGGGGGCCTTTTGAGAAGGCCCTGGCTTTTCTGGCCTTTTCGGCTTTTTGTTCGGGGGGGCCTCTTGCGACCTCCTCCTCGTCCTCCTCTTGCGAGGATCTGATGCTGGGGCCTCTTTTCGACCTGAGATCTTTGGGTCGGTGCACCTGCTCGTGGCCGAGGCCGGCTGTGGCCACGGGCACGCCCGCTCGCGGGCATCGGCCCCAGGGTTTCACGTCGGGCCTGGCCCACTGCAGGAGGCATATTCCAACACATTATTAGGGGCGATGTGCGGCCTACGCTTGCTTCCCCCATCAGCGCTTGCACTGAAGGGGCCCTAGCGGAGGTTGAAAGATTTGGAGAAAGTTTCCCGCCGATTTTGGTGGTAGGCTGGGTCCCCGTGTTCCCGGGTTCCGGGTTCCCGGGTTCCCGGTTATTCGTTCCGGGTCGATATCGGGTTTTGGGTTCTTGGGCTCCCGGGTTCCCGGTCGATCTCCTCAGCGAAAACCATCCACTGATTGGGGTTTCTTTTTGGTATAAGTAAATTTGTAGCATTTTGGGATAATTCTTAAATTTTCTTGCGGAATCCGCCCGTAGGGGGGCATGCCCGACCTAATCCGAGCTTCTGTTTTATGGTCGCGCGATGCCCGCGAAGCCAAGGTGTTGGAATAGGGAGCAGCCCTGGTTCGGAAGGGGCTCGCTGTCCTTGGGGTCTTGCCGTGGTTGTTCCTCAAGCGCTCCTCGTGCCACCTGGGCGTTTTTGTTGTTGCTCTGGGGGGGTGGCGGAAATGGAGCCTCGCTCCTTCTTTGGCGGTGCTTCTGGTAGTAGCCTGGCCGTACGCACGCGCACGCAAACATGCACGGCACACCTGCTTAGTCTTGGTCATGGTGCCACCTTGTGAGGACACGTATATGTTATGGTGAATTGCTGTCGTGCCTTGGTAGTCGTTCCCTTTCTCTCTCTCTCTCGAGGGGCGCTCCCCTGGGACAGGTTTCTCCTCACGAGTCGTTTCTCGACGGCCCCAGTCTCTCATTCTGAGATGTTGGCGATTCGATGCGGTCCGATGCTTGCGTGTCGTTGTCTTGCGTCTGGCGATTCGACCTCAGCTCCGTGCCGACGCAGCCCAGTCCTCAGGTGGAAGCGATGGCGTATACGCGCACTTGAATCAACTGGGTTCGGGGAGCGCGCAATACGCGAGAGGTCGTGGCATGAGGGCGGCCTCGCGAATTCGATGGGGATGACCATGCATGATCGTGTACTTGGCTGGGCACGCACGTCCTGTCGGGGCTTCTCAGATCCGAGGCACATTTACTCGACCTGATTGTCCGACCAATCTGAGATCCACCTTGCACGCCATCACGGGCGCCGACACGGGGGAAAACATCAAGCCCCTATCGCCCATTCATCGCCAATCGGGGTCTTGGTCCCTACTCACCAGTTTCGAGGTGTCCTGTTTTTTTTCTGTTGATCTCCCTGCGACTCCTCCGCGCGGGCTCCAGGGGCGAGGGCCACTAGATGCTCGTGGCATCCCGGAACGCATCCGGAGCTAAGCGCGTCCTCTTTTTGTTGAGCCTCCCGCGTCCGAGGTACGCTCCTGTCGGATCCGCTCGTCCGATCGGGTGCCGACAGGTGCGGGCCCCGACGTGTCGCCGAGTCTGGGACAGTGTTCCCCACCTAACCGTAAGTCGGGCCTGTCCCTCTACAGGAGGAGTATTCAAACATAGTCATACAATTGTATGGGTACGATTTTCCGATCATTTGTGAGCATTTTGGAAGGATTGTTTGACTATGTTTTGTTTTTCATAAAAAAATCCCCCTGTAGGGGGACAGGCCCGACCTAACCCTACCCCCCTGAGCCGGCTCCCCTCCTTTGTTCTCAATCGCCCGCTCATCTCCTGTGACAGCCCACCCCGCCCAGGAACGGCCAGTTTTACCATCGGCGGCAAATCGCCGATCTATCGCTGATCGATGTATCGTTTTTTCAAGCTCGATTTCCCCCCCCACCCCCGAGTTGGCCCCGCACTTCGTTGCCCCTCATTCGTTCCCCCTCTCAGCAGCGCAGACATCTTCCGTAGCGCCAATCTCCCTCTTCCTTCCTCTCCTCCTCCTCCTCCTCCTCCTCCTCCTCGCCTCCTCCTCCGTCCTCCTCTCCCTCCTGCTTCTCCTACAGTCGAGCTCGATTGGAGAGGACACGGAGGAGGGCACAAAACCTTTCCGAGGACCACATTGCCATAGGAATGCAATGAGGCATGAATCCTGATGCACAGGACACCTGCTGTCAAGGTCAACCTACTATCCAGGGCCGACTGCACTGCCTGCGGCCGCTGGCACTCAATCGCCAGATCGGACTGTCGGATCGCATCGGAGAATGTCTCTCCAATCTCCGGCGATCTTATTTGTTAAAGTTCCGTTGTTTCCCTAGGTCTCGGACTCCCGTGCCCGTCATTGGGCCCCAGGGACCAGTAAAAATTAGCGAAAGTGGCCCTGCTTCTGTCATTCTTCCTCTCTCGTCCAGCCAGACTCATCCAGAAGCGAGAGCGAGGATACGAGGAGGAGGAGGCGGAGGAGGAGGAGGAGGCGGCGGGAGAGTGAGGAGGAGGAAGAGGGGGCGGAGAGGGTGAATGATGATGAGGAGGAGGAAGAAGGACAGCGAGGAGGAGGAGGAGGAGGCGGCGAGGGAGCGAGGAGGAGGAGGGAGGTGGAGGAGCAGCCCGATGCGAGCCGACTTCCCTGGCCAGTGCTGGCCGATTCCGCCTACCCCCGGCAGGCGCCGCTCGGAGGAGCTGCTCGCAGAGGCCGCCGAGCACAGGCGCCGGCGGCGGCTGGCGTCCGAGGCCCGCCAGCCGACGCCGGCGCTGCCGTGGCCTCACCAGGGAGCGCTGGGCGCTCGTCGCGAGTGGTCGCCATAACGAAGCACAGGCCGACGACGACGACGATCCCTCTAGCGAGCTCCACTGGCGAATGCGCCGCGACGAACACACGAACTGGACGACGGAGGGGCCCAGAAGGATCCGCCACGCGCAGAGGTGGGTAGGGGGAGGAGGGAAGGCTTCTTAGAAGCACCCCTTCTTGTTTAGGAGGCGCGGGCCTTTTCTGTAGATGGAAGGCCGGCGCCTTCTAAGAAGCAGCCTCTTTCTAAGAAGCCTTCCCCCCTTCCCCCTGCCCCCCTTTTGCGCGCCGCCATAGGAACCAGGGTAGTGGCCACGAGGAGACTCGCGAGAGGGCCACGCAGAGGGTCAGGCTCTGGGCGCTGTGTTCGCTCTCTCTTCTGCGTGCGCCCGTGGGGACGTCCGCCTCGGAGTGCTGCCCAGAGGACAGACACTCCACTGCCAGATGACCTAAAAAGATCTTCAGGTTTCAGGATCCTCCCCCTGTTTTTCTTGGCGGGGAATGACCTCCCCCCCCCTCCCTCCTCCCTCCTCCCTCCTCCTCCTCCTCCTCTCCTCCTCCTCCTCCTCCTCCTCCTCCTCCTCCTCCTCCGCCTCCTTTTCCTCCTCCTTTTCCTCCTCCCGCCCCTCCTCCTCTTCCTCCTCCTCCTCCTTCTCCTCCTGTCGGCGGGTGCCGCGGAGAAATAATCTTGTTCCAGTCTTGGCGGGGCCCGATTCCGTCAAGAGGGGCGTCGAAAGGGCAATCAGTTGCCACTGTTGGTGGGGGGGGGTCTGCAGACCTTCCTCGATGATGTCCAGGTGTGTGGGCTGTGGTGCGGGGATCGGGCTTCAGGCTCGAGGAGCTCCAGAAGAGGAGGGGCGACAACCGCGGCCGCTGGCAGCTCTCTGGTCTCCGCAGTTCAGGAGGGGAAAAACACACAGACACAAGTGATAGTCGATTCCCACGAAAAGATGAGAAAATTTCGGGCGTGGGGGGGAAGACGAAAACGAAGAAAATATGGGAACATGTGGTGAATCCCGGGATTTGTATATATATATATATATATATATATATATTTGTTTTTGTGTCCCAGAGCCCCTTGAGCAGTGCCGGCCCGAGCGGGCTCGAGATCGTGCGTGTCTCTCGGGCGGGGCGCCGCAGCACAGGGTCCGAGGTTGAGATTTCCTGTTCCTGGCCACCGCCTGGGGGGTGGTCGTCCTTCGGGAGCCTCGGCAGGCCGTGGATGCGAGTATCAGTCGGGCCCCGGGGGTGGGGTCGGGGGGCAAACACGCCGGCCCTGGGGGGACCGATATATCTCAGGCGATCGCAAACATGGATTGAGGGGGCGTGGATCAGCGACGGGTCCCGCTTCCATGGGAAATCGCAGTTTCAGCCGCCGAGCTAGGCGGCACCGGCCTCACTTGGGGGGGAGACACTTCCCCCGATCCATGGAGTTGGCGACCGCGCGCCAAACCCATGGATCGCTAATCCATGTTTGCGCGCCCTCGAGTATCCGTGGTTCATGTCCCACCGCCGGGGGGAGCGTTCTTCGGGGGGCCTCGGCAGGCGGTGGATGCGAGTCTGCTCGGGCCCGGGGCTGGGGGGGCATTCATAGCCATGGTCACGTCCGCCGCCTGCCGAGGTCACCGCAAGTCGACCCTCCAGGCGGTGGTTTATGGAAACGTCCCCGCCTCGCACGGGGGCCGCGCACCACCAGGAGGGCCCTTCCTCGCTCCCCTGCGGCGGCTGCGGCGGTGCCGAGCTCCTTTCTGCGCCTGTGGGCCATGGCTGCTGCAAGCAGTCCACGCGGGGCAGGGGGCTCACGTGAGCGACGGCGAAAACACGGGGTCGTCTTCACCGGCATTGGCGCGTCAGCTGCCCGCGGAAACCCGCGCCTGGGCGACCTCGTCGCCGATGTAACGTGCCGAGCGGGCGGCCGCGTAAGCCACCGCGTAAGGTCGCTACGTCATCTCGCGTAAGACCCTTTTTTCCCGTCGCTCACGTGTCCCTCGTCTCGGAGAAGATCTCTCCCACCGATCGAGCCCTGGCTCGATCGATCTCCCATCGATCAGCGCCCGCGCATGCGCCAGATTTGGAGGGAATGTGCACTTTGCATTGTTTTTCCAACCATCCTGTGGTGTTGGTCCTCGTTTTGAAAGAGACAGCGCCCCGCGTTACTTCTCCTCCTCCTCCTCCTCCTCCTCCTCCTCCTCCTCCTCCTCCTCCTGCTCCTCCTGCTCCTCCTCCTCCTCTCGCTGCCCCCTCCCCCCTCCTCCCCCTCCTTGCCTCTGCTCTCCGCATGTCCACCATTTCGGCACACCCCATCGCACGTTTTCGTGGCCCCACAGGGAGCTCCACCGAAGGCTCCAGTATGCGTCAACGCCACCCAGGAGAGCGCTTCGTGGCCCAACATGGAGCTCCACCGAAGGCTCCAGTGGTACCGTCCGCATGCGTCAACGCCACCCAGGACAGCGCTTCGTGGCCCCACAGGGAGCTCCACCGAAGGGTCCAGTGGCACAGGCCGCATGCGTCAACGCCACCCAGGACAGCGTTTCGTGGCCCCATAGGGAGCTCCACCGAAGGCTCCAGTGACACAGGCCGCATGCGCCAACGCCACCCAGGACAGCGCTTCGTGGCCCCATAGGGAGCTTCACCGAAGGCCCCAGTGGCACAGGCCGCATGCGTCAACGCCACCCAGGACAGCGCTTCGTTTCCCAAATGGAAGGCTCCAGTGGCGCAGGCTGCATGCGTCAACGCCACCCAGGACAGCGCTTCGTGGCCCCATAGGGAGCTTTACCGACGGCCCCAGTGGCACAGGCCGCATGCGTCAACGCCGCCCGCGACAGCGCTTCGTGGCCCCATATGGAGCTTCACCGAATGCTTCAGTGGCACTGTGCGCATGTGTCAGCGCCATCCAGGACAGCGTTGCATGGCCCCATAAGGAGCTCCACCGAAGGCCCCAGTGGCAGAGTCCGCATGCGTCACCGCCACCCATGTAGGCACACCCCTGACACGCTTCGTGGTCCCACAGGGAGCTCCACCGCAGGCCCTAGTGGCAGGGTCCGCATGCGTCACCGCCACCCATGACAGCGTTTCGTGGCCTTCTGGGAGTTCCACCGAAGGCTCCAGTGGCGCCGTTCGCATGCTCCCCCCCCACCCATGACAGCGCTTCATGGCCCCATAGAGAGCTCCACCGAAGGGTCCAGTGGCACAGGCCGCATGCGTCTCCCCCACCCAGGACAGCGCTTCGTGGCCCCATAGGGAGCTCCTCCGAAGGCTCCAGTGGCACAGGCCGCATGCGTCAACGCCACCCAGGACAGCGTTTCGTGGCCCCATAGGGAGCTCCACCGAAGGCTCCAGTGGCGCAGGCCGCATGCGTCAACGCCACCCAGGACAGCGCTTCGTGGCGACAGAGGGAGCTCCACCGAGGGTCCCAGTGGCGCTGTTCGCATGCGTCTCCCCCCATCCAGGACAAAGTTCAGTGGCTCCATAGGCAGCTCCACCGAAGGCGTGGGTGGCGCAGCGCAGTTCGCATGCGTCTCCCCCGCCCATGACAGCGCTTCGTGGCCCCATAAGGAGCCCCAGCGTAGGTCCCATTGGCGCAGTTCGCATACGTCTCCCCCATCCAGGACAGCGCTTCGTGGGCCAATAGGGAGCTCCACCGAAGGCCCCAGTGGCGGTGTCCACATGGCCCCATAGGGAGCTAAACCGAAACCTGTACCCACACTGCGGTATTCGCAACTGCGTATGGTTTGGCCCTTCGTCAGGCGAAGTTTAAAGGGATGGTGGGGGGGGCGGCTCATTGGTCCAAGTTGGTTGCGGGTCGACGTGATGGAGGGTTCATAACGAGGGAAGTGTGAGAAACGGGAAATAAGGGAAACTCTTTAAACTGATTGTGACTGTTGGTCGGTTTTAGATCAAAAGTGGATCCCAGTATCGAGGGGAACTGCTTTATATGTATGCTGTGCTGTTCAGTAGTTGGTACTCGACTTGCATGAGCGTTCAGACAAAATTTGCAACAGTCGCCCCAAGAGCCCACGGCTAGAGGGCGCCTTGGGCGAAGGGACCCACGTTCCTGGTCCACGTCCCAGTGGCCAACCTCGGAGGGGCTCGAGGTACACACCCCCTCGTTTGGACGGCCGAGGAGCCAGGGATCTCGGCGAAGCAGTTCGGTGTATAAGCGCTCCAGCGTCCCACGTGCTGGGAGGCTGGGCATCCATACGGGGGAAGGAGAAGAAAGAGGGCGGAGGGGGTGGGGATGGAGGATGGAGGAGGAGACGGAGGAGGAGACGGAGGAGAACGAGGAGGATAAGGGGGAGGAGCGAAAGGGGAGGGAGGGAGGGAGGCAGGGAGCAGGAGGAGGAGGAGGAGGAGGCCTCCTTGGCCGAGCAACGCCTGGCTGTATGCCTCGAGCCCCTCCCAGTGCTTCGACCGCACGCTGCGCGCCCCAGGCTTCGGAGGGGCTGCAGCTGGAGGGCGACGCCTGCGGCGCGGAGGCGCCGCAAGCTCCCGGGCCGCCCGGCCCCGCCCGCCTCGCTCGGCGTCGCCCGCCCAGCGTCGAAGACAGGGGACGGCCCCTGGCCTCCCAGGTAAAGTCTGAGCAGGTTCTCCCGGAGGCTCCCGGAGTAGGCGATCGCAAACATGGATTGAGGGGGCGTGGATCAGCGGCGGGTCCCGTTTCCATGGGAATCGCGAATTTCCGCCGCCGTGCGAGGCGGCATTGGCCGCAGTTTGGGGAGGGCACCTCCCCCGATCCATGGATTTGGCGACCGCGCGCCAAGTCCATGGATCGCTAGTCCATGTTTGCGCGCCGCCCCCGATGGAGGTCCCCCGCCCAGCGTCCTCGTCGGTCCCTGGAGGCGTTTCTGCCTCTGGGTGCCCTCCAGCAGCTGCGCCTCGCCGAGGGCGTTCCTGGGGTCCCGACCCGTCCCGAGCGACCACCCAAGACCCGAGTCATGACCCGAAAGCTGGTGGGGTGGCCGTTCGCCGGAGTGGCCTTTGGGGTGGGTCCACCCGGGCCTCCCAAATGGGGTCCGGGTGGGTGGTGCAGGGTCGCGCCGCATCGCCGATGCATCGACGATGCGGCTCGATGTGGAGCCCGATCTCCTCCACGCGCAGGTCGCCGGCGCATCACCGGCAATGCGCGCGAATTTCCCGACCCCGTCTTTTCTGACCCCATGATTTTGAAGGTATCTGATGGCATTCGGGATAGGGCAACGTCGGGGCCGTCCACGAGTGGGTAAAGAGCTAGGGTGTGTGTCGACGTGAGCACGAGGGCCCCAGCGCCAGGCTGGCAGCACTCCTTCCCATGGTTTGCAAAAAAGTACGACAGCGCACGCGCACGGGCGTTCGACAAATTTCGGCATGCGCACGCGAGAGGCACGTTTGGTAGCATGTGATGACACAGTTGACACATGGTTTCATTTGAGATTTCACAAAAGCGCGAGCGCACTTGTTGGTCATACTCGTGTTGTGAAGCCATCATTGTCTATTTGTACATAAATATGTTTATGTGTGGATATTCGGGACACTCGGTTTTGAATCCCTTACGAAACAAGCGATGTTTGAAGGATGCCGGCATGCGCGTGCAACGACGCGCGCGTGTGCACGTCGCCCCGTGTTTGCCACGGGATTTTGAAAGGAGGTGATCTGTTGATGAAGGAGTGCGCGCGTATAGTTTCTTCTGCTGAGGATGAAAGGGGGTCGGTCGATAAGCGTCTGCTTGGGATGGTACGGGTTCGTGTTTCGCATGGGCTATGGGTTTTGATTAGATGCGCAGCACAATTCAAACATGTGAGGCGTCAGTGTGGGAGGGGGGGCAATATCCGAATGCTCCATTGGACAAAAAGGACCTCTGTAGTGCAACCTGAGTGGGCCAATCTACGTGGTGCAATCTATGTCGTGCAATTTTCGTGGGCGGCGACGAGGCGGCGACCTGGGGGGCGACGAGGCGGCGACGGCGGCGACATAGACCGACAGAGGCCCAGACGACGGACGGCGACGAGGCGGCGGGGGGGCGGCGACGGTGGCATCATAGCCACCAGGCCGGCACGCAGACCCCGGACCGGATGGGAGAAGTGACAACACCCAGGTGCAATCACGGTTTGGGGAATTGCGAGAACGGCACGGGAGGGACGCCGTTCCAGGGCGTTTGCATTGTGGCAGGTGTTGGGGCAGACAGCAAAGACCCTCCAGACAGGCCCGGTTAGGCAACAGTGCAACGGGGGCATGGTGCAGCAAAGAACTTGACCATTTGCGCCCACCTCGTTCCCAGCATATTGTAATTTTTGGCTGGGGTGGGAGCAGATTGTCCGCTCTGCGTTTTCACGCCATCGAGGCCAGAAGGAGGTCGGCTTGGATTTTGCGCGCAGTCACTATGCGGGAAGGGCACCGTCCCGCCAGTACTTGTTGCACGAACTTCTGAAACGGACGGTGGGTGGCATAGAGTATTCTCGGTGCGCGTTGGCCCACCGTCCTTGGCGAAAAAGTGGCGCGTTCGGTGCCTGTATTGATTTCCCATATGGCCATCCATCGCATGGTAAGCGCTGCCTATGCTGAGAATCGGGTGCCACTCTTGTGGCGGGAGAGTGAGACAGGTCGCGGCCTTCCTGTTGGGAATGTACCCCGTCCTCAGCTACTCTCACCCTCCCTCATCCATCTCATCCCCTGCGCTCAGATTGCCCACCTGTCAGGATTTATTTCGATCCGATGGATCTGGTTAGGTATCGATCCCGGTCGGCCCGATACGATTCGTTCCCGAGATTCCGACGATCCGATGGCGCCCGATGCCCGTATGGCGTTGTTGTGCAGTTTGGCGCGTCCGATCCGATACGATGTTGGACTCCGAGCCGATGCGACCCGATCCATCCGATCCGACTTATCGATTCGATGTTGACCGTTGCTGCGCCGGTGAATCGAACTCCAGATCTCCAATGGCTTGATTTTTCAATGCGGCCCCCCAGTATTCCCGACCTTTCTCTCAGGGCGGGCCAGCTTTCCAGTCCGAGCCATTTATTGGTGCTCCTGTGGCCCAGCGAGGGCCCAAGGAGACCGAAAATTGGCAAGCATCTTCCGCGCGGTGCTTTCGCTGCACAGGCATGTTTTGACGACCTACCAGATCACCCCAACCCAACCCGAAGACCCGCATTTCGGGTTAAGGGGGGTACGGGTTCCAAATGTGTTTTTTCAATGTTCCTCGACCGCCCCCCCACTGGAAATGGAGACCTCATTGAGTCCTTCGGGTTGGTTTGGGGTGGTTTGGTGGGTGGGTGATGTTTGGGACCGGATCGAACCGAAAAGAGCCAGAGTCGTAGCCCCCCGCTCCCACCACTGCCTCCTCTGGGGTCAACCCCCTGCACGAGGGAGGAGGGAGGAGGGGGGGAGGGAGGGAGGAGGGAGGAGGGCTCCTCTGGGTCGAGGTCAAAACCCTCTGGGGAGCGAAGAGAGCCGCCGCTCCGCGAAAGGTCGTGGTCCGGTCCATGGGCGGCCGCCGTTTTCCGGGGGGGGGCGGCGCCAGGGAGCGATCGAGGTCACGGTCGGGAGGGGGGCGATCGCCAGGGGGTGCGGAAGCATCGGTATAAATCGAAGACATCGAGGAATATAGAACAAGGGCAAGCATCGAGGAAAAAAAAACGCACATCGAGGAAGAAGGGTGCGCATCGAGGAAGAATAGAAGGTGCGGAAGCAGGGGTACAAGTCGAGGAGGAAAAAACGCCATAAACACAAACTTGTGCCGCTGCGCGCGGATTTCGTGGATACGCGCTGGGCCCCCCTCGGCGGCGCCTCCTGCGCCGCCCCTGGCGCGCGCTCCGCGCGCCAGGGAGGGGGGTCCTGGCGCAGATCCCCAAAAAATCCTCGCGGACCACCAAAAGTTTGTGCTGATGGAGTTGTTCTTCTTGTACACAAAGGCCGACAGCATTCTTGTTCGTATTGAACAGGGTTTGCTGTCGGTGTAGCCGTGGTTGTTGTCCATTTGAGACACAAGGCCGCCTGAACAGCAGCGGCCTCTGTCGGTTTGGGACATGGTTCTCTGTTGGGCATCGTATTTTCTGTACGCTTTTCGGCCGTCCAAAACGGTAATGTAAGGTGAAGACTGATGAGCAAACAATGTGTGGGGGGAACGATTGACAAAATCGTTCCCGAATCTTCGGCTTCCTCTTCGCTTCGGCTCCGTCTGGTACGTCGACTGTCCAGGCGCTCGACCGAGTCTGGCGGGAGGGAACGTTTCCAAAGTAGTTTCCCGGCCGGCGGCCCGTTTTTCTACTGACCATCTTGGGCGCTTCCGCGTGAACATGACGTCTAGTAATTTCTTCATCATCATCCTGCATTACTAACAGGTTCCACGATTTCCAGGATCCCCCTGATTCCCTCAAGTCCCACAAGGGCTGCGGAAACGGGGGCCGCCGGATACTTTGGGGATCCTGGGTCGCATCTTGAGCCAATGTCATCATGACATCATTATTTTCTTGTGCAGGGCCGCCTGCGATCCGATTTCGTGCGGTTCGATCTGCTGGTTGGGGCCGCGATCAGTTTTTTCTGTTCGAGTCGGTCCCAGACATGCTCACGCCGTGGTCAGAGTCACGACGGACGTGTTGCGACCATTTTCGAACTCAGGGAGCCCTCGCCAGGCCCCGGAACCGCCCAAAACGACTCGGGATGAAGACCCGGCCCTGGGGAGGGGGTCGGTATCCCTGGGGACCCCGTGTTGAAACATCAAGACGCGGACACTTCGGGTTCGATTCGTCGGCATCGGCCGGGGCCCGCCAGAGCTGGGCGCGGGGGTCCGATCTCGGTTCGATCGGGGACGACTCGTGGGCGGTCCGAGTTGTGTCCGACCCGAGCTCACGACGCAGTCCAGCTCATTTGTTTGCCTCGGCGGCGCGCCCGGGGGGGAGGCGGGGAGGGGCTGGCCTGCACAGGACGCTCGGAAGGCCCCGGGCCTTCTGCGAAGTTCCTCGGCCCCTCCCCGAAGACGCGGAGAACTTCTGCGAGGGCGCGAAGGATGATCCATACGGGAGGGCCCCTCTTCTTCTTCTTTTTCTTCTTCTTCTTCTTCTTCTTCTTTTCGAGGTGGGGATGGGGAGGCGAGGGAGCGATCGATTAGGATGCAACTCTGGGAGAGGTTCAGTTCAGAGTCGCTACTTGTATATGGTATTTCCGTGGTCGAGAACGGGCCAATTTGGCACAATCCCGTTCAACTGTTGTGAATGTTTGCCAATCTGGCTAATTCTGGGGCGGAATTGGGGCTACAGAGGAGACCCATGTCAAGCAACACCCTGCTTGCCTCCAGGGTGCCCTTGGTTTCTTGGGTATCGATTTTTTCTACGGAAAGCGTGACGTGCCCACACCACAACTCAATGGACGACCTGAGGTGTCAGGGTTGGGTTTCTCGTGGAAGGTTTCTTGTGGCCGAGCCCCTGCTGTAGTCCAGCATAGTGGCCCCTCAATCGTGCCTAAGAGCCTTGATTCGTTCTTGCGAAGACCGCCCAGGAGTTGCCGTGTAAGATCGTTCGATCGAGCCTTCGGGCCCCTTGCTCTTTGTCCCGCGAGGGCGCGTCACGCTCCCTCGGCGGCGCGATGCGCGACGTCGAGTGGCCTGGCCTCCTCCACGACGAGAAGCCGGAGATCACTGGGCGGGGGCCCGCTGGGCCTCGCGTCATGGTGGGTGGCAGCGGGGGCTGCAGAAAAGGGGCCCTCCAGGACCCCTCAAGAGGCCCTTTCGGGCCCAAACCCCGAACGGGGCCCTCAGGGCCCGAGAAGTACGCCTTCCTCTTTCCCTCCGCATGTATCGCCCCCCCCCATCAAGCGACGCCCTAGCCCGCGGGGGCGGAGGAAGAAGAGCACGCCTCCCTGGCCACACAGCAGCAGGGGGGGGGGAAGAGGACCAGCAGCGCCCCGTTTCTCCTCCCCTCCTCGACCCCTCATGCCGACCCTCCTCTTCCTCCTCCTTCCTCCTCTTCCTCCTCTCAGCCTGACCAGTCCAATCGCTTCCCTCTCCTCCTCCGCCCCTCCTCTGCCCCTCCTCTGCCTCCTCCTCTGCCCCCTACTCTGCCTCCTCCTCCTCTGCCCCGAGGTGCTGCGACTGACCCGCGAGCTCAGAGAGGAGGCGCGCCGCCAGTCGGGGCGCTGCCAGGCCCGCCCCCGCCCCCGCCAACGGTCTGCGGGCGGGCCCCTGCGCCCGGGCTGTTTTCTGAAGCCCCCGTTGGCTCCAGGAGGCTCTCACGGATCACGGGAGACATCAGCGGTGCTCGAAGGAGAAACAATTGAGCGGCGCAAGAATTTGGGAGCGTCTTCGCCGACATGGGCGCGTAAGTTGCCCGCGTAAGGTCGCGCGTAAGCACCGTTGTTCCTTACTGTGGCGTGCCACGTTGGTGGGTCGCTATGCCGGTCGTACGACCGTACGTCGCTGCGTACGGTCGTTATGCCTCTTTCTTTTCGTCGTTTAACTGGATATGCATGATGTGTCGGAGGTCCGCGCTGATTTCTTGGATCGCCTCTGGCGCACTCCGCGCGCCAGGGAGGGGAGTCTTGGAGACTGGTGCCGTCCCAAGAAATCCGCGCCTCCAGACGGCGCGGTGGCCACACCGTCCGGTGCGTGGGAGGGTTTTCGGACGCTTTCCTTGGTTCCCGAGGGTTCTCCTGCCTCGGGCTGCGTTCCAGCAGCTGCGTCTCGCCGACAGCGTTCCAAGGGGGGCACGGATGGTCCCGAGCGGCCGCTTGAGGCCCGAGATTTGGTCTGGAAGCCAGACCTCCAGCGGCGGCTGGATTTGCCTCGGTCAGGATGGACTTCTGGGAGGGGTCTGGGGCTCGTTTTTGAGCCGACTTGGGCTGGGCAGGAGACAGTCAGAGCTGCTGGCGTCGGGGATGAGCGTTTGAGGCAAGGCGGCCTTGCAACCCCACAGATCTATGGCACCAAATGAATTGCACCACCCCCTTGCAGCTGGACCACCATCTGCGTCAACCGCAAGTGTCAGAGAAACCGAGGCCAGGGCCGTCAGGGCACGAGCCCGCCGCACCTTTCATCCTTACGCTCCACCCTCGTGGCTGGTTTTTGCTGTGCCCTGTCAAGGCTGCCTCTGGCACCCATGCCTGCTGTGCCCATCCTCGGCATCAGGGGCGACGCGCGCGCTGAGAATTCTGAGAGGGGTCGGTTTCTGGCCATACCGCCCGGGTGAGGATACGCTGATAATATCTGTGCGCTCTACGTTGGCGCTGGGCGTGCGCCTCCAGGGGGGACGCACAGTCCCAGTTTGTCTACGTCCCACAGCCGTGCCTGCTCCGCCCCATCCTCTGCCTGCCCGGGCTTGCAGGCCTTGCCTGCCTGGCCCAAGGGAGTCCTGCACCCCCCTTCCTGGGCACTCTTGGTCCCATGGTCGCAGGGGATCTCTGTCAGATCATGTTGGAAGCATCCAGGCCCCTGGTGGGACAGGGTAAGGCGGCTCTCTCAGCGAACGTTACCCCCCCCTCTGGGTGGGATGAGCGCGTCGAAGCCAGGGTGAGACGGTTTCCTCAGTGGGGGTGGGGATCTTTGTTTTGCCCACGCATGCGAATTTGCATAGGATCCGAGTGTACCGTCGGATGTCGACGTTCGGACCTAAGAGGCCTGTGTGTACAGTTTTTCGGGGGATGTGACTTGCGCGAAGGGGCAGCAGTGGGCCACCTTTCCACAGTTGCACCGTCGTGCCTGGAACGCGCACGCGATATGCGAATCTGATTTCGCAGGCGTCTACAAACTTGACATCGTACGAGAGATGGTTATGCATCGCAGCAGCACGTGGAACGCGCCTTGTCGGACAGGTAAGTTGGTGTTCGGATGTCCACGTAACACAGACTGAACTCCCGGCCTGGCTACCTCAGCCGTGGCCGCCTTTCCTGCCAGGTGCAGAGCCATGCCAGGTGTAACGCAACTTTTATGGTCAGAGGGAGGAGGAGGAAGAGGAGGAGGAGGAGCAGGAGGAGGAAAAGGAGGAGGAGGTGGAGGAGAAGGAGGAGATGCTCGACGGTAAAGGAACTGGGAGGGAGGGCCGGATAAAGGGGCGGGAGGAGGTGCGGAGGGGCGAAGGGAGGCCGCCTTTCCTCCAGCTCGGCACCAGTGGGCGAGTGAGGGGGGAACAAGAGAGAAAGGAGGGGCAGGAGGAGGAGGAGGAGAAGGAGGAGAAGCAGAAGGAGCAGAAGCAGAAGGAGCAGGAGGAGGAGCAGGAGGAGGAGGAGGAGGAGAAGGGGGAATAGGAGGAGGAGGAGGAGGAGCAGCAGGCGCAGGAGCAGGAGGAGCAGAAGGGTGAGCAGGAGCAGGAGGAAGAGGAGCAAGAGGAGGAGCAGGGAGAGTGCACCGAAGAAAGCAGCTACCCAGATCTCTGGTATTCGTTTAGCAATCCTGGCGTTTCTTCTTGAGAGTGCGGCCCTTGGGGCCCGTGATCGGCCCCAGGACAGTCACACGGCTCATCGGGTCGGGGGTCGAATTGTTATTCTGGCGTAAAGGGTCGGGACATCCTCGGGGCCTGCGCACTGCACAGCACATCGTCAGATGTCTGGGTATGAGGGGGTGAGGGACGGAGGGATGGCGGGTCATCTTCGGATGAGGGTTCGGGGCTAAGCTGTACTCCATGTGACCACGTTGCTTGAAGAGAGGCATGGACGGGCGTCACGGCGAAACTATCTCGTCACGGGAAAGGGGAGGAGGGATGTGCACGGGGGACGGGGGGCAGGAGGGTGGGGCAAGACGCTGGCGGGACGGACGCGGGAGGGGAGGGGGATGGGGCAGAGCCAGGCCTGTAAGATCCCATCTCTACGCGATCCACACTCGGGAGTGCGTGTGCGTGTGCGTATGTGTGTGTGTGTGTGTGTGTGTGTTTTGTTGTTGTTGTTGTTGTTGTGGTGGTTGTGGTTGTTGTTGTTGTTGTTGTTGTTGTTGTTGTTGTTGGTGTTGTTGTTGTTGTTGTTGTTGTTGTTGTTGTTGGTGTTGTTGTTGTTGTTGTTGTTGTTGTTGTTGTTGGTGTTGTTGTTGTTGTTGTTGTTGTTGTTGTTGTTGTTGTTGTTGTTGTTGTTGTTGTTGTTGCTGCTGCTGCTGCTGCTGCTGCTGCTGCTGTTGTTGTTGTTGTTGTTGTTGCTGATGTTGCTGTTGCTGTTGCTGTTGCTGTTGCTGTTGCTGTTGTTGTTGTTGTTGTTGTTGTTATTGTTGTTGTTGTTGTTGTTGTTGTTGTTGTTGTTGTTGTTGTTGTTGTTGTTGTTGTTGTTGTTGTGTGTGTGTGTGTGTGTCAGACGTTTTCGTTTTGTGATTCCGATCCCTAAGCGACCCTCGTGCGGTAAATGTGTCAATGGCCAAGTTGGCGCGCGGTTCGGAGGCCCGCCTGCACAGCCGCCCAACCAAACAAGGACGGAGGAAAGGCGGTAGAGAGGAGGGATGTGCACGGAGGGGGGGGAGGAGGATGGCAGGGGGTTTGGGGGGGATGGGAGGGGAAGCGCGCGGGACGGGCAGGGGGTGGAGGGACGGTGCAGGGCGATGGAGGGGCCGCAGGGAGGCACCCACCAGGGCGTGAGGCGGGCCACCGAGGAAGGATGGGCACGTGGGGGGGAGGGGCAGGGAGCGGGAAGGGGGGAGGGGAGGAGAAGAGGATGCCACTCCAGCCTCCCCTCTCCTCCTCCTGATCCCTGCTTCTTGCTCCCGTCCTCTTCTCTCATCCCTCCTCCCTCGTCCTCCTCCCCCTCCTCCCCCTCTCTCCTCCTCCTCCCTCCTCCTCCCTCCTAACCCTCCTCCCCCCCTCCCCCATCCTCCTCCCCTCCATCACCCGCTCGAGCTCGAGCCGGCGACAGTGCTCCTCGCCCCCTCCTCCTCCAGCACCCCTTGGCCAGCAGAGAGGGCCAGAGGAGGAGGCGCGCGCCCCGGGGGCCCCCGCGCCAGCCCGAAGCCGCGGACGCGGCCGTGGCCAGAGAGGCGTGGCGCCTGGAGGCGGGGCCCGCCCCTGTCCCGCTGCAGCACCTGCCCGGCCCTCTTGTGACGCAGTGGCGAGGCGTCCTGGCCTGTGCCTACAGTGGGTTCGCGTCGTGTCGACCGGTGGCGATTCTGTCGCCGGCGTTCAAGGTTGAACGCCGCCAGCGACCTAGAATCGGTCGATGTTGCACGACATGACGTTTCGGAATCGGCCCATGGTTCAAGTTTGAACAATTCCCGCGGTGTGAGGAACCATCGCCAGGGTGGACACGACACGAACCTGCCGTGGGCCCACCAGTCCAGGCCTCCCAGGTGGGGTCCGAGCAGGTGGGGTCGGAGGATCGCGCCGCATCGTTGAAACATCGGCGATGCGTCTTGAGATGGAGCACGATGTTCTCCACGCGGACGTCGGCGACGCATCGCCGACGTCGCCGATGTATCACCGTTGCATCGCGGATGCATCGCCGATGCATCGGCGATGCGGCGCGATCCTTCGAACCCATCTACCCGGACCCCATCTTAGAGGCCTCTAACCAAGTAGTCTGTGGTTGAGACTGCATTGTGTTAGCCAATCGGTTCTATGTTCTAATACCATACATTCTGTGATCAGAACATGATTTTCTTCTGAAAGTCGGCGTGGTAGGCCTAGAGGAATGCCAGGACGGTCGGTCCCTGCTCAACCTCTCGGCCTCTCAGGGCCGAAGGCGATCGGGGGCGGCCCACAGGGGGGTGATGACTAGGACCAGGGGGGTGGATATCATGCTTGGGGCCACGATTCTAGGCCTCTCCCCGGATGGGGTCCGAGAGGGTGGGGTCCGACGATCGCGCCGAATCGCCGATGCATCGCCGATGTGTCGGCGATGCGGCTCGATTTGGAGCGCAGCTTTCTCCACGCCGGCGGCCCCGATGCATCGCAGATGCATCTACTATGCTTCACCGATGCGGCGCGATCCTTCGGCCCCATCTACTCGGACCCCATTCGAGATGCCCCTATTGTTAGGGTCATGATAGACCCCTGGATGTTCTGGCCCCCTCTTTCTTCTTTTAATACGTACGTCCTCTGGCCACCTCGTCCGCGCACATGCCTCGCGCCATGATTTGCGAACTGCCTTTTTTTGTGACGCACCCTCCAGCGCCGCCCCTGGCGCCGCTAGGAGGCCGCCGCCCCCTGTCGTTTTTGGAAGCACCTATGTTGTCGAACGTTGCGTCCATGGCTTGGCCAAGCTATCGGACGATATGTTCCCTCAGCCGTTGTGGAACCCCTTGGGGGAACACGTGTGGGAGAAATAAGACAAAGAAGAATAATAAGAAGAACAAGTAAGAAGGAAAGGAAGAAGACGAGAAGAAGGAGGAAAAAGGAGAAGGAGGAGGCTTCTCGGGAGCCTGTTGAAAAGGACTGGCCCCCGCGTCACCCCAGAAGCAGTGGCCAGGCGCGATCGCACAGACAGGAAATTTCAGGATTGTCTTTCGAATGAGGAACACGTTGTTCGATGGCGACCGAAATGTATACAGAAAGAATTGGTACGATGCCCAACAGCAGTTGCTGCTCACTTTGAACCAGACTCGCTGTCCGCGCCGCCGCGGTTGTTGCTCATCGAAGACAGAAGGCCGCCTGTCCAACAGCGGCAGCTGACGGCTTTGAAACGCAGTTGTTATGGGGCATCGTACCCGTGCTTCCTGCACCTCTGTCGGGCGTCCAGATCTGCGCAGACAGTGATAGACCCGAGTTGTCGGAGCCCCGCTCCGACCTCTCGGCTCGGCGCTGGCTCCCCCACCCCGGCGCGCGGAGCGCGCCAGGGGCGGCGGGCGCCGCCAGGGGGGCGCAGCGCCGATCCGAGAGCTCCGAGCCTGTTTCCCACCACCACCACCATGACTTGGAGGGGGGAAGGAGGTGGAGGACGAGGAGGAGGAGGAGGACGAAATGGAGGAGGAGGAGGAAGAAGAGGAGGTGGAGGAGGACCCCCTCCCCCTCGAACTTATGGTGGTGGTGGTGATAGAGAACAGGCCCATCAGACAGTGTATGCTGATGCCGCTTTCTCTTCCTCGAGGATCCGCCAGACGCAGAGGGCGGCAGGGGGAGGCGGGAAGGTGTCTTAGAAGCACCCTGCCTCTTAGAAGGCGCGGGCCTCATCTGCAGACGTAAGGCCGGCGCCTTCTAAGCATTCTAAGGCGCAGCCTCTTTCTAGGGAGCCTTCCCCCCTCTTCCTACCCCCATTGTGCACGCCGCCAATAGGATTCACCGAGCGCGTTCCACTACTCGCATAGTGCATACCCGTAGATGGTCCGAGAAACACACAGATGCCTCGAGGTAGTGGATTGTAACCCCCCCGCGGCGGATCCAGGCATTTTGAGAGTAGCAGTAGTCGAACACGCCTGCCCAAGGATTGAGGCCGTGGCCGGTCTCCCAAGGCCTCCCAGATGTGGGTGGTCAGAGTAATTACATGGGGTTCGGAGGATCGCGCCGCATCCCCGATGTATCGGCGATGCGGCTCGATGTGGTGTGGGGCCCGATTATGTCCACGCCGACGTCGCTGATGCATCGATGATGAATTTTCGATGGGCGCGTTCCGCCGACCTCATCTGCCCGGACCTTATCACGGAGGCCTCTAGTCTCTGCCCAGTCCATTGCCATCTCCTCTCCGCCAGGGGGCCCTTCGCGGATCCTAGGAATCCGAGCGGAGCTCCGAGAGTGCGCATGTTCGCGTCGTCTGCTTTTTCCCCTCGGATCGTGCCCGTCCAGCCTCTGCCCAGTCCACAGCCAGCTCCCCGCCGCCAGTGCATCGCCTCCCGCGGCGCAGGCCGAGGTGGACGGCGCGGCGCGCAGGGCCGGGAGGCTGGAGGCGGGCGCTGCCCCTTGCCGGGGTGTGGGTCACGATCTGTTTCTGGCCGAAGGCGCCCCCCTGGGACTGCCGGGCTTCGAGGGAAGACGCGATGAGCACTGTCACGGGATGCTGGTCGTGGTCGACGCTGGCCGCCGATTCGCGAGGACGACCCACGGACTGACGGCGGCCAAGATCGGCAACGACGTTTCCGCGATCGGCCTTGGTCACGGCCACTTTGCCCCCCCTCTAAGGCAGGCCCCCAGGGCCCCCACAGCACCGCTCACGAGTCCCAGAGGGTCTCAAGCAAGGACCTCCGAGCGGGGTGAGAAGCCGAGGGCGCCTGTGGCCAGGGACGCCCGCAGCCTGTGATCAGCAGCCCCCCGCGCTGCCCTGGCCGCCGCTTCTCCTCAGCGCACCCGATTCACGCACGAGAGCCCAGTCGTTTGATCGATCCGCGATCCTTTGCGAAGCATATCCCTACGGGTCGAATCGATGCTGGGGCATCGGGCATCCGACACCCTCGCTGGGTCTCACCCGGCGCCAGACGTCCTTCCACGCCGGAACCTCCGAGGTGTGGCCTGCAGGGGGGCTCACATGCACCAGTACCCAACCCCGTGGACTCTTGCCACAACGCAGCCGCTAGACTATCTCGCAGGAGGCTGAGGCCGCCGTGAACCGCCGCCCAGAGGGGACCGCCCATGCTCGGGTCGAACGAAAGGGGGGATAGGGAAAGGGGGGGTTTGAAATCTGCTGTATGCAGCTGGTTTCAGCTTCACCGAAGGGCCCATTCCTTGAGATGGCCGCCTCCGGCGCCGGGAGGCGCCGGGAAAATCAGCTGCGCGAGCTGATTCTCAGACCCCCCCCCTTTGCTATCCAAACCTTCTGCCCTGCCCGACATGTGGGACCGCATCACGGGGCCCGTCACGTGCGGCACGGCCGCGCCGCGTGGGCGCGCTGCCGCGCGGACGACCGAACAGGGCGCTCTCGCCGTCGTCAGGGGCAACGGTTGCGGGGGGCCCCCGACCTCCGCGCGCCCCAATTTCCGCGGCGGGGCTGGGTGGCTCACGCCGCGCGGTAGCAGCTTTGCCGGCGAGGTTAGCAGCTGTGCCGCGCGACTTTCCCGAGATCTGGGTCAGTCAGGCGATCGTAAACATGGATCGAGGGGGCACGGATTAGCGACGGGTCCCGTTTCCATGGGAAATCGCGGATTTCCGCCGCCGAGCGAGGCGGCACCGGCCACATTTTGCGGAGGGCACCTCTCCCGATCCATGGATTTGGCGACCGCGCGCCAAATCCATGGATCGCGAATCCATGTTTGCACGCCCCCGGTCCGGGGCAGTTCGGCCCGCAGGCTCGTGCAGGCTCGAAAAAGGCATCACTGGACGACCGCTCGCTCTCTCGCACTCTCTCTCTCTCTCTCTCTTTCGGTGGGGCGACCGTGCCGTCTGTTTTTTTGCCGGCCTCCTGAGACCTCGCCGACAAGTGCCCGACAGCCCGCCCCGCCCAGGAGCTCATCGGGGGCCTACGTATTCGCCGATCTATCGGCGATCTCTCGCCGATGCGAGCTCGATGTTTCTAACGTTCCCGCTCACGTTGTTTTTGTTCCTGGATCGCGGCCTCTGGGGTGCCCTTTCGGGAGGTCAGCCAGAGCGCCAGATCTTGCAGGAACCTGCAGAGCCAGGGGTGCACTGACCTGGGCTAGCGCAGAGGATCTTGCAGGATCCTTTAGAGCCCGACTCACCCGGGTTTGCTTTGACCCGGGGCAGCAGCAGCGCGATGGGTGGTGAAACAGCTAGCCAGCAGGACGGATCTCGGGAGGAGTGCCGGGACCGATTCTGAGTGTATTGAGGTCGCGAGGGTCGGGCCATCGTAGAGCCGCGCCGCGTCGACGCGGCGGCGACCATGGTGCGGGCGCTCACGGTTGAACGCTTTCGGAACCGCCCGATATCGAGTGATCCACGCGACTGGAGCCGACAGCGAAATACGAACCCTACCCTCACCGATCAACGAATCAGGCAACGCGATGGGCTACAGAATTTGTGGAACACGGGACGGGATCCGAACCCTGCCGCCACCTTCCTCATCGATTCAGGCGAAGCGATGGTTGGCAAGGCTACGATATCTTATGGAAGGCAAATCCCAGGGAGGCTTGTCCAAGGGGGGTTGTCCAGTGGGGTTGTCTGAGCCCCCGCTGGGGTGTCCAAGGGGTTGTCCTGGGTAGGCCGTCTTGTTGTCATTCATACAGTTGCCTAGTGAATGTTTGTTGGAATCTCATCGGGGCCTCTCGGAGGCCTCTTGGAGGCAGTTTTGAGGCCGCTTGGGGGCCGTTTGGGGGCCGCTCGAGGCATATCGGGGGCCTCCTGGGGTCTCTTGGGCGCCTCGCGGGGCCTCCTGGGTGCCCCTTGTGGCGGAAGGCTCAGACTTTCTGGTCGTGTTCCCTCTCTGGGGGCCCCTGTTGGGGCCATCTTGGGGCTCTCTTGGGTCTTCTTGGGTGCCCCTTGGGCCGTCTTGGGGCGCTTTTAGGCCGTCTTGGGGCCCTCATGGAGGCCTTTGGGCCGTTTTTGGGTGGTCTTTGGCGCCTCTGGGGACACCTTGGAGCGTCGGGAAGCCGAAAAGGCGAAAACGCCCAAATCCCCCAGAAACGATAGGACAATCAGTGGCATGTTGCCTTTAGGGGCCCTCTTTGGAGAACTCTTGGGGCGCCTGGGAAGCATCTTGCGCCATCTTGAGGCCATCTTGGGCGTATTCGAACGATCGTTCGGCGACTCGGGGCCCTCTTGGACCGTCTTGGAGGCCTCCTGGGCCCTCCAGCGACCCCCCGGAGAGGCGCCATGGCCGCCCAGGGATTCCCGGGAGTATGGCTGGTGTGCGCAACGAGGTGCGGCTCGAAGAGGAGGGGCCCCTTCAAAGATTACCAGAGCCATACCAGACAGCATTTGGCGTTCTACCACGCCTCGACGTGCCAGGGGGCACGGTGGTGGTTCAGCATGTGTTGTCCGGGTTGTCCAGGGGGTTGTTTGGGGATTTTTGTTGATCGGATTTCTGTCCATTGAACGTCTCAGGGTTGGGATGTCGCCGCCCAATGAGAGGTACGACCGTTCAAGGCCTCTGGAAGGCCGTGCCCCGCCCCTGGGCAGTCAGATCGTCCCGGGCGAAAGGCTGCCGGGCTCGGCGCGCCCCCCCCCCTCTCTCTCCTCACTCCTTAGGGGGCACTGCGGGCTTGCGGCTGGCCGGGCCCGAGAGGGGGCGGGGAGGGAGGGAGGAGAAGGAAGGGATCGGGGGCGACGATGGGGGTGTATAGCCCAGGGGCGGGTGTATTCGCCCCGGGGCCTCGCCGGAGGCATGAACCATCGGCGTTGTTCTCCCCTGGGCTATTTGCCCCCATCGTCGCCCCCGAGGGGAGGAGGAAGAAGAGGAGGAGGAAGAGGAGGAGGAGGAGGAGGAGGACTAGTGTAAACCCAACACTCATCAACGATGTTGGAATACACCCGTCCTCCAAGTTCCCTCTTCACAGGCCCCTACAAGGATTCGTTCCCACTGAAGGAGGTGCCCCCTCTGGAGACAACTTTGTGAAGCGTACCAAAACACCATTCGCCGGACTCCAACGCCACGAATCAACTTGACTGTTGCGTCTTGACGATCCTGAATCGTGCCAGAACACCGTTCCTAGGATTTCAGTACCGCGAATCAACGCATCCGTTGCGCCCCAACAAGCCTGAATTGGTCCACAACACCATTTCTGTTACGCTGACCATGGGAACCAGTGGAGTTCTTCCAAATATTTCAGACGAATGTGCGCGGCATTACTTCGAGGTCTACATGTCGAAAATGAGCCGCCCTCAATCCGTTAAGCTCATGTTATGTTTTAAGACGACTGTGCGCGGCGATCAGGCGAGAGCCACATTTTGAAAATTGCCCGCCGTCGACCCAGAACAACTCTTATATTCTTTAAGACGAATGTGCGCTGCGCTAAGGTGCGAGAGCCGCATGTTGAGAACCACCCGCCCTCAATCCTGGAAACGCTTGCAAATGTTAAAGACGTGTGCGCGGCGCTACGGCGAGAGCCACATTTTGAAAACCACCCACCCTCAATCCGGGAAACTGTTGCAAATGCTTGAGACGAGTATGCGCGGCGCTAAGGCGAGAGCCACTTTTTGAAACCCGCCCGCCCTCCATATGTGAATGTGTTGCCGATATTTAAGCTTCAGGGCCATACATGGTAAGGAAGTCTCAAGCAAAACGCCTGGCCCGCCCTTTCGACTGGCCTCGGGGTGCGACAGGGATGAGTTGTTCAAGGAAAAGGAGTGGAGAAGGATGAAGTGAAGCAGAGGAGGAGGAGTAGGATGGAGTGAAGAGGAGGAGGAGGATGAGGAGGAGGAGTAGGAGGAGGAGTGAGAGTACAAGGAGTAGGAGGAGGAGTAGCAGGATGGTTGACGCTCCGAACCCTCGAGTAGGATGGTTGACGCTTCGAGCCCACGATGCTTTGCAGTCGTCTTTGGAAGTTGGAACCAGGAATTCTGACTTTGTTTGAAGTGGTCGGCGCAAAGCCAACGTCATTGACATCGGGATGCAACGCACTCGCGGGCATCGTAGATAACATCGCCATGTCCAGCACTGGCGCCACATCTCTTCTTACCACAGCCGTCCCGGACTCTACTTCATTGCCAGGGATGCGCAGGTGGGTTCCGGAGCTAACTACCTTCACCCCATTCGGGACCTTTGTCGGCGACTACAAAGGGTATGGTTGCGCCGGGGTGTGGTTTGCGATCGGCACCGTCGGGGCCTGGGGGGTACGACACTGTCCTCGTCGGGCCTCCTCGGGGCGCGGCGGAGAGCTCTATCGAGGTCCCGCGCGCCCCCCAGGGTGCCCCCCAGGATGTTCCCCAGGGTGCCGGTTGCAAACCACACCCTTTGCAAACCACACCCTTTGGGGTCGCCGACTTTGAGTTCCGCAATCGGCGGGGGGCTGGAGGTTCAAGGCCCATCCAGTGCAGGGATGAGGGGGGAACGCTCTCAATCCATTCCTTCTCTCTCTCTCTCTTTCCCGCGCCCATTCGATCCTTACCTGCTTGGATAGTCGGCGAATTCATCAGCCGTTAGTTGTGACCGAGCGATTGAAGATGAGGGCGAGGGATAAGTCCAAGGGCCAAGGTTGAACGGATTCTGGCTGGGAGAAGCGGGCGGCGGCGGCGGCGGCGACCCCAGCGTAAAAGGCGGCCAGTGGCCAGGCGTCGGCCGCCGCCTTGAGCGATGCTGCGCTGATCGTATGTGCCGCGATCTTTGAAGGCTGGACGATGCACGTGGCGCCAGAAACAAGGGCGCAGGTCGTCACGCCACGAGCGTTCAAGGTTGAACGCCGCCTTGAAAACATCGTTCGGACAACGGCATCGTTCACTTGGACGCCGTGGAACGCCGCCGTGGAACGACTCCTGAGCGCCAACATGGAATAACCCTGACGGCGATCAGAATCGGTCGACATGGAACGACTGAGCCATCGAGAAGCCGCCGATCGCTCAAGGTTGAACGCCACATCCCCAGATCCCGGCGTGCACAGAACAGTTCTGCGATACCAGCCCCAGCTCGCTCGTCGTTCGTCAGCACTTTGCTGTACTGCGTGCGTGTGCAAGCGATGCCAAGCCAAGCGCTTTGCCGCCAGCCGCCGTGGTATGTTGGTGTGGCAGCATGACTCGCTACACCGCTCAAAAGCAGTTGCCTTCGAACACGCTTCTCTCAATTTGTCTTCTGCTGAGGGCCGCTTTTAGGTCCAGGGCCCTCATCTCGGGCGACGAAATCTATACACATTCACTGCTCCCTGGCCAGGCCCATCCTGGTTTGGCCAGGAGGGCGTGCGGAAGGGCCCGCCCAGGGGGCACTGGAAATGGATCGATTTCGTCGCCCGATCATGGCTGGACGAACCGCGCGGTGACAGAGAGTACAGTCGGGCCGCTGAAAAAGGAGCCCTCTTCGTTGGGGAGGGGCTCAGTGATCCCCAATTGTTTCACAGTTTGTCTCCAGTGTTCCTGAGGCTTTCTGTGAGAGATCGAAGTTTAACTTATGGAAACAAAAAGGGCCTCGCTCGTTATTTTTAAGACGAAGAAAAACTGCATAAACATAGACTTCTGGCGCTCCGCGCGGATTTCTCCGATCCTTGCTCGGTCCCCCTGGCGGCTCCTCTGGCGCCGCCGCTGGCGCGCTCCGCGCGCAAGGGAGGGGGAGCCAGCACAGATCCAAGAAATGCGCGCGGAGCGCCAAAAGTTTATGCATATGGCGCTTATTTTTCTTCTTCGTCTAAAGAAGGAGCCTCGTTCGTTATCTAGGGTTCCTTCTGGCAGCATTTCGACTCCATCACCGGGCTCGTACGGCGCGAGGCCGCCGCGGCCGCGCCCTGCGTCCGCAGGCGGCCCTGGACGCGAGGCGGCGGCAGCATGCCCGCGGCCGGCCCCCGTGAGCCCCGGGCTGCCCGCGGGGCTCCCCGTAGGCGGGCTTTCGGGCAGACGGTCGGGGCGATCGACACGGGGACAGTGGGGGCCCATGCCAAGAGACACGCTGCTTGCCTCCACGGTGCCCTGGGTTTCGATGGTTTTGCTGTGGGGAGCCTGCTCAGCAGCGGCTGCTGTCGGTCTTGGACAACACTTGTTGTTGGGCATCGTATCCGTTTTTGTCCGCGCCCACTTCGGGCTTCACAAGCGGGGTCAATGCCTCGGGGGACTACGTATTCGCCGATCCATCGGCGATCTTTCGCCGATTCGAGCTCATTCGAGCTCGACGTTTCTGACGGTGACGCTCATGCTCGGCCTCTGGGGGTCCTCTTCGGGCCCAGGGCACGGAAGCATCGATCCGTTCGAGCTTTCAGAGACGGGGGTCGATGCGAACGGGGGTCAGCCAGAGCGCCAGATCTTGCCTGATCCTGCAGAGCCAGTGGTGCACTGACCTGGGCTAGCGCGCTGGATACTGTAGGGTCTTGCAGGATCCTGCAGAGCCCGACGGACCCGGATTTCGGATTTGCATTGACCCAGGTCAGTAGATCCCCGACTGGCTGCCCTTGCGCCCCTCTGCTGGCCACTCGCCCCTCCTCGTCGGCACAATAAGGACCGAAATTGAGAGCCCCGAATTAACAGGGCAGGGGGTGGTCAGGGAGAACTCCTGATTCGTGCCTCCAGCTTTTCGCGCCAGAGTTTCCTTGGATTGCAGTCGAACCGAGTTTTCCCGGATCACATCCTGACCCTTGTAGATATTGTCCGGTACGCGCTTGGAACAGGAGTTATCCCAGATCGAATGTTTCCATGGCTTTGCCCGGTCGTATGGGGGGACCCCAGGACCTTACCAGGAGCAGGTCTAGCCTCGTGGAGCTATTCAGGACCCCCCCCCTCCCCCCCCCTCCTTCTGGCAAAGCGACAACGCAGCAAGTTCCCTGAAGCGTTAGCCCCCTGGCTCCTGAAGCCCCTGGGCTCGTTCCTTTCCTACGACGATCATCACGATGGTTACTATTATTTCCACGCCCACGTTTGAACAATTAATACCTCGACCACTAATGTTATTACTCCTACGAGTACTGCTACTACTATTACTACTACTCCTCCTACTACTACTACTACTACTGCTACTACCACTACCACTACCACTACCACTACCACTACCACTACCACTACCACTACTACTACTACTACTACTACTACTACTACTACTACTACTACTACTACTACTACTACTACTACTACTACTACTACTACTACTACTACTACTACTACCACTACTACCACTACTACCACTACTACTACTACTACTACTACTACTACTACTACTACGACTACTACTACTACTACTACTTTTACTACTACTACTACTACTGCTACTACTACTACTACTACTACTATTATTTACTACTACTACTACTACTACTACTTCTGCTGCTGCTACTACTACTACTACTACGACTACTACAAGTAATACTACTTTCACGACGTCTGCTACTAATACGGTTACGATTGCTACGGCGACTACTACTAGTAGTAGTAGTAGTAGTACTACTACTACTATTATTACTACTACGATTACCATTATTACTACTCCTAGTACTTCTTCTTCTACTACTACTACTACTAATACTTCTCTACCACTATTGCAACCACTACTCATTTTACAACTGCTACTATTGCTACCACCACTACCACTACAACAAGTACTAGCATTACTACTACTACTACTACTACTACTACTACTACTACTACTACTACTACTACTACTACTACTACTGCTGCTGCTGCTGCTGCTGCTGCTACTACTACTACGTCTACAGCTACAGCTACTGCTACTTGCTACTACTATGACGACGGTGTCTACTACTACTACTACTACTACTACTACTACTACTACTTACTACTACTACTACTACTACTACTACTACTACTACTATTACTACTAGTACTACTACTAACTACTACTACTACTACTTACTACTACTACTACTACTACGATTACTACTACTACTACTGCTGATGCTACTATTACTACTACTAATACTACTACTACTACTACTACTACTACGACTACTACTACTACTACTACTACTACTACTATTACTACTACTACTACTACTACTACTACTACTACTACTACTACTACTACTACTACTAGTATTAGCACAACTACTACGACAACAGTTCCTACGTCAACAATCACTATTACTACGACTACGAAGTTTACTACTACTACCACTATTGTTAACACTACTTCCACAACGACTACTGCTACACGTACGGTGGTTCCCAACACTACTACTGCCACTACTAGTATTCTACCACTATTGCCAGCACTACTCATTTTACCACTGCTACCTTTGCTACCACCATCTCCACTACAACTACTACTACTACTACTACTACTACTACTACTACTACTACTACTACTACTACTATACTACTACTACTACAACTAATGTTACGACTACTGCTGCTACTACTACGTCTACAGTTACTGCTAATTGCTACCATTATGGCGACGGTGACTACTGCTACTGCTACTACGACTACTGCTACTACTATTAACACAAATACTACGACAGCAGTTCCTACGCCATCAATCGCTATTGCCTCGACTACGAAGTTTACAGCTCTTACTACGATGGTTACTACCACTTTCACAACGGCTACTGCTACAAGTGCTGTGTTTCCTAATACTACTACTACTACTACGACTACGACTACTACTACTACTACTACTACTACTACTACTACTACTACTACTACTACTACTACTACTAGTGTTACTACAACGACTATCACTGCTACTACTACTACCACCTTAAGAATACCAATCGTAATACTACAACTAATACGACTGCATGTACGATGGCTACCATTACTACTGCTACTCCTGCTTTTGGTACGCTGCTACTACTATTCTGTTTACTACTACTAAGACGGCCACCACAATTTCTGCCGTTACTGCTGCGACTACTACGACTACTACTACGGTTACCACAACTACCCCTACATGTATCATTATTACTATACTATCAGTAGTCCTATTGCTACTACGACTACTACTGCTACTACTGTTACTACTGCTATTGCAATGACGACAACTAGAACTACGACGACTACTGCGAGATTTGCTATTACGTCCACTGCTGCTTGTACTACCACTACTG
>CAUYUJ010016028.1:62500-82700 GCA_963575745.1 Prorocentrum cordatum
AGGAGGAGGAGGAGGAGGAGAAGGAGGACCCCCTCACCCTCCAACTTATGGTGGTGGTGGTGGAAAGCAAGCCCATTATTTCGGGGGGCGCGCGGGGGCCAGACCCAACCGGCCACTGCCGCATCGCACGCAGCGATCGACAGGCCCGGGGTCATTGTTTGCGTGTTGCCAACAAGGGTCCTGAGGAGGAGGAGGGGGAGGAGGAGGAGGAGGAGGAGGAGGAGATGGAGGAGAAGCCTTGGACCGAGTTCGGGTTTCGCGCAGAGGGGACCCCCAGGTAGTCCCGACTGGCCTCAACCGGTCCCCCGCGCAGTCTGAGACTGCCCTGGCCTATTCGCGGGATCCGTGGATTCCAGCTGGGACTGCTCGGGGGTCCTGCCTGTGTGCAACACGAGCCCTTACCAAGGGGTCCATACCTCTTGGGGCCTCGCTGCGAACAAGCATCGGCGGCGCGCCCAGAGGGAAGTTGAGAGGGAGCGGGCCTTCTCAGAAGCCCCACGGTTTTGGAGAAGATTTCTGTGTCCTCGGAGACGGCCAAGAAAACTTCTCAGAACGCCCGAGGCGTTCCGAGCCTCCCGAGAAGGCCTGCCCCCGCTCACTTCCGCCCGAGGCTCGCCGCCGAAACCAACAACAACACGACTTCGGGGGCGCGGGGGGGATCCATGTGCGCTGGTGCTGGCGGCGGCGCTCCGCCGCCGAGCGCTGGCGCCACCGCGGTCGAGAGGGCCGCCGTGCCTTCGTCGATGCCGCCGCGAAGAAAATATAGGGGAGCCCTTGTCGGGAGTTGCCAATGGTGCCCCTGGCCAAAGCTGCCCCCAGCTCTTCACTCCGTGTTCTAGCCCCTTGGGGCCCTCTGGACCTCGTGAAAGATTACCCGGAGGCCTCGGGTGCCTCCTCAGAAATCCTCTGGGCACCCTGGGCCAGGGGGGTACTTTCCGCAGCACCCGACCTTGAGGGGATATGGGGCCCGAGTTGTGTTTTTTGCCACGCTCGGCCTCCAGGGGCCCGTGGGGGAGATACGGCCACTTCTCCAAAGGATCGGCTCTCGGGGCAACTATTTGGTTCTCCGCGTGGCCTTCGAAAAAGATGGTTCTCCGCGTGTGTCTGACCTGCAGGTGTGCTGCCCTCTCGCGCGCATCGGGGCCGTCGGAAGCTGGCCTCGGAGGAAGCGCTTGTCCACGGGGAGACACTCTGTGTCGGACAGGAGGGGGGGGATCAGGAGAGCGGCTGGGGGTCGCAGTGTGACCTTCTGCGTGCCGCTGGTTTCGGTCCGTCACGCTGGCAGGCACTCTCCTCGATGCACATCCTTGCCGCGTCAGCTGATTCGCTCGCTCACCCCCTTTGCCATCCCTTGTCCTTCCCAAGAAGGGGCAGGCCCAGGACCCGTTTCCCGAAGGACCCGTTGTTTTTTGTGTTTAGTTGGGGGAAGTGGTCGAAGAGAAAACACGCCGCTTGGTTGCGTTGCGCCTCGTCCTCCCGCCTCGGTCGGTCGGCTACTACTGTCGACTTCAACTTGAAGGCATCCGTTTCTTAGCTCGGGAAATGAAGCTGGAGCAGTGCAATGGAGCGTGCGTGGAGCGTACGTACACTCAGCCAGCATTCCCCACATCACCCTCGGAAGCTTTCGAGAAGGCGGGGTCCCCAGGGAGTTCAAAGACCGCGTGAGCAGGTTGGAGATCCTGCCCAGAGGGAGGAGTTTCAGGACTCCCCCACCCTCCCCATCCTGGCACAGGTCTGGGGACGGGGTCCAGAACCGACCCAAGAGATTATCGCGGACCTCCGAAAGGCTATGTGACTGTGCAGTTTTTGTGTCACCCGCGAGGGGGGGGGTGCCCCCGTCGGAGGAGGCGCCTGGGGACCCTGACCCCGACGTCGTGATTGTTAGCAACAGCGGCATGCATCCCTGGAGGTCTCGACCCCTTGACAGGGAGGGACCATTGTCTTACCTCAGGTGGTTGTTTCATTTTCCTACGGCACAGTAAGGGACCTTTGAGGCCGTGAGGGGGTGTGGTAGTGGGAGCAACTTAGAACACACTCCCTTTCTAAACACGTGGCGACTATGGAAATGACCGTTCAATACACTGCACACTGCACTACTCCTGAACGCTTCGCCGAAGAACGCCAGACCGCACTCAACGTTCCTCGTTCACGCACGTACTCTCGCGGCTCATATCGCAAACGAAATAGGACCTCGAGGTGTGTGAGGGGTCTACCGAAATGGGGCGGGGCGACACCATGCGAACGCAACCTCTGCAGCGTTCGGCGGAGTTCCCTTTACGGCCGCGAAGCGTGTGAGGGGCCCGCCGCAAAATGGCGGGTCACCATGCGAACCCAGCCACCGGGGCCTTCGGTGGAGCTTTCTATGGAGGTACAGAACAAGTTGGGTCTGCCGAAAAGGGGCGGGTCACCATGCGAACGCAGCCGCTGGGGCCTTGGGTGGAGCATCATATTTGGCTACGAAACGTGTGAGGGGCGCGCAGTGCGCCGCAATGAGGCGGGTCACAATGCGAACGCAGCCACTGGGGCCCCCGGTGGATCTCCCTATGGGGCCACGAACCGCGTGAGGGGTGTGCCGACATGCGGCGGGCCACCATGCGGACGTAGGCGCTGGGTCCTTCGATGGAGCTCCCTGTGGGACCACGGAACGTGCGAGGGGGGGGCTGAACTGGGGCCTGGCCACCTTGCGGACGTAGGTGCTGGGTCATTCGGTGGAGCCTCCTACGTGGCCACGAAACGTGCGAGGCGTAGGCTGCAATGGGCGAGCTCCATGCGGTCGTAGCCACTGGCGCCTTCGTTGGAGCTGCTTATGAGGCCACGAATGGTGTGACGAGTGTACCGACATGGGGCGGGTCACCATGCGGACGCAGCCACTGCGGCCTTCGGTGGAGCTCCCTATGGGGCCACGAAGCCTGTGAGGCGTGCGCCGCAGTGAGGCGGTTCTCCATGCGGACGCAGCCACTGGGGCCTCCGGTGGAGCCCCCCTATGGGGCCACGAACCGTGTGAGGATACTCCTAAATGGGGCGGGTCGACATGCGGACGTAGTAGCCACTTCGGCCTTCGGTGGAGCTCCCCATGGGGCCACGAACCGTGTGACAAGTGTGCCAGGATTGGGCGGGCCACCATGCGGTCCCTGGGGCCCTCGGTGGAGCTCCCTACGGTGCCACGAAGCGTGTGAGGGGTGTGCCGAGGTGGGGCGGGCCACCATGCGGACGTAGGCGCTGGGTCCGTCGCAAGAGCTCCCTATGTTGCCTCGAAACGTGCTAGGGGTGCGCTGGAATGGGGCGGGTCACAACGCGGACGTGGGCGCTGGGCTCTTCGGCGGAGCTCCCTATGGGGACACGAAGCGCATAAGGGGTGTACCGAAATGTGGTGTGTCAACATGCGGACGCAGCCACTGCGGCCTCCAGTGGGGCCTCCGGTGGAGCTCCCTGTGAGGCCACGAAGCGCGTGAGGGTTGCGCCGCAATGGGGCGGGTCACCGGGTCACCATGCGGACGCAGCCATTGGTCTCTCGGTGGAGCCCCCATCTGGTGCCACGAACCGTGTGAGGGATGCTCCTAAATGGGGCGGGTCAACATGCGGACGTAGCCACTGTGGCCTTTGGTGAAGCTACCTATGGTGCAACGAAACGTGTGAGGAGTGTGCTGAGATGGGGCGGGTCACCATGCGGACGTAGGCATTGGAGCCCTCGGTGAAGCTTCATATAGGATCACGAAGCGTTTGAGGGGTGTGCCGAAATGGGGCGGGCCACCATGCGGACGCGGGCGCTGGGTCCGTCGCAAGAGCTCCCTATGTTGCCTCGAGACGTGCTATGGGTGCGCTGCAATGGGGCGGGTCACAACGCGGGCGTGGGCGCTGGGCCCTTCGGTGGAGCTCCCTATGGTGCCACGAAGCGTCTCAGAGGTGTGCCGAAATGGGGCGGGTCAACATGCGGACGCAGCCTCTGCGGCTTTCGGTGGAGCTCCTATGTGGACACGAAGCCTGTGGGGGCTGGGCTGCAACGGGGCGGGTCACCATGCGGACGCAGCCACTGGGGCCCTCGGTGGAGCCTCCATGTGGCGCCACGAGCCGTGTGAGGGATGCTGTGAAATGGGGCGGGTTACCATGCGGACGTAGCCACTGCACTGGGACTCTCGGTGGAGCTCCCTCTGGGGCCACGACGCATCTGACGGGTGTGCAGGGATTGGGCGGGCCACCATGCGGACGCGGCGCTTGGGGCCCTCGGTGAAGCTCCCTACGGTGCCACGAAGCGTGTGAGGGGTGTGCTGAGATGGGGCGGGCCACCATGCGGACGTGGGCATTGGGGCCCTCGGTGGATTTCCCTATATGGCCATGTAACGTGTGAAGGTTGTGCCGAAATGGGGCGGGCCACCATGCGGACGTAGGCGCTGGGTCCTTCGGTGGAACCCCCCACGTTGCCTCGAAACGTGCTAGGGGTGCGCTGCAATGGGGCGGGTCACAACGCGGACGTGGGCGCTGAGCCCTTCTGTGGAGCTCCTTGTGGTGCCACGAAGCGTCTTATGGGGTTTGCCGACATGGGCCGGGTCACCGTGCGGACGCAGCAGCCACTGCGGCCTTCGGTGGAGCTCCCAATGGGGCCACAAAGCCTGTGAGGCGTGCGCCGCAGTGAGGAGAGTCACCATGCGGACGCAGCCACTGGGGCCTCCGGTGGAGCTCCCTGTGCGGCCACGAACCGTGTGAGGGATGCTCCGACATGGGGCGGGTTCTCATGCGGACGTAACCACTGCGGCCTTCGGTGGAGCTCCCCATGTGGCGGCGAAACGTGTAAGGGATGTGGCGAAACAGTGATGCTGCTGCTGATGATGATGTTGATGCTGATGCTGATGCTGATGCTGATGCTGATGCAGATGCTGATGTTGCTGATGATGATGATGATGATGATGATGATGATGATGATGATGATGATGATGATGATGATGGTGATGCTGGTGATGGTGATGGTGATGGTGATGGTGGTGATGATGATGATGATGATGATGATGATTCCCTACCTAGGCTCTGGCTAGAAGGGTTCTTACTCTCTGGGCTTACAGGAGCCGGGCAGTGGAAAGCGCCCCGGGCGGTTCCCCCAGTATCCGCCCCGCGGTTCCCCCAGTTATGTCCCCTTAGCTTAAAGTTGCTTATCTCATCTTAGCTTAGCTTATTTCATCTCAGCTTAGCTTAGCTTTATCTTAGCTCAGGTTTGTCTTAGCTTAGCTTACTTTTATCTTAGCTTCGCTGAACTTTAGCATAGCAGAGCACAGCATAGCATAGCGTAGCATAGCAGAGCGCAGCACAGCATATCATAGCATAGCCCAGCATAGCACAGCATAGCGCAGCATAGCATAGCATAGCATAGCATAGCGCAGCACAGCACAGCACAGCATAGCACAGCGCAGCATAGCATAGCAGAGCAGAGCAGAGCATAGCATAGCATAGCAGCAAAGCAAAGGCAAAGCAACAGTAGCGACAGCAAAGCAAAGCACAAGCAACGCAAAGCAAAGCAAAGCAAAAGCAAAAGCAAAAGCAAAGCAAAGGAAAGGCAAAGCAAAAGCAAAGTGCGACAGATGCCTAGCTAGCCTCGATAGCCGGACCGGAGCCCCCGCAAGCAGTGCCTTCCGTGAGCATAGCATAGCAACTAATGTTGCTTTCCTAGGGGCTCCAACTTCTAGGTAGGGTCGCACTGGGGTAATGATGCTGTTGATGATGATTATGGTGATGATGATGATGATGATGATGATGATGATGATGATGATGATGATGATGATGATGATGATGAGTATGATGATGATGATGCTGCTGATGCTGATGATGATGGGGATGTTGATGATGATGATGGTACATATGATTATGATGATGAGGACGATGACGATGACGATAATGACGTCGACGACGACGATTCTGATGATGCTGCTGATGATGATGATGACGATGCTGGTACTGATGTTGATGTTGCTGATGATGACGATGATGATGCTGTTGCTTCTGCTGCTGATGATGAGGAGGACGATAAGGATAGTGATGGTGGTGATGACGCTGGTGATGCAGATGCTCATGCTCACGATCATGCTCATGCTCGTGATACTAGTGATGCTGATAATGATGATGATTATGATGATGTTGGTGATAATGATGATGACGATGGTGAGATGATGCTGCTGATGATGGTGTTGATAATGATGCTGCTGATGATGATGATGATAATGCTGATGGTGGTGTAGTGATGATGGTGATGATGGTGATGATGGTGATGATGGTAACGTGTTTTCAGGCGATGCTGCGTGTGGCGATGATGATGATGATGATGCTGATGCTGATGCTGATGATGATGATGATGATGATGATGATGATGATGATGATGATGATGATGATGATGATGATGATGATGATGATGATGATGATGAGTACGAGGATGATGCTGAACACAATGATGAGGAGGAAGAGAACAGGAGGTGGAGGAGGAGGAAGTGAGGAGGTGGAGCTTGGCGCTGCGGATTCAAAACGAGGACCCAGTTCACTTCGTCCGCGGCGCTGGCGTCGCAGAGCGCACTCGAAACCGAGCGGGCTTCGCGCGGGATGAAGAGACAACACGCAGGAGGGTTGGAGAAAAACCCGTTAGTTTTTGACGACGCGATGGGGGCTGGGCTTCAATGGCGACGCTCGAGCCCGGACCCGCTCCGGGATGCTCTCCGGCCCGGCTCGCCAGGGGAACCCAGTAGAGGCCATGAGGAGCCCACAGGAGTGGCAAGAAGGCCCAGAAGACGTGGTACAAAGATCGATCCATGCTCCCTGCTTGCTGCCTTCCTCCGCCCATCTCGCATGCCTGCCTCGTCCCGCCGGCCCCGGTCTCCCGCCTGCGCTGTTGCCGCCGTCGGCTGTTTGATGGTCCTCTCTCGCGCATGTCATGTCCGGATTGTTTCAGTGCGCGGTCAGAGTATCATCCCGAGTCGTTCTTGCCGGGCCCCACGGCCCAGCAAGGGCCCCCAGAGGCCGAAGATGTAGGACAGATCCGTCCTGCTTCCCAATCGTCCTGTGGCGTTGGGTCCTCGTCTTGACGAGTCAGCGCCCCGTGTCGCTCCTTTCCTCCTCCCCCCTCATCTCATCCCTGCCTCTGCCCTCGGCATGCCAACCAGTTTGGCACACCTCTCACATGTTCGCATGTGGCCGCCCCGCCTATTTCGGCACGCCCGTCACGCGCTTCGTGGCCCCATCAGGAGCTCACCTAAGTTATGGCCCCAGTGGCCATGTTTGCATGTGGCCGCCCCGCCCATTTCGGCACGCCCGTCACGCGCTTCGTGGCCCCATAAGGAGCTCGACCTATGGCCCCAGCGGCCATGTTCGCATGTGGCCGCGCCACCCATCTGGGCACACCCCTCACACGTTTCATGCTCCCATCGGGCGGGGTCTCCACCCAAGGCCCCAGTGGCCATGTTTGCATGTGGCCGCATCATCCATGTCGTCACAGTCCTTACGCGTTACGTTGCCCCATAAGAGTTCCACCCACTGCCCCAGTGGGAATCTTCGCATGTGGCCGCCCCGCCCATTTCGGCACATTCCTCGCGTTTCATACCCCCCTTGGGAGCTTCACCCAAGGCCCCAGCGGCCATGTTCACATGTCGCCGCGCCACCCATTTCGGCACACCCATCACGCGTGTCGTGGCCCCATAAGGAGCTCGAACTAAGGCCCCAGTGGACATGTTCGCATGTGGCTGGCCGCCCCACCACGCGTTTCGTGGCTCCATTGGGAGCCACACCTAAGGCCCCAGTAGCCATGTTCGCATGTAACCGTCCTATCCATGTCGGCACAGCTCTCGCACGTTTCATGGCCCCGGAAGAAGCTCCACCAAGGCCCCAGTGGCCATGATTGCATGTGGCCGCCCCACCCCGCGTTTCGTGGCCCCATCGGGATCTTTACCTAGTCCCAGTGGTTATGTTCGCATGACGCCGCCCCCTCCATGCCGTCACAGCCCTCGCACGCTTTGTGGCCCCAGAGGGAGCTCCACCTTGGGCCCCAGTGGCGTCTTTCGCATGTGGGCGTCACTTCCGTTCCGGAACACCCCGCACACGTTTCGTGGCGGTGTCCACAGGCGGCCGTTCCACCCATTTCGGCACATTCCTCACGCGCTTCGTGGCCCCATATGGAGCTCCACCGAAAGCGATACGCGATATTCACAGCGACGGTACTCGCAACAGCATATGGTTGGGTCTTTCGGCAGAATATCTGTTTCTCAGGACGATGCGTGTGTGGGCTCCCCGAGTTGTTTCTTGACGGCCCCACGGACCCGCAAGGGCCCGCAGAGGCAGAACCTTTCGAACAAAAACACCGTCTTGACTGTTTCCTCAGGACGTTGCACGCCGCCGAGCAGCACGAAGCACAGACTGCCCCGGGGCTGGCGGCGCGGCGCGCAGTTTCGACAAAGCAAACCAGCCGCCGACGCCCCGCCGCGCCGCTCGCAGCCCCGCACCCCGCGCCGACCGCAGCCCCGCCCCACAGCGGCCCCCCCATCGGGGGCGCCCGCGATGGCGTCGCGGCAGGCGCGCGCTCGGCCGCGCCGCCGCCGCCGCCGCCGCCGCGGCCGCCGCCGGCCGTCGCGGCCGCCGCCTCCGCCGCCCGCAGCCCGTCGCCGTCGTCCTCTGGTGGGCCCTGGGAGGGAGGAGGTCAAGGCAAATGGGGGTCAGCCAGGGCGCCAGATCTTGCAGGATCATGCAGAGCCAGGGGTACATTGACCCGGGTTAGCGCGCAGGGTTCTGCAGGATCTTGCAGGATCTTGCAGGATCCTGCGAAGTCCGACTGACCAGGGTCTGCATTGACACGGGCCAGTGGAAGCCTTGACCTCGTCCCCAGATCTCCGATCATATGACTTTTTTATCCGTGAGGGCTTCGCCCCATGCCGCCGGCCCCCTGTCTCCGATTATGGGAGATGCAAAAGCTAAATCATGAGGTCTGGGCGCCGCCGTCAAGCAGTGTCGGGACCTGTGTTTTTCGACCCTGACCCTACGAATCTGCGCCACGGGTGCCACCGAATTTCAGAAATGCAGCAAATCCATTGTGTTTTTCGACCTTGACCCTGCCGATCTGCGTCAGGGGTGCCACCGAATTTCAGAAATGCGGCAAGTCCCCTGTGTTTTTTGGACACTGACCCTGCCGATCTGCGTGAGGGGTGCCACCGGATTTCGGAAATGTGGCAAATCCCTTTTGTTCTTGATCTCTGACCCCGCCGATCTGCGTGAGGGGTGCCGCCGAATTCAGACATGTGGCAAATCCTTTGTGTTTTTGCATTCTGACCCCGTCGATCTGCGTGAGGGGTGCCGCCGAATTCAGACATGTGGCAAATCCTTTTTTGCATTCTGACCCCGCCGATCTGCGTGAGGGGTGCCACCGAATTTCAAAAATGTGGCACATCCCCTGTGTTTTTGGACCCTGACCCCGCCGATCTGCGTGAGGGGTGCCACCGAATTTCAGAAATGCAGCAAATCCATTGTGTTTTTGGACCCTGACCCCGCCGATCTGCGTGAGGGGTGTAAATTTTTACCCACCCCAGCAATTCAGAGCACACGTTCAGGGCGTGGTAGAAGTGACTCGCCGTCGCCGTCGCCGTCGCCGTCGTCGTCGTCGTCGTCGTCGTCGTCGTCGTCGTCGTCGTCGTCGTCGTAGCGGGCTTGTTAAGTCTGAGGCGAAGTCGTCGTCCACGTCCTCGACTCTCTCGCAGGAGAGCCGTGCGGCCCACCCGGCCCCTCCAGCTCTCTGCCCCGACGGCTCGCTGGGGCCTTGGATGTCGCCATGAAGGAAACGGGTTCCTGAGGGGAGTCGGTCCTGAAAGTTGTTCTTCGTTTTTGCCCTCCCCCGGGCTCTCCTCGGGCCCCGGGGCTCAGGATAGAGAGCTGATCCGGGGGGAAGTCCCCGGGGCCCAGGACTTGCTTCTGACAGGGACCGTGTCTGTCATGCCAACCTGGAGGTCCAGGGCTCGAGCTAGACAGAGTTTTGGCGATTATTTCGTGGACCGTTTTCGTTGTGATTCCAATTCGCAGCAAGGACAGCAAGAAGACAGAACGAAGGCAAACGAAAACAGAACGATAACGAAACACACTGTTCAGCTCGAGTCCTGAGAAGGCCTGGGCCTCGAGGCCCCACTGGGCTCCGGGCCACGTCCAGCTGCCTGCGGCAAGTGCGGCCACCGTGCCAGCCCAGCACTCCGGGCGTCGACGGATCGGGGCGGTCATACCTCCGCGGCCCCCCCCTCCCGTGCAGAAGTGGCGGCTCCGCGCTCGAGTCTGCCGCCCAGGCCGCGCCGCACGATCGCCAGCGCCTGCGAAAGGAAAGGTGGAGGTGGCACTGGAGGACCTCGGTTGGGACGCCTCGTGTCCCCGAATTTTGGGGAGCCGTGGTGGGGATCACGAGGATGATGAGGATGATGAAGATGACGATGAGGAGGGGGAGGAGCAGGAGGCGAAGGAGGAGGTCCAGGAGGCGGAGGAGGAGGCGGAGGAGGGGTTCCAGGCGGAGGCGGAGAGGAGGAGGAGGAGGAGGAGGAGGAGGAGGAGGAGGAGGAGGGAGATGAAGGCCGTCACATGTGACACGTCTCGTCTTCACTTCTCGAGAAGCCCTGATGGAGCTCATTTGGGCCGTCGTAGGGTTATTTGGGCCTCCTGTGTGGCAGTCTTGGGGCTGTCTTGAAGCCCGCTTACGTTTTGGAGCACTTGGACCGTTTGGAGGTTGTCTCGTGCCGTCTTGGTCGCACGGGGGGTATTGCGATCGTCTTGGTGCCGTCTTGGGCCATGGAAAAGCTTTCTAAGGCTTTTTGTTGGGTCTCCGGAGTCCTGGAGGCCCTCTTGGACCGTCTTGGGGTCGTCTCGGAGACCTATTCGGCTATCGCTGTGTCCCTCTGGAGCCGTCTTGGTGGCCTCTTGGCCCGTCTTGGGGCCATCTTGGAGGATTATTGGGCCGTCTAGAGTCTAGAGCTGAGGGGAGCCCGACAAGGCGAGGGTTCAGAAATCCTGCAGAACAATCAATGCTGTGGGCTTCTTCTGAGCCTGTTGGGGGTCCTGTTGTGGCCCTCTTGGAGGTTTCTTGGGCTGTCTCGAGGCCGCCTTGGGGCCATCGAGGGCCATCCTGGAGGGGTCTTGGACTATCTTGGCGGCCTTGAGTGCCTTCCTCAGCCGCAGTTGCTGGAGAGTGCGGATCCGTTGTCAGGCGGGATCGTGGCCTCGGGAGCGCGGATCCATAGTTTTCGCAGGAGGGATCGTGGCCTCGGGAGGGGGCCCGCCCGAAAACGGGGAACGCGAACCGACATCTCGAGCCCTCCGCCCCAAGGTGGCCCTCGAGACCGCCAGCAGGCCCTCAAGAGGCTTCCCGAGGGCCAATCAGGCCCCGAGAGGCCCCCGCCCCAGAACCGCCTCCATGAGGCTCTTGCGGCGCATGCCCCTGGACGCGACTAGAGAATGGAGGAGCCCGTTGGAAGATTGCAGAAACCTTACGGCAGGTTCATGCGGCGATGGCGCGCCGGCGACGCTGGCGAAGGCGTTCAATGTTGAACTCCGCATGATAGAACGACAGAACGACGCGGAAGCAGCGAGGGGTACTGTAACGCCACAGGACCCGACGGAGTTCAACCTTGAACGATCGGGGCCCCGATTGGCTCGAGGTTGGCAGATCGATGCGGTGTAAAAAGCCTTTGCGCGCGCCGACGCCGCGCGAACCTACCCTACCAGACTGCCCTCACCGTAATAGGGGCCGCGGTGGCTGACTGTCGGCGAGGGAACGGAGGAGCGGGCGCCTCGCGGCGGCGCGTTGCTGATCCCACGCATTTTTGTTGTTGCTTGGACCCGGTCGGACTCGATCATCTTGGCAATGTGCGTGCGCGGCTTGCGCAGGGCCGACGAACCCACTGAATCATCTTGCACATCCTCGGGCGTGGTGTGGCCACATTTAGGGTGTTGCTGAACGTGCCCCTGGCCCACGGTGTCCCCAGCTTTTCGCTTAGTTTTGGAGCCGCTGGGGCCCCCGGGGCCTCGTGGGGTGTGCTCTGGAGGCCGCGGGGGCTTCTGTGAATTGTTTGGGGGGCACTTTTGGGCCATGGGTAATTCCAGCAACACCCGAACATTGCCGCTTGCATCGCAAAACGTTATATGATACTTTATACATATACGCTTATCAGATTGAGGGGGCTGAGCGGTCGTCATCCCTGGGTGCGTGGGTGAAGTGGGATTCCATTGCCCAGATTGATTGTCTATTGTTGTTTGCTTTTGTCGTCGTCCCCCCGCGACCCACCGGCGACCCACCCCGCAACCCACCCGCGACCATCCCGCGACGCACCCGCGACCAACCCGCGCCCGACCCCGCGCCTGCCCCTCACTCTTATCCGCAATCGCTCGCGGAGTGCTACGCGCACACAGCTGCTTGTGCTAGACGTTCTGGTCGGGATATTTCTCAAGCAGCGAAAGAGGAGCCCCATGAGCTCCAAAATCGAGCGAAAAGCTGGGGGGTCATCATCGGAGGGCTGCGACGCGTTGTCCGAGTCCTCTCAAGCAGTGCGCTCACCCGAGGCGTTGACCCTGGGAGATCCTCCCTTGGGATCGCTCGGACGTTTGCCTTTTTCGCGGCGAGGACCATCGAGGAGCATCTTGGATCATCCAGCGAAGAACCACGCACGCGAAATCGAAGAATGCACGGGGGATGCACATCCGAACGATGGCGAGCTCTGCGCCTGGTGTCAAAGGAGGCCAGCGGCGACGTCTTTGAGGCAAGACCTGGGACCCCAACGCTCTTCGACGCCCCTCCTCCTCATCGAGATCCTCCTCAATCCTCGACGCTCATCCTCGAGCCTCCTCGATATGCTTCTGGATCCTCGATCCTCAATGTTGCATCCTCGATCCTCAGCCCTCCTCGAGAACCTCGGTCCTCCTCGAGATCCGCAATGCGCCTCCTCTTCGGCCCTCGATCCTTGTCGCCCCTCCTCCTCCATATCCTCCTCGATATTCTCCTCGATCTCCTCCTCGACCTTCGACGCCTTCTCCTCGACCTTCGACGCCCCCTCCTCGAGCCTCAGCCCTCCTAAAGAGACTCGGTCCTCCTCGCGCTCCTCGATGCGCCTCCTCGATCCACCAGCCGCGGCCGCGTGGGGGGGCCAGGCGGCAACCGGCGGCGCCGACCACTGGCGGCGCCTGTGGGTGCCGGACGGCGACGGGGACTCCTCGGACGAGGCGTGTGCTCGGGTAACTGTCCAGGCATAGTTGCCTCGGGAGCGCGCGTGACGTCATGTACGCGGGGTAGCGGCCTTGTGGCCGTGAGTGTGTTGCGAATGTGTGTGCGTACACACATATATATACATACACATATGCCCGGGGTCCAAGGCTGGGGACCCTAAGGGCAAACCCTGGATCTTCATGCCGGTGGTAGGGCACCTGGGCCCCTTCAAGACGCGCCAGTGGCCGCCCAAAGACCACCGCGATGGCCCGTCTTCGAGACAGATTTGATGATCTTGAGCTCAGTGGTGGTGTTTTGATCCTATGTGCGAAGGACAACCGACACGATGATATGATAGCAGAGTTCGGTGAACAGGACAGGCGGATGGTCACCGTACTGAGCCCCGAAACATGTATGTCATCACCTGAGAGGTTCCGGTCCCACCGCCGACGCCTCCAAGGCGCGCGGCCGCGCGTGGGCGCAGTTACGGATATCGGCGCTCGCCTCGCTTCGCCTCGCCCCCCGGGCGATAGCGGCCATTCTCCAGGGGGGGGGGAGGGGAGGAGGCGGCTGGTAACGTCGAGATTCGCGCCGAAGCCGCCTGAGAATGCTCAGGGATGCCAGACGGCGCCAGACGGCGCCAGCGCGAATCGTGACGTTGCCAAGGGGGGTGAGGGGGTGGAGTGTCTGGTCAATGACGGGCGTTATCGCGAATAACATAGCACGTCGTTCAAGAGGAAACGAAGCGAAATTGCTGTTCGTCCTGGATAGCCCTCGACGCCACGGCTGGATTCTCCCCGAAGTTCTGGCCAGAACGCGCCGCGGGAGAGGTCCTGGGAGCAGCGGTACCGGGACCTCTTGTTCCTCCTCCCATTCCCTTTCTCTCCCCCTTCTGCTCTTCCCCTTTTTCTCAGGAAGGAAACAGCACACAGACGCAAATGATTGTCGCTTCCCCAGGAGTATTAGAAAATATGGAAGAGGAGGGGAAGACGAACATCCAGGAACGATCCTGGGATGTGTGTTTATTTGTTTGTGTGTCCCTGGGCCCCTGCAATCCTGGCTCAGTCTTTTCCTCCTCCCTCCTCGCCCCCTCTCCGGCACCTGTGGGTGCCAGACGTCCACAGGGACTCTTCGGACGAGGCATTCGGGGGAGGCTGCAGAGGGCCTCCTTAAAGCCGTTATGAAACAGACGGCTCCTTGCCTCCTCGGCCGGAGCGGCGGCCGCTGCCTGCCTTGACGCGCGAGCTGATCCCACTTTGGGGGCTGATGACGTTCGGTTCGGGCGCCGCCGCGTTCTGGCGGAGCACGCTTCTGCTGCCGTCCCCTCTCGCCGCTGGTCTTCCGCTGCCGCCCCTGGGCTTCGCCGGGCGCGGCCCCGCCCTCCTCTCCGCAGCTCCGCCTGGCCCCTATCGCCGTGGCCGACGACGGCGGCCCCCCCCTTGGCGTCTGACGGCTGGTCGCGGCAGTGGCGTGCCCGGGGTGGCCGCCGCAGCCCGAGGCCCAGAGTCCCCCCCCCTTTGCCCCGAGAGGAGCGGCCCACGAGGAGCAGGAGCAGGAGGCGGCGCAGGAGGAGGAGGAGGCGGCGCAGGAGGAGGAGGAGGAGGAGGAGGAGGAGGAGGAGGAGGAGGAGAGGAGGAGCCAGGGAGACGGAGCAGGAGGAGGAGGATGTGGAACAGGAGGAGGAGGAGGAGCCAAAGGCAGATCAAGAGGAGGAGGAGGAGGAGGAGGAGGAGGAGGAGGAGGAGGAGGAGGAGAGGACGGAGATGGAGGAGGTGCCTTTCCCTTTCTCGTCGCCCCCTGTCTCCCAAGACAGCCGGGGAGGGGGACAACGTGCCGTTCCGAGTGGAGCCCCTCCCGGACGCGTGAGCCTTGGCATGTTTGTTTGCCTGCCGGGGCGCTCTCTATGCTTCTTGCTGCGCGCGCGCTGCTCTCGCAGAAGAAGCAACTGCGTACCAGGGAGCTGGAGACACATGGTGTGGCCAACCCAGGCGAGAGCTGGATACGCATGTGTTCGGACGTCTTGCTGGCCAACTCGCTTTTCGGTGCCCCCGTCTGGCTCTTTCGCTGGTGCAGCCAGCTTTGCCTCGTCGCCGACGGAAAAGTGTTCGGATGTTTTTCCAGCGCTGCAGTGTAGGTTAGGGTTCCGAATGTGTATACAGCGCGTTGCCTCCAGTTTTTCTGTGTGTGTGAATCCAGCCTCGGATGTTTCCAGCTTCCTGGTAACATTCGGCAGCGAAATCCGAGCCCTACCCTCGCCGATCAACGATTCGGGCAACTCGATGGGAGGCACGGGCATCCGTCGAGCACGCGGCGAACTCCGAACCCTGCCCCCAGCTCCCATCGATTCAGGAGAATCGTTGGTGATTGGTGGGTGCTCGGGTGTCGCCACCTAAGCATTCTCATGCCTTCGGAGGCCTGCGCTGATTTCTTGGATCGGCGTTGGGGTCGGCGTTGGAGGCGCTGACGGGGGGTCCGTCGTCGATCCAAGAAATCTGCGCGGACCTCCACAAGTTTGGCGCCTTTTCTGTCATGCTCGCAGCTTTCGCCGCGTTGCGTTGCGCATGCTTGCAGTTTCTGTTTTCCTGCTTGAGACACGGTAATAGTGGGCCGCGTTCATATTGCCCTACCCATTTGTTGTGACAGCTGCGCGGTCGATTGCGCGTTGAGCCAGGCCGTGCAGTGTAGTGTGCGTGTGTTGGTTACCTCCCCTCCGCCTCCTCGTGTCCTTCGCGGCAGCCCCGTCTGTCCTGCCCCCCCCCTCCAGCATGCCGGCCACTTCGCGTTTCGGTCGCCCCGATCGCCCACCGCTGGTGCAGCTCTTCTGCCTTGCCGCCGACGAAAAAATGTTTTGGTTACGTTGCGCACGTAATTTTAGAGTAAATTCCCATGCGTTGGAGCCGATGCAACGTGTCAGCTCGATTACGAGCAGTTCATTTGGTTGGTTCATCCATATGGCCGAGAAGTGTGTTTCCTTGCTTGAGTTGCGGTATGATGTGCCGCCATACCCATTTGTTTTGACAGCTGCGCGTCGATGGCGCGTTGAGCCAGGCCGTGCAATGTAAGCTGCGTATGCCACTTATGTCGTGCACGCTTTTTTGCATAGGTTTCCATGCGTTGGTGACGATGCAGTGTATTAGCCCGATCAAGAGCAGTCCATTGGGTTTATCAGTATGGCCGAGTAATGACGAGCTGAGGCAATAGCATGTGTTGAGCGGTTGGGAAGCGAAATGCTTTTTCCGTTGGATATGAGAGCGGTGTTCTTACGCAGTGTGAGTATTTTCGACCTCGATTAGGAGAAGTTGTCCCAGACATGATCGTCGAACGTCGAAGTTCTTAAGGCTTGCGCTCACTCTGCCAGTGCCTCCAGCAGCGTGCCGCTGCTGCGCCACCGCGTCGAGCGGATCGGCGCGAAGCTGGCGAAGCTGGAGGGCAGCAGGGTGCCCCCCCTTGCTCTGCTGCGGGGAAGAGGCTGCGGCAGGTCCGTGTCGTGCCGACGCAGCGGCGACCCCAGCGCGGGCGTCCGGGGTTCGACGCCGCCAGCTGAGTCTTCCGATGCCGAACGATTTGCGTTATCGGAGAGCTGCGATCGGTCGAGGGTGAACGACCCACGCTGTGTCAGAAAGCAGCGCCTCGGTCGCCACGGCACGCACCTGCCATAGGGTCGGGTCGGATGAGCGGTGAGGGTGGGGAGGGAAGGTGGAGAGGGGGGGGGGTACGGTAGGTTCGCGACGTGTCGACCAGCGGCGACCCCGCCAGCGGCGTTCAACCTTGAACGCCGCCGGCGGCCCAGAATCGATCGATGTTGAACGATTGGACGTTGCGGAAACGGCCGATCGTTCAAGGTTGAACGATCCAGCGCGGTGTCAGGAACCAACGCCGGGGTCGACACGACACGAACCTGCCGTACGAGATCTGCTGCATGCAGCTGGTTTCGATCCCGCAGCTGCATGGGCGTCTCTGGCGCCTGGAAGCGCCGGGATAATCAGCTACGACAGCTGATTCGCCGGGCTTCCTGTGATGCGCAGCTGAGTTCCCGTGAGCTCACGGCATTTTGATCGGCACTCATTCGCACGCATGGTGATAGAAGAGTTTCAGACTTCGCCGCGTGTTGGATCAATCGGTGGTGATTCCTACCATTTGTGCTACCGCCGCGTCGGGGACAGGGTAGAGATCAGCTTCTTTGTTGGGGGAGGACAACTATGACCATCCCTCTCACTATTTTCAGATTGGGTAGGTCGATCTACAGCGCTTCGCCACGTTTAGATCTACACAGGCGCGGGGTCCCTGTTGGGCATTGGTGTGATACTGTTTTCTGACAAGCACGGCAGGGGTGGCATTCAATTGATGTTGGTTCTCTCCGCGCTAGTTGCACTTTCGTATGTTAGTGTCATGCTCGCATTGCGGTTCCATTGGGGCAGTTATGGGTCGCTGTTCACAAAGTGTTGCGCGCATTTGTTGCGCGTGACAAGCGGAAAACAAGAGGGGAATTTGCTAGAAGGCGCCCTGGGGTTTCATGCGCCCAAGGCGTTATTCACGGCCAGAGGCAGCAACAGCGTTGTCATCAGTTGTTCGGCACTCGACGTAAGGGAATAGTGACCGTCGAGAAGCGATACACAGTGTCCACAGCCGAGTCTTTCTCTCCATCCCACCTCGTTCTTTCTCTTCCTTCTGAGACTGTGTGCGTGGCTTGCTTGATCGGTTGGTCGGTTGTATGTTAATGTCTTGGTTGGCTGGCAATTCGGCTGGTTTACTTGTCCATGTAGATGGTTGACAGTTGGTGTGAGCTTTTTGCTGGCTGACTGGTCGGGCGAGTTGTCATAAAACCAAAGGAATGATGTCCTCGGGGGCGCGCTTCATGTTTGAAACTGTCGAGGCATCGTTGGTTCGGGAGCGTGCGTGACGTCATGTACGCGGGGTTGCGGCCTCGGGGCCGTGAGTGAGCTGCGAATGTGTATATATAATGTATATATACATATATCTATATATCTATTTATCTATATATATATAGGTTATAGATATGTATCTATCTATCTATATATATATAGCTATATATCTATCTATACATATCTATATATATATATATATCGATCTATCTATCTATATATATATCTATATATTTGACTATCTATCTTTATATATATATGTATTCATATATATCTATATATATGTCTATATCTATATATATGTGTCTATATATATACCCTCATATACATATATATATATATATATCTATATATCTATATATTTATATCTATCTATATATCTATCTATCTTTCTATCTATCTATCTATCTATCTATCTATATATCTATCTATCTATCTATCCATCCATCTATCTATCTATCTATCTATCTATCTATCTATCTGTTTATCTTTTTATATATATACACCAGGGGACGTGGCAGGGGGGGTCACGGTCCCGCCCAGGGACCTCGGCAGGGCATGGGGGGCACAGGAACTTAATTTCTCTGTTTTTTAAAAGGTTTCGGCCACCCGGAGCCACCAGAGCCCCGGGGGGCGTGGCCGGCCGGGGTCCCGCCCAGGGACCTCGGCGGCGCATGGGGGGCCCGGGGCTTACTTTCCTTGTGTTTTTTACATGGTTTCGCTGGCCCGGAGCCACCAGAGAGGTCCAGGTGTTGCCTGGTGCCCCAGATCTCCCACAGGCTTCCCAGAGGCCCCCAGGAGAGCTCTCCAAATCTCACACAGTTGGTTTTCCCATCGTTTTTTTACGTTTCTCTCCAGGTCCATGCAGCGTGTTCTGCATCCCCATGTTGCGCGGCAGCCCCAGAGGACGCCCAAACTGTTCCGGTTTGGCCCCCGACGTTCCCAACCTTGTCCCCAGATGGCTCCGAGGATCGGCGCGCCCTAGAAGGGTCACAGAGCGGCCGGGACGCTCGAAGATCCCTGCGACGCCGACAATCACCCCAAGACAGCCCCCCGAGCGATTTCGTCGACATGTCATGCTTCCACGAGGCCTCCCCGGAGGGCTCTGGGGCACTCTTTGTTGGTCCAATGGTTTTTCTGCGTTGTTACTCATCCAGCTTGTTCTGCATCCCAACGCTGCACGGCGGCCCAAGAGGACGTCCAGACCGATGCGTTTCGGGCCCCTGGGGCTCCCAACCGTGATCCAAGACGGCTCCGCATGCGAGGGCCGACGCCCCAAAGTAGGCCCCACGAGCCGCCAGAGTCGTTCCCGGGCCTGCCCGACGCCGACGATCGCAGACAACCCCACGAGCGACTTCGTCGACGCGGCCTGCTTCCAGGAGGCCTCCCCCGAGGGCTCTCTGAGGCCTTACTCATTGTTTTTCCCGATGGCGTTTTTTTATATATACCTTTCAGTCATCCAGCTCGTTCTGCATCCCCGCGCTGCACGGCAGCCCAAGAGGACGCCCAAACCGATGCGTTTCGGGCCCCTGGGGCCCCCAACCGCGATCCAAGACGGCTCCGCACGGGAGGGCCGCCGCCCCCAAGTAGGCTCCGCGAGCCGCCAGAGTCGCTCCCAGGTCTGTGCGACGCCGACAATCGCCAAATGACCGCTTTCCAGGCCACCTCGTCAGCAAAAGAGGTTTCCTAGAGGCTTCCCACAAGAGCCCCCAGAGGCTCAATCCTTAGTTTTTGTTCTCCCATGATTTTTCCGAGGCTTCTGGCCACCCAGCCTGTTTTGTTCCTCGACGGCGCAAGCTGGTCCTAGAGGTCCCCAAGACTTGCCAACCGTGCCCCATGACGGCACCAGAGGGCACACTGGCGGCTGAAACGGCGCCAACGAAGAGCCCCGAACACCCCAACACGGCAGATTAGGGCCACAAGAGAGGCCTGGGGATTGTTGCGGTCGCCAGGGGCGGTCTCCACATTGTTGACTGCGTCTCGACGCCCCGCGACCGAGCCGAAGACTAGTCACAGAGTTCAAAGGACGGGGAGGGGAAGGAGGTCGAGGAGAAGGTGGAGGGGAACGGTGAGGAGAAGGAGGGGGAGGAGGGGAACGGTGAGGACAAGAATGGGGAGGAGGAGGAGGAGGAGG
>CAUYUJ010016028.1:82800-147738 GCA_963575745.1 Prorocentrum cordatum
TCCTCCTCCTCCTCCTCCTCCTCCTCCTCCTCCTCCTCCTCATCCTCCTCCTCCTCCTCCCCCCCCCCTCCTGCTCCTCCCCTTCCTGCTCCTCCTCCTCCTGGACGTGGGGCCCTTGAGCTACGCACTCGCGGGGCCGAGGAGGGGTCCAGGGATCGTGGAGGATTCCAGGAGCCGAAGATGGGTCTACAGGCGTTAGCGCGGGTCCCCGGAGCCAGGGGTCCAACGCCCAGGGTTCAGAATCCATCAAAGGCGGACGAGAAGGAGGAGGACCAGGAGGAGGAGGAGGAAAAAGCCAGGGAGGAGACGAAGGCGAACGAGGACGAGGGCGCACACGAAAACACATGGCGAGGAGGAGGAAGCCGACAACGATGACTAGCAGGGGGGGAGTCTGGGCAGTTTTCTGTTGGGCCTCGGATTTCGTTCCCCACTCCTTGGGGTGGATTTACCGCTCCGGTTCGGTCTGTATCGGTCCGATTCGGCCCCATTCGGTCCACGAGCGATCTTGGTTCGGTTCGGTTTGGATTTTTACCGCGACCATTCCGGTTCGGTTCGATTCGTCTTGGAGGGGACGGTGGTTCGCGGCCGTTCGATTCAGTCTGGTCCAGTCCAGGCAGTTTTGGAACCTTCTTCATTGAAACACTCCGTCGGAGTTACGCCAGGAAGGAGGCAGCACAGTACGAGATTTCCAAGGCTCCAGGAGGGTCGGCCGTCAGGACCTTCTGGAGCGACGCTGTCGATGGCACTGTTTGCCGTGGCATCCTTTGGCGCCATGATGCCGTGACTAGAACCTAAGCGCGAGTAGCGCGCTCGTGGCTAGTATATATATATATATGTATATACACACATGTATATACACATATGCCCTGGGTCCAAGGCTGGGGGCCCTGAGGGCAAACCCTTGATCCCCATGCCGGTGGCAGGGCACCTTGGCCCCGTCAAGACGCGCCAGGAACGGCCCAAAGACCTTCGCGATGGCCCAAGAAGGATCCGACCGTTGAAGAGCACTCCTCAGAGCGCCCCAAAACGCCCAAATTGTTATGCCTTAGGGAAACGTGCACTTTTAGCATATACGGCTGTTCTGCAGTCGCGGCGTTGAAGACGGCCCATGGAGCCCCCAAGACCGCCCCAAGACAGCCCAAAAGTTTCCCAAGAACGCCCCAAGACAGCCCAGGAGAGCCCCAAGAGTCGCCCAAGAGTCGCCCAAGAGAGCCCAAAGACGGCCCCTAAAGTGGCCCGAGAGCGGGAACCCGAACCAACTAGTCGAGTTTTCCGCCCCAAGATGCTCCGATGAACCCCCCCCCAAAGGCCCCAAGAGACCCCCAATAGGCTTCAGACCAGCGCCCAAGAGGCTTCAAAATTGCTCCCGAAGCGCCCCGGGAACCCTTACGCGACATCCCGACGAACACCCAAAAGACTTATGACCCACAGCCCAGGAACGCTGGCGACTGGGCCGAGCAGTCTCGGAAAGGCACACGGGGAGGATAAGATGAGAGAGTTTATGATGCTGTGACATGAGGAGTAGAAGGAGAAGGAACGCCAGGAGAAGGGGAACCCTCAGAGGACTTGTCGAATGGGAGCTGCCCCCCCTTTGGTCTGTGGACCAATTTCTCCGATCCTTTTTCCATCCTTGCATGCCTCCTGGTCCTTCATCCTTCCGTCTCGTCCGTCCTGCCGCCTGACTGCCTTATTCCTCCGCTGTCCTTCACTCACATCTCCCCTTCTCAAATGAACCTTTTCGCCTGCTTGGGCGAGGGTTGAGGAAGCAATAGCAGGCATGGGAAGTTCAAGAAGCAGGACGGGAGACGACAGTCACAACAAGATGAGTAGTAAGGTAAGCAGGGCAGTTGGGGACTGAGTAGTCAAACGTGATCCAGTATGGACTTTCCAACGCTTGGCGGTACTTAGATACAAAGCGCGCGCGGAGCGCGCGCGAATGCATATATATATATATATATACATACATACATACATACACACACCTTACGACCACCCTTCGAGTGATAAGGAAGTTGTGGGGGGGGAGAGGGGGGGACCCAACATCTGATTCAATCGATTATACCGTCGATCTCTCTCAACGGGACACCACGGGACAACACGGGACGCTTGTCGATCTCATTATAGATCTCATTATCGATCTCATTCAACGGGACACCACGGGACACCGCGGGACACCTCTCGATTTCACTATCGGTCTCATTGTCGATCTCACGGTCGATCACATTCAACGGGACACCATAGGAAACCACGGGACACCACGGGACACTACATCGATCTCACTATCGATCTCACGATCGATCTCACTATCGATCTCATTCAACGGGACACCACTGAACACCTGTCGATCTCACTACCGATCTCACTAGCGATCTCATTTTTTGGGACACCACGGGACACCTCGGGGCATCACATCGATCTCAGTATCGATCTCACCATCGATCTCATTATCGATCTCACTACCGATCTCATTCAACGGGACACCACGGGACACCGCGGGACACCGCGAGCCACCGCTGGACGGGCGGGAGGGGGAGAATAATTTGTCTTGACTTGCCCTAGCAACGGCGGACACCACGGGACACCAGCGGGACACCGCGGGCCACGGGCCGCTGGAGGAGAAACATTTGGTCCGGCCGCGGCCCAGCCGCAGACGGATTCCGGGACACCAGCGGGACACCGGTGGGACACCGCGGGCCACCAGCCGCCGGAGGAGAAATATTTGGTCCAGCCGCGGCCCAGTCACAGGAGGATTTCCTCTCGCTCGCCCACGCAGCTTCGCCTCGCCCGCACGCGCGCAAGGCACGCACGACACGAACGCGAAACCGATATCGATTTCCCGGTAGGAGGGGTCTCCGTTTCACGTCGGATTCCCCCCCCAACCTTCGATGTAGATTTACACATATATGTATATATGGTCCAGGGCTTTGGCCCCCCCCCCCCCCAATGCTGATGCCATTGGGCCCCCCCTCCCCCCGGGCGATGGTCCCCCCGCCCCCCCTGTGGACGTGGCGTGGTGCTGCGCTGCGGTGCCCCCCCCCCCCCCTGTGGATGTGGTGTCGTGCTGTGGTGGTTCAGAGGTGGGCGTGGCATGGTGCTGCGCTGCGGTGCCCCCCTCCCCCCCTGTGGATGTGGTGTGGTGCTGTGATGGTTCAGAGGTCGTCGTCGTCGTCGTCCTCGTCGTCCTCGTTGTCCTCGTCGTCGTCGTCGTCGTCGCCGTCGTCATCGTCGTCATCGTCGTCGCCGCCGCCGCCGCTGGCGTCGTCGCCGCCGCAGCTGTCGTCGTCGTCGTCGTGGTCGTCGTCGTCGTCGTCGTCGTCGCCGTCGTCATAGTCGTCGCCGTCGCCGTCGTCGTCGTCGTCGTCGCCGTCGTCGTCGTCGTCGTCGTCGTCTCTGGGACCATACCATCTGGGGGGGGGGGCCCGAGGAATCCTGGGACCATACCATCGGGCCCACGGGCCCCGGGACCATATATACCTATACGACCACCCTTCGGGTGATCACGAGGTTCGGGGGGGAGGAACCAACGTCTCACTCGATCGGTCTCACTATCGATCTCAGTATCGATCTCACTATCGGTCTCGCTCGATCGATCTCACTCGATCGGTCTTTCAATCGACCTCACTCGATCTATTTCATTCGATCGATCTCACAATCGATCTGACTATCGATCTCACTATCGATCTCACTATCGATCTCACAATCTATCTCTCATTCGGTCTTACTGTCGATCTCACTATCGATATCACAATCGTTTTCACAATCAACGTCATCATCATCATCATCATCATCAGCATCAACGTCATCAACATCATCATCATCATCATCATCATCATCATCATCATCATCACCATCACCATCATCATCATCGGGACACCATCATCATCACCTCATCACCATCATCATCAACATCATCATCATCACCATCATCATCGGGACACCATAATCGCCACCATCATCATCATCATGAACATCACCATTATCGGGACACCATCATCATCATCATCGGGACACCATCATCATCATCAGCAACATCTCATCATCATCATGAACAACATCATCAACATCATCATCACCGGGAAACCATCACCATCAGCAACATCAGCATCATCAACATCGTCATCGGGACACCATTATCATCGTCACCATCATCATCATCACCATCATCATCATCATCATCATCATCATCATCATCGGGATACCATCATCATCAGCAACAGCATCATCATCATCATCGGGCCGCCATCATCAAAATCATCATCATCACCTCATCATCATCATCATCATCATCATCAACATCAACATCGTCATCATCATCGGGGCACCATCATCGTCATCATCATCAACATCATCATCATCAGGACACCATCATAATCATCACCATCGTCATCGTCAACTGCGTCATCATCAACCTCGTCATCATCATCGGGACACCATCATCATCATCAGCATCATCATCATCATCTTCATCATGATCGCCATCATCAACATCATCTCATCACCACCAACATCATCAGGATCATCAACATCATCATCATCGGGACACCATCATCATCATCAGCAACATCAGCATCATCGGGACACCATCATCATCACCACCATGGCCATCATCAGCATCAGCATCACCATCATCATCATCAGCATCGGGGCAGCATCATTGTCACCATCGTCATCATCATCAACATCATCATCATCATCATCGGGACCCACAATCACCATCATCATCATCGGAACACCACCATCATCATCACCATCCCATCATCATCATGAACAACATCATCAACATCACCACCATCGGAACACCATCATCATCAGCGCCAGCAACATCATCAGCATCAACATCTATTGGGACACCAGCATCATTGTCACCATCATCGTCACCATCATCAACATCGTCATCATTGGGACACCATCATCATCAACATCAGCATCATCATCGGGCCACCATCATCAACATCATAATCACCTCATCATCGTCCTCATCATCCACATCATCACCATCGGGACACCATCGACACCATCATCATCAGCATCATCATCATCGGGACACCATCATCATCAACAGCGTCCCATCAACCTCGTCATCATCATCATCATCATCATCATCATCATCATCATCGGGATCATCATCAATAGCGTCATCATCAACCTCAGCATCGTCACCACCTCATCATCTCATCATCAGCAACATCATCAACATCATCAGGATCATCAACATCATCACCATGGGGACACCATCATCATCAGCAACATCAGCATCATCAACACCATCATCGGGGGACCATCATCACCACCATGGCCATCATCATCAATATCATCAACATCGTCATCATCATCATCATCATCATCATCATCATCATCATCATCATCATCATCATCATCATCATCATCGGGACACCGACGGGACACCGGCGGGACACCGCGCGCCACCGGCCCCCAGACAGGAAACATTTGGTCCGGCCGCCCCTCAGCCAGAGGCGGGACACTTCTCGCCCGCCCACGCAGCTTCGCCTCGCCCGCACGCACGGCACGCACGAACACGAAACCGAAACCGATTTCCCGGTAGGGGGGCTCTCCGTTCCACTTCGATCTCACCCCTTCACCTCCGATACTAGTATATATACATATATATGTACATATATATATATACACATACATACATACATACATACATACATACATACATACATACATACAAACATGTACATCTATATGTATATATATATATATATTAAGTGTTCCTGGTCTTCGTACTTACGCTCGCTACTCTCTGAAAGGTCTGTTCTATGATCCACGAAACACTGTTATTCTGACCTTGGTCGCGAAGCCTTGTACCGTGCCGAGAACTCTGCAACAGGGAACTCAGGTTCTTGGCCGCCCATTCGAATCGGCCCACCCTCTTGTCGGGACCTCGCAAGGGGGGGCCCACAGGGGGGTGTGAGTTCGATCCGTTGGCGCATCGAACCTCAGAAAATTGATGCAAAACGAGGTCTCCGGCCGCCGCCGGAACCCGAGAGGTGTCGAAAATCGGGGCGCGCGGGGGGCATCGTTTTTCGGAAATTCGATGCACCAGCGGGTCGAACTCATCCTCCCCCTCAGGGACCCCCCCCCTTTGGTGGACCCCGATCTTTCCACGAGAGAGAAAGAGATATTGCATTAGAGCGTAGGTATATCGAAGACGCCTACAGCGAATCACCGCCACCCCTGCCTTTTAAAATATGCCTATGTGGCCGAACGGTTGGGCAGACATTGTTCACGCTGTTGGACCATGCTTCCCCCCCGGCCTTCGTGGAAGCCCTTGAGGGAACACATGGGGGAGGAAGAGGAGTATGAGGAAAAGGCGGAACATGGAGGAGACTTCTTGGGAGCTGCTTGGGTCATATGTGGGGCCGCGTGGGAGTTTCCTGGGGGCCTCTTGGAGGCCTCTTGGGGCCCTCCTCGGGCGCCTTGTGGGCCTTTGGGGGCTTCTTGGGGGCCTCTTGGCGGTCTTACGGCGTTCCTGGCCCGTTTGACGTCGTTAGGAGCCGTCTTGGGAGCTCACATGGGTTGCTTGGGGGCCCTCTTTGGGCGCTTCAGGGTTGTCCAGAAGGCCACCTTGGGCGTCTTGGACGCCGCCTGGACCGTCTTGGGGCGCTTTTTGGGGGCCGTCTTGAGAGCCTCTTGGGCCGTCCTGGGGCCACCTGGAAGGCCTCTTGGGCGATCTTGGGGCAATCTCGGGGGCCTCTGGGGCCGTCCTAGGCCGTCGGAGGGCAGAACAGGTGCGAAAGCCGAACTCCTTCAAACAGCAATGCTTTGATCTCTTCGGGTCTTCCTGCAGCTCCTCTTGGAGGCATCCTGGGCCGTCCTGCAGGCCTCTTGGGATCTCCTCGGGCCGTATTGGGCCATCTTGAGGCCATCGGCCGTCGTGAGTGCATCTCGGGCCGCCTTGGCCACACTATCCGGCCATCTTGGGCTCTCTTAGGACCATCTTGAAGCCATCTCAAGCGCAACATACGACGGGAGGTGCGTTTTCCCGGTGGCCGGCGGGCTGGGCCGAAGCCCCACAGGGGAGTCAGGAAAGGACCACAAACCTGCCAGACATCTGGCACGCCGTGCAGCCTTGTGGCAAGCCACAGGGGGCGGCGAATATGGTGGCTTTCGGCCCATCCAGCTACCGCGCCTTGGTTGTAGGTCAGTGGCCCTTTGGATGCCTGTTGGGGTCTGGTGGAGGCCCTCTTGGAAGCTTCTTGGAGGCAGTTCTGGGGTGTCTTGGGGACCTCTCAGGGGGCGTTTTGGCGGTTTCCTGGGACCTGATTTGGGCTTTTTGGAGGCTTCTGGGAGCTTCTCAGAGGCTCTTGGAGTTGTTTCCTCCCCTCTTCGAAGGCCAAAACAGCAGGTTCTCAGAGCCTGGCTTGACATCTTCTGGCAATTTCGGTGTGTACGAAGGCGTCCCAGAATACGACCAGGAACAGTGTATCTTTGAATTCAAGAGGTACGCGTGGTGTTTTCGCACAGTCGGAAACAGAGGCGTCGTTCGTGACAGCGTCGGCCTGCCCCGTGTGGTCGGTTGTGGCAGGTCCTGAAGAGGATCGCCAACCACACGCCGAAACGCTGGAGACGGACTGGACCAGGGGTGCCCGAAAGAGTGGGCATACTCAGTCCTGGACCAGAAAGGTGACCAAAGGAAGTTGCGCAGTCAACTGCTTCTCGGCGACCCTGGCGCAGCATAGCCGTTGCCAGGCGAGCCTGAGGCGGGTGTACAAAGAATGCATTGTATGTTGTAGTAATATGGATATGCTTGGCAAATGACTCTTGGGGATCCTGCTAGCGGTCTCGGGGGTCCTCTTCGGGCGGAGGGCTCGAAATTGCAGTCCGCGTTCCCCTTCGTGGGCCCCTGATGGGGGCTTCTTGGGACGTCTGGGTGGCTAGTTGGGCCGTTTTGGGTCCCTATTGGGCCGTCTGGGGGTCTCGTTGCTTCTTGGACCGTCTTGGGGCGATATGGGCGGTCTCTTGGGCCGTTTTGGTTGGTCGGACAGTGAGTTGGGCATCTTCGTTTTTTAGGGGGGGCCGTCTGGGAGCCTCTTGGGGAGTCGTTGGGGTCTGGTGGAAAAGTCGCGAGCGCACGCGCGGGACGCATAGGAAACTTCTGCAATGTGGGGCCTGGGTCTCTTACGCAATACCCAGGAATTGGGTGCCGATGACTTGGAGGGCCTGAGGACATTCCAACTCGTGCCTTGGGCACGGTGGCGAGTCGTTGAGGGCCGAGCGAGTTGAGAGGGCTTGCACGGAGAGAAAAAGAGAGAGAGAGAGAGAACAAAAAAAAAAAAAAAAACAGAGAGAACGAGAGAGAGAGAGAGAGAGCGACAGAGCGACCGGGAGGGCAGGCGTGGAGCGCCTGTGAGAATGGCAGGAACTCCACGGGTGCTGATCCAGGCTTGTGATTTGCGTGGGGGTCGTGGCCTCGGGGTGCGAATTCTCCATGTCGTCTTGCTTGTCGTGGTTCCGACACCCACGTGGGCGCGACTGCGATGTACGTTCGGAGGCAGTGTGGCGAGCGCAACGCAGAGTATGGGGGATTGCGGACTCGGGAGCGCGAGCGCGACGTACACTGCGATGGATCGTGGCCGCGGGGGCGCGAGAGCGCTGTGCTTGACAAGGCGCTGTGGTTGTGGGGGCGCGGAGGCGTTGCACGTTACTGGGGATCGTGGCCTTGGGGCGCGCCCCTGGGGATGTTGCCCCGTGGGCGCGCGTAGCTTCGGTGTGCTTCCATTTCTCTGGCCACCGATGGATTTCGAGAGTGCGCTTCTAGTGTGGTAGCGGGTTCCGTGTCGGCCAGGGGGGGCGCGCGGTCCGCAATTATCCATTTTTGGAACGAAGAGCAATGATTTGTAGAAATTGACTCTTAGGAACACATGGATTGCAGTATAATTGATATTGGGACCGCGGGGGGGCTGGTTGCGGGATGCAGCCACCGAAGCCTTGCACCATGGTGGCCCTCACTGGGGCCGGCGGACGTGTTTAGATAGCCCACGTTCCCACACGCAACACAAGCGAGTCGCGCTCGCCAGCAGGAGTGGAGGAGGAGAATGGAGAGGCAAGCTAGGTGCGCTCGTGCCGCACCTGACATTTTACCTCCCGTCCCTTCCCATTGTGCCATCTTTCTCTCCATGCGCCGACGCTCGTCATAGCGGGCATGAAACTCCGAAAAGGATATGTTTTTACCATGTTGTGCGTAATCGGAGTGGTTGATGAGGCGGAGGTGTGCGCGCATTGGAGGAGGAGTGGTTGATGAGGCCGAGGATGAGCAGCAGGAGGTGGAGGAGGACATGGAATGAGGAGGACAGGGCAAGGACAAACAGCAACATCAGGAGCTCTAGTGGACGGATCGGGAGGAGCAGGAAGATCAGGGGACGGCGGAGGAGGGAAAAGGAGGGGGCGGCACCGATGAGGACGGATTCGGATCCAGAAAGGGGGCCCGCGTTGGGCGAGAGTGCCACTGTGAATGACGGGAGCAAGGCGCCGATCCTGACATGAGGTCCACGCCGCAGCGGGATCGCCAGTGTCAGTTTTGAAGGACCGAAAACGCTCGGATAGGGGAAGCATTTGGGGAACACCAGCCGGGACCACGCCTGTGTGCAACACGCGGAGGGGGGCGCGCAGCTGTCAACGTGTTCGGGGGGGCTGGGAGAGCGCCCGCCCGCTGGACGATCGCCCTCGAGGAGGAGGAGAAGGAGAGGACCCGTGAAAAACCCTGAGCAAGACCAGTCGTATTCTCAACGACAGGCGCGCTCGCTTAGGAGCCGTGCGCAAGAGAATTGGCCATCGCCTCAACTAGCCAAGGTTGGCAGGCGGGCGGCAGGCGCCCCTCCGTCAGGAAGCAGTGTACTTAGCAACGACGAAATCGCAAGCACGGCATTCCACCGAAGGCCAGGCAAGGACGCAAACAAGTTAGAGCGTCTCCGGGGAAGCAGAATCGACAAACAGGCCGCTTTCTGACTCATCGACTCACAGCCCTCACCTTTGCACGGCGCCACTCAGCTCACACCTTCTGCGAGCCCGCCACCTGACAATTGTCGAGCTACATTCCTCAAGTCACGACACGTTCCCGTAGCTGTGCCGCCCCAAACAGCTACAGTGGGGCACATATTCCACGCGAGACAGCCCACCCCCACGTGCGCCAAGGCGTGGCATCCCGGCCGTGAGAAGAACGGGTGGGGGTCCCCACTGAGCTGTTCGCGCTCACACTCACGCTGGCCAGGGCGGTGCACCCTGGCAGTGGGGAGAAAGGATGGGCAAGCAAAACGTACGACGAGAAGGGGATGATATAGGCCATGAGGAACCATAGGAGCAGAAGGAGGAGCGCGGATTTTGAAGTTCCCAGGGACGCCGCGTGCGTGCTGCACCAACGAACGGGCTCCCAGCCCTGGGGCATGAGGAGGAGAAGGACCAGTGCAAACCCAATACGCATCGACGATATTGCAACAAACCCTCCAAGTTCCAGGTCCCTACCAGCATTTCTTGCTCACTGCGGGAAGTGCCCCGTTCGAGGACAACCAGATGGAAACCTTCAACAGTGCCAAAACTCCAGACCTTGGACCTCAACGTCGCGAATCAGTGTTACTGCTGCGTCCTGACGATCTTGAATCGCGCCAGAAGGCCATCCCTGGGTCTTTAACATTGCGAATCATCGTGATTGTTGCGTCTTGACAATCCAAACTCGTGGCAGACCACCATTCCAGAGGCGTCAACCATACGGATCCTTGAAACTGTTGTAAACTTGTGAGACGAAGGTGCGCGGCGTGAAGGCTACAGACACATTTTGAAAAGGAACCGTCCTCCATCCGTCAAGACTGTCGTATTTCCCAACCATCCTGTGATGTGGGGTCCTCTTTTTGAAGAGAAGGTCCCGCGTTCCTCCTTCCTCCTCCCTCCTCCCCCTCTTTTCATCATCATCATCAGCATCATCATCATCATCATCGTCGTCGTCATCATCGTCATCATCATGATCATCAACCGTATTATCAACATCATCACACCTTTCGTTGCCCCATAGGGAGCTACACCAAAGGTCCCCGTGGCGCAGTCCGCATGCGTCTCCCCCACCCAGTACAGCGCTTCGTGGCCCCATTGGGGCTCCGCCGAATGTCCCCGTGGCGCAGTCCGCATGCGTCTCCCTCACCCAGTACACCGCTTCGTGGCCCCATATGGGGCCCCACCGAAGGTCCCCGTGGCGCGGTCCGCATGCGTCTCCCCCACCCAGTATTGCGTTTCGTGGCCCCATGGGAACCCAACCGAAAGTCACCGTGGCGCAGTCCGCGTGCGTGTCCCACCCAGTACACCGTTTCGTGGCGCCATAGGGGCTCCGCCGAAGGTCCCCGTGGCGCAGTCCGCATGCGTCTCCCCCACCTGGTACACCGCTTCGTGGCCCCATAGGGGCTCCGCCGAAGGTCCCCGTGGCGCAGTCCGCATGCGTCTCCCTCACCCAGTACAGCGCTTCGTGGCCCCATATGGAGCCCCACTGAAGGTCCCCGTGGCGCAGTCCGCATGCGTCATCCCCACCCAGTACAGCGTCTCGTGGCCCCATAGGGAGCTCCGCCGAAGGTCCCAGTGGCACAGTTCGCATGCGTCCCCGCCACTCATGCCGGCACACCCCTCACACGTTTCGTGACCCCATAGGAGTTTAGCCGAAGGTCTCAGTGGCACAGTCCGCATGCGTCCCCGCCATTCTTTTCGGCCCACCCCTCACACGCTTCGTGGCCCCGTAGGAGCTTCGCCGAAGGTCCCAGTGGCACAATCCACATGCGCTCCCGCCACCCAATTCGGACCACCCCTCACACGTCTCGTGGCCCCATAGGAGCTCTGCTGACGGTCCAAGTGGCGCAGTCCGCACGTTTCCCCGCCATTCATATCGGCCCACTTCTCACACGCTTCGTGGCCCCATATGGGGTTCCGCCGAAGGTCCCAGTGGCACAGTCCGCATGCGTCCCCGCCACTCATTTCAGCCCACCCCTCACGCGTCTCGTGGCCCCACAGGAGCTCCGCCGAAGGTCCCAGTGGCACAGTCCGCATGCGTCCCCGCCATTCATGTCGGCCCACCCTCACATGTTTCGTGGCCCCGTAGGAGCTCCGCCAAGGTCCCAGTGGCACAAACGTGCGCCCCCGCCATTCATGTCGGCCCACCCCTCACACGTTTCGTGGCCCCACAGGAGCTCCGCTGAAGGTCCCAGTGGCACAGTCCGCATGCGTCCCCGCCATTCATTTCGGCCCACCCCTCACACGTTTCGTGGCCCCATAGGGGTTCCGCCGAAGATCCCCGTGGCACAGTCCGCATGCGTCCCCGCCATTAATTTCGGCCCACCCCTCACACGTTTCGCGGCCCCGTAGGAGCTCCGCCGAAGGTCCCAGTGGCACAGTCCGCATGCGTCCCCGCCACTCATGTCGGACCACCCCTCACACGTTTCGTGGCCCCATCGGGAACTCCACCGAAGGTCCCCGTCGCGCAGCCCGCATGCGTCCCCCTCACCCAGTACAGCGCTTCGTGGCCCCATATGGACTCCACCGAAGGTCCCCTTGGCGCAGTCCGCATGCGTCTCCCTCACCCAGTTTTCGGTAAGACCTGCTGGTTGCGAGCAGTCCGCAGCCAGACCTTCTCTCGGCCCCGTGGACTCTCGCCTTGGGCCGTCGCCTTTCCAGCGCGCTGCTCCCTTGGCCGACGTCGCCCAGGCGTGATCCTGGACCGCGGCCGCCACGAAGTGGAGAACGGCAAGAAGGAGGACGACGACTGGTGGCTGGAGCTTTACGCGCTGCTCTCGCGCGCCACGCGCCGCGAGGACCTCCTGCTCATGCGGGCGCCGCGCTTCGAGTTTTTCCTGGCACGGCCGCCGGAGGGCTTGCGGAAGCAGCTGGAGCAGTTTGCCGCGCGCGCGACGCGGCGCAGGGGGGAGGCGACGGCCCTCGCCAGGGAGTTGGGCTTCACCGAGTTCATCCGCGAGGCTTGATCTGAGGAGCGGCCCGCCCGAGCCTCGCCGTCTCTCGGCGGTCTGACGAATTGTTTGGCCTCGCGCCGCGGACGACGCGCGCGTCGCTGGGGCCCTCTCGGGGCGACCGGCGCGCGTCGCAGGAACTCCGCGCTGCGTTCTGCCCAGCGCCTCGCTCGCCCGTCGTCGCTCTGCCCAGCGGTGAGCGCCTTGCCGCTATCAGCAAGCCAGCTACCTCTCTTTGCTCCGCGCAGCAGACGACCCGCGCGCGTCGCCGGGACCCCTCCGGGGCGACCAGAGCGCGTCGCGAGGACTCCGCGCTGCGTTCTGCCCAGCGCCTCGCTCGCCCGTCGTCGCTCTGGACGGCGGCGCGAGCCTTGCCCGCTATCAGCAAGCCAGCTAGCTCTCTTTGCTCCGCGCGGCGGACGACCCGCGCGCGTCGCTGGGACCCCTCCAGGGCGGCCTGCGCGCGTCGCGGGGGCTCCGCGCTGCGCTGCGCCCGCAGCCATGGACTTTTGAGTGCGCGGGCGAAGAGGCAGTTGAAAAAGGGGAGGAAGCGGGCGCGATCCTCGCGGGGGGGCGCGCCGACATGCGCGTCGCGGCGCGTGGGCGATGCCGTCGGGGAGTCCCGTGGAAGCTCCTTGCGGCGGCCTCGCCCATCGTCACGGGTACTCAGAGGCAGTCATCCTCGAACTATTGACATTCGTATACAATTATACCATGCATTGTCATACTCGCACTCATGCGCGAGACTTCGCTCGCACGCAGATTCATTCACAGTCAGACGCACCCGCGCTCAGATTCACCCGCGGTCAGTCTCCCTACGTACTCAGATTAAACGTTTTCGTCCGCGTTGTGTACCACGCCACTCATTTCGGCACACCCCTAGCACGGTTCGTTGCCTCCTAGGGATCACCACCGAAAAAATGAACCACATATGCGGTATTCACACGTGCATCTGGTTGGGTTTTTCGCCAGGCATTTTTTCGACGAGGCGAGAGCCACATGCTGAAAAAAAAAACCATCCATCCGTGAAGCTCGTTCGCAAATTTTAAAGACGAATGTGCGTGGCGTTTCGGCGATATCAACATGTTAGAAACCACCCGCCTTCCATATGTGAAACTCGTGCAAACTTTTAAAACGAATGCGTGTGGCGCTGAGGCGCGAGCCATTTTTTGAAAACGGCCCGCCCTCCATCCGCGAAGCTGCTGCACATGTTCAGCTTCAGGGTCATACGTGGTGAGGAAGTCTCAGGCGAAACGCCGGGCCCGCCCTGCCGACACGTCTCGGGGTGCGACAGGGAGGAGTTGTTTAGAAAGAACAGGGATGGAGGAGGAGGAGGAGGAGGAGGAGGAGGAGGAGGAGGAGGAGGAGGAGGAGGGAGGAGGAGGAGGGAGGAACACACGCTATAGGATGATGGTGGGGAGGAGGAAAAGCCGGACGGGGGGGGAGGAGAGGAGGAGGAGGAGGAAGAGGAGGAGAGCCAGAGCAGGAGGAGGAGGAGGAGAAGGAAAGGAGGGGGAGGAGGAGAGGAGGAGGAGGAGGGAGGAAGGAGGAGGAGGGGGGAGGAGGGAGGAGGAGGAGGAGGAGGAGGAGGAGGAGGAGGAGGAAGAGTTCGAGGAGGAGGGTGGAGGAAGACGAGCCGTAGGAGAGTGGGCACGCGTAGGGCTGCGGACCTCGCGCGCGCCGGCGGCCATAGTGGCAGCGGCGGCGCGCGCGCCCCGCGGCGCAGTGCGACCTTCGCTCGGCCCTGACCGAGTCCCGGGTCCGGCGGGACGACTTTATCGCCCGGTGCAGCGAGCACCTCGAGGATCCATCCTTGTCTAACTATGCCGTCCATGTGTTCGTTCCCCTACTCCCAAGACGCTGAAATAAGGACCACTGTGGGTTCAAGAGGGGCTTCTGTTTTCGGGGCGTCCCACAGATCCTGGGCAGGAAAGCGATTCCGTATTCCTCAGGCAACCCAAATGGGGGTCCAGATAAACAACGGTGGTGCTTTGGGCGCTTGGATCTGAATGACTCGCTGAGACGACGCATTCGCATGATGTGGTTGTCAGCAATATTCGCACCACGAACTTTTCTTCTAGACGCTGCGCGTAACGCCACCAGCCAATCCAGAAACGATGCCAAGCATTCGGTGGAACAAAGGGCTGGGTAAGACATCATACCCCAAGAGGGCGAGGATGGAGGCAACGGAGGAGGATCAGGAGGAGGCGAGGAGGAGAAGGAGGAGGAGGAGGAGGAGGAGGGGTAGAGAGAGGGGGAAGAGGGAGGAGGAAGGAGACAGACATAGGCGGAGGATGAGGAGGAGGAGGAGGAGGAAGACGGCGAGCAGAAAGGCCAGAGACCTTTTGGATGCCTCTCGGAGTCTCTTCGGATGTCTTTCGAAAGCTCCTTGGAGTCCTCGTGAGACGTCTCGGGGGGTTCCTGACAGTCCCAGGGGCCTCTTTTGGCGTCTTGGGTGCCTGTGGGGGGCCTCTTGGGGCGTCTTGGGGTCTCATGGGAGCCTCTTCGGGGCATCTTGGGGACATCTTGGGGGCCTCTTGGGGCCTCCTGGGCACCTCTTGGGGGAGTGTTGGGGCAGCTTCGGGAGCCTCTGGGGCCATCTTGGGGCCATCTTGGAGGAGATCGATCAAAGAAAGGGAGCTCCTGAATTAGTTCCGCTCCCCCCCCAGGAGGCAAAAACGTTGCTAACAGTTGTGTGTGTGTGTATCAATGATGTTGGCTTCTTCGCCGAGGCCATCTTGGGCGCTGCAACCCCTTGCGCAACCTCCCGTCCAGGTCCAGGGGAAGGGGATAAGGGGAGGGGTAAACCCTTCCCCGAGGAGGAAGAAGGGGGGCTGGGTGAAGAAACGCCTGAAACACTCACGCCCAGAGAGCTGGTGGGATTGGCGAGGTCTTGACGCTTCGTGCGAATTCGATGTGTCAAGGACCGCCAATTCGTTCCGAGCGGGTTTCCGATTCAACTATCGGAGTTGGAAGCCGCTCTCAGGCACCCCACGCCCCCTGCTCGCAGGCTTTGTAGGCGATCAGGTCGGATATGGACGGTCACGCCGCACTCGGCCAGCACAGCAGAGCAATGCATCCCGCCAGCTGCAACACATTACAAAACACATTGGTGGCTGTCGTGGGTTTTGGGTATGCACTATGTTCAGGGGTGCAGTCTGTTTAGTTTTTTTGTGCGCAGCGCGCAGATTGCGATTGTTATAGTACAATACAACTCTCTGGTACACTACATGTGCAATACATCTGCCCGTCTGCAATACACTGGCAATGCGTCGTCAGTTCGTATGCGACTGCAATGCGCGTTCTGTACTAGACAGAGCACGTCATGCCAAGCGCCCCAACTCTTGATGCGAATACTGTCGCCGATGGGCCGCCGAGACGCCTGTCTGCCGTCTGCTTCATTTCTTCACTTGCCCTGAAGCCGTTTGCAGGCACACGTTGCAACGAACGCAGGATGGGCGCAATCTTTTGTAGGACGGGCCCGTCAGACACTTCCGTGCCAGCTAGCGATTTGCCACCACCCCCTTTCATCTGGACCCCCTTCTGAGTTGCCCAGATGCTTTCGTTGCCGAGGCTCGCCGTGGTCGGAGAGACAAACTTCCGTTCCTCAGCCAGCGCCCCGTGTGGCAGCATGCGAGTTGTACAGTCACACATTTGGAGCACGGGCCGCCTCGGTGCTCGGAGCCACTCGGGCCGCCCGCCCCGGGAGTTGCCCCAGACCTCCGGCGTCTTGAGTTGCGCCGCGCGCGCGGACCCTCTGGAGCGCGCGACCCCCTTGCCCACGGGACCCGCCCTCGCCACCCGGAGCGCGTCAGGGGCCCGAGGTCGGCCACGTCTCCAGAGTTGGAGGCTCGCTCGCGGGAAGGAATCCACTGGGGGTGAATACGCGTGCACTCTCGGGTGCCGCGCGGGGCCCCTCCAGGGCCGTTTTCCTGCATGCTTGCGCTCCCCACAGGATCCCTCCTCCTCTAGCGAATGCCCAACACAGGGGCCGAGACACCTCCGCCCCGGACTGCTGCAAGGCACTGCGGCTCTGGGCCCGATCCTGGACCCTCGACCCCGGACACCTTTCTTCTAGATTTGCCTGCGGGCACGAGGAAGATCGCGCTTCGCACGGCGGGGTCTGGGCCCGAGAGAGCTGCTCTTTCTCCAGGAAAGCGGCGCCAGGGCGCTTAGTCGCGCATCGTGGGGCGCAACGCGCAAAGTCAGGCGACCTCATTGGGATGCGAATTGGGAAGGGATCTTCCAATCAATGCGATGAACTATACGCCAAATCCTCTCGGCCGGGGCGCGGTTCGAGATTCGGCGCGCCCTTGGAGTTACCCGCTCCTGTTTGCCTGGCTCAAGTCTCGCGTTGTATATGTCTGTTGCGCCCTCACAGGTGGGCCATCGCGTCTCGGGATGCTTCGGGGGGCAACGGCTGTTATCGAATAGGGCCGCGGGTGGGGGTGGCCCAGGCCCTCCCGGTGATGGGTTTATACATTATCTAGAGAGTGGTTCTTGCAGCTTGCATACTGACCCCAGCGAACTGTCCGCGCCCATCCTCTCCAGCTGCTGAACGGAAGACATCTTGATTCTTTACAGCGCGCGGGCGCCGTCGCGCATCAGAGTTGGATTCCGCTGGTGGCCGTTCTCTCCTTGTTCAGCCTCACAGCGAAACTTCATCTCACGCCCTTTGGGAAATTCTCCCAGGCAGGGTTTCGTATCTCAGCGAATGTTGAGCAAAGCAGGGTAATAGAGTAAATAATGTTTCCGCTCGCTGGTCAGACTCCTCAGGAGCACCTGCTCACCAGTTGCACCTGATCCTGCGCGATTGGCTTATTCGGAACTTCGGGGGCAGGGTAGGTACAATCGATGCCCGCGGCGAGAGAGGTGCGGCTGAGCGCCGCCTTGCCGCAGAAGGTGTGCCGCCTGCTCAGTCGGCCAGCCCTCGAGGAAGAGGGCATTCTTGGCGAGGAAGAGCGACCAGCAGCCGCACCTCGAACGAAGCCTCGGAGACGGGTCCTGAGGTTGTTCGCTGTTTTCTGGCTCACGGGGCACTCCCCGGGCGCCACTGCTGTCAGATCTTGATTCCAGATGGAGATCTGGTCCTGGGGGAAAGCCTCCGGGTCTAGGACCCGTTTCCCTCACATGTTCGTTTTCTTTCATGCCACAAGAGGGTGGTCAGATCCAGGGCTGTGTGTGAATATCGTTGCTGTGGCCGCGCATGGGATCTCCCAGATTGGATGGCCCCCTCCTCTCGGCTCAGCACGTTCCCCGGTCCCACCATCGCTCTGGCACGCGTGCCTCGGGCCATGGTGCATTAACTGCCCTCTTCATGGCCTTCCTTTTGAAATGCAACTCCTGGGAGGTTGCAGTCAGCATCGGCGCTGGAATATCAGTGGTCGAGAATCGGCCTCATCTGGCTTCTTCCTGGGCTCAATCCGGCCTGGTCTGGTCGGTCTTTGGAAGTAAGTATATTTGGATCCGCAGATCCCAATTTACTACTTTAGCTGGCTTCATACTTTAAGAAAGAGCGCGTTCTGTGGTCGCTTGGAGGGGGGGACTTCGAACCAGACACCCCCCCCTGGGTGGAAGGGGGGGGGGGTCGAACCCCACCTCCCTTCCCGTGACGGAGGGGGGGGGTTCGAGCTCCCCCCCTCCGCTCTCCCTCTTCTCGGGCCTGCGCCGGCGTCGGCGCCGGCGCCTGCGGCGGCTGGCGGCGGCGGCTAGGAGCGTCAACGAGGACGACGGCGATGACGACGACGACGACGCTCCGCCAACGTGCCTGGGTTTTGGGCCAGAGTTCTAATGGATGCTTCCTGGGTTCTCGTCGGAGGGCTCTCTCGGGGGCCTCTGAAGGGCATTTGTGAAGCTTCATGGGTGCCTCTTGGGCGTTTTTTCGGGCCTTTCTGAGGCGGTGGTGGTGGTGGTGGTGGGCTGTGGTGGTGGTGGTGGTTGTGGCGGTGGAAGTGGTGGTGGTGGTGGTGGTGGTGTGGTGGTTGGTGGTGGTGGTGTTGGTGGTGGTGGTTATTGTGGTGGTTGTGGTGGCAGGCTGTGAAGGTGGTGGTGGAGGTGGTGGGTTGAGGTGGTGGTGTGGTGGGTTCTGGTGGTGGTGCTAGTTTTGGTAGTGGTGGTTATTGGTGGTGGCGGTGGTGGTGTGGTGACTTGTCGTGGTGGTTGTGGTGGTGGTGGTGGTGGTGGTGGGTGTTGGTCGTGGTGGTGGTGGTGGTGGTGGTGGTGTAGTGGTTTGTGGTCATGGTGGTGGTGGTGGTGTGGTGGTTTGTTCTTGTGGTGGTGGTGGTGGTGGTGGTGGTGGTGGTTGTGGTGGTGTGATGGTTTGTGGTGGTGGTGGTGGTTTGTGGTGCTGGTGGTGGTGGGGTGTGGTGGTGGTGGTGGTGGTGGCAGTGGTGGTGGTTGTGGTGGTGGTGGTGTTTTTTGGTCGTGGTGGTGGTGGGTTGTGGTGGTGGTGCTGGTGGTGGTGATGGCGGTTGTGGTTGTAGTGTGGTGACTTGTGGTGCTGGTGGTGGTGTCGGCAGTATGTTGTTCCGGTAGTGAGGTGGTGGTCCCGGCGGTCGTGGTGGTGGTGGTGTTGGTAGTGGTGGGCTGTGGTGTTGCTTGTGGTGTCGGTGGTTGTGTGGCGGCTTGTGGTGATTATGAAATGGTGATTTGTGCTGGTGGTGGTGGTGGTGGGTTGTGCTGCTGCTGCTGGTGGCGGTGGTTGTGGCCGTCGCGGCGGTGGTGGTGTGGAAGAGTATGGTGGTGGTGTAGTGGTGGTGGTTGTTGTGGTGGTGGTGGGTTGTTGTGGTGGTGGTGGTGGCTGTGGTGGTGGTGGTTGTGTGCTGGTTTGTGGTGGTCGTAGTGGGTTGAGGTGATGGTGGTGTTGGTGGTCGAGGTGGTGGCGGTGGTGGCGGTGGTGGTGGGCTGTGGTGTTGGTGATGGTGGTGGTGCTGCTGGTGGTGGTGGTGCTGCTGGTGGTTGTGGGTGGTGGGTGGTGGTGGTGGTGGTTGTGGTGTTGATGGTGGTGGCTGTGGTGTGGTGGGTTGTGGCTGTGGTGGTGGTGATTGTGTGCTGGTTTGAGGTGGTGGTGGCGGCGGTGGTGATCGTGGTGGTGGTGTGGTTGTTTGTGGTGGTGGTTGTGGTGATGGTGGTGGGTTGTGGTGTTTTGTGGTGGTGGTGATGGTGGCTTTTTTGGTGTTAGTAGTGTTGCAGTGGTTTGTGGCGATGGTGGTGGTGGTGGTTTTGGTGGTGTTGGTGTGGTGGTTTGTGGTGGTGATGGTGGGGGTGTGACCTTCGGATCTTCCCGCCACCGTGTTTTGACTTTGGGTCGAAGTTCGAATGGATGCATCTTGAGATCTCGTCAGAGGGGTCTCGGGGGCGTCTGAGGAGCAGTTGTGAAGCTTCCTGGACCTTCCTAAGGTCTTCTCGGTGGCCTGTGGGGGGGCGAGGGCTCGATATGGCGCTTTGTGTTTCTCCTCTGCGGCCCTTGGCCCTCTCTGGTCATCGTTGCTGCGTCCTTGCCGTCGGCGCTGCTGGCCGCTGACCGCCGCCAGCGCTGGCGCCGGCACCGGGGGGGGGGGCTTGGACCCCCCCTCATCTCCTCCCTGAGCCCTCTCTGGTCATCTTTGCTGCGTCCCCGCCGTCGGCGCTGCTGGTCGCCGCCAGCGCCGGCGCCGGCGGCGGGGGGGGGGCTCGGGAGGAGGGGGTTTAGGGGGGAGGGGAGCCCTCCTGGTTCTGATCGACGGCGCCGAGTGTTGGGGGGGGGCCCACCCCCCGGTTCGAAACGCGCCGCCGAATGTTCCCAAGGCAAGCGCCCGTGAAACGCGCGCGCTCTCTCTCTCTCTCTCTCTTTTTTTTTTTTTTTTTTTTTTTTTTTTTCTCTCTCTCTCTCTCTCTCTCTACGTTAAGAGTTGAGTGGTTTTCCCTCGTCCCTCCTCTTCAGGGGGCGGGCGGAAACCCAATCTATTATCACCGCCTTCCTATTTCATGGTTCTTCTTTCTTTCTCCGATCGACGGGTAACTGCCCCCCAATATGGGGCTTCAATGGCCAGCGATCGTGCTTACGAGGACCCCTCAGGAGTACTGCCCCCTCGCCATTCCACCGCACACGCGTCTTGGTGTACTGCCACCCGGTCGGTTCCCGAGCCGAAGGTTTCTCACCTCGGGGTGGCGCGCCGCGCGCGCGCGCAGCGAGGAGCGGAGGCGCTGCAGGCAGGCGCTGCTGGCCCGCGTCGAGGCCGCGCACGCCCCCCCCATCGGTCGACGGCGGCGTCTGCGCGCGGCGGCGGGCCGCCGCGCGGCGCCGCCGCGCGGCGTGGCGCGGCGAACGCGACGGCTTCTGCGGCGACGGCCGCGACGACGCGGCCAGCGACGGCGGCACGCGGCGGCGAGGGGCGCGAGTCTGGCAGGACGTGTGCGCGCCAGGGAGGCTCTGTGGGAGCAACGGGTTTGAGCTGGGCAGGGCGTGGGCCGGATCTTTTCGAGGACGCCCTCCTACGCCTGGAGGAAGTCGAGGCGGCCCTGTTGTCGCCATCTCCAGCTCGGGGGCCCGCAGCGTGCCTCGGGACAGTCAAAGACAGCTGGGATGAAAGACCGGCGACAATACTGTCGGGATGGAAAACTGCCCGTGGGGAAGGGGTCGAGAGGTCCGGGGGCCCACCACGCAGTATGAGGGAGGAGGACCGACACCACGATGCCTCTACGAGCTAGAGGTCGGAGATGTCTCGAGCAGGACTCCGCAATACAGGGGACCACACCACCAGGAGTACCCTTCCCACTTGGCTTCTCGCGATGGTGTTGGTGGTGTTGGTGGTGGTGGTGGTGGTGGTGGTGGTGGTGGTGGTTGTGGTGGTGGTTGTGGTGGTGGTGGTGGTGGTGGTGGGGGTGGGGGTGGGGGTGGGGGTGGTGGTGGTGGTGGTGGTGGTGGTGGTGGTGGTGGTGGTGGGGGGGGGCGTCGCGTTTCTCTTCTCTGGCGCGTCGCATATCGAACAAGGCGAAGGTCTGGGGACCCGCTACGAGGTCCCCAGAAGACCCGCCCGACTTCCTCATGGGCCTGCTTTTCAGCCGCTGTTCAGGAGGGATAAACACACAGAAACACAAATATTCGCCGACTTCAGGAATATATCAGGAAGATCTGGGAGATGGAGGGGAGGCCGAAAATCCAGAAACTATTGAAAAATGGTGGTATCCTGGGATTCGCGTCTATTTCTTTGTGTCTCCCTGGGCCCGTTCCCTTTTCGGCGGCATCCTCGGGGGGGAAGTGAGAAGGAGAAGGCCTGCTCAGAAGGCCAGAAGCCCCCCAGCCTTCCGAGAAGTTGTTTGAGCCTTCCCCAAAGACATAGACAATGTTTCACAAGGCCTGAGGCCTTCTGAGAAGCCCCGCCGTTTTCTCAGAAGACATCCTCCTTCTCACTTCTCCCCCTTTCTCGACGCCGATTTGAAGGGACAAGTAAGACACAAGTTCGTCCGAACTCTCAGAGGAGGAGCAGGTACCCACACCACTACCCTGGCCTCGTTTTCGCCTTTCTAGGCCTCGTGGGAGGCCCTCGTCGCCACCGCCGGATTCGCCTGAAAATTCTGGTCAAGACGCACCACGGGCGAGGTATGGGGAGTAGCCGTATCGGTACCTTTTTGGTTTCCCCAGCTTTGATCGGAAACGTAAGACTCGAGTTCACTGGAACTCTGGTTATCTGGCGCTTTTTGACGGGCCCGTCTTGGATGTTGTCGGTCCAGTTTTCGTGGGATGTTTGCAGCGGGAGTTCGCGCCAAATTTCAGATTGGGTCTCGTCATTTTCCTGACGAGTCTTACGTCTCCCCGATTTTTTGAGGGGGGCCGACTCGCCTCGGCCAAGAGCTTCTTGCACTAGCTTGAAGGCAGCGCAGAGATGGATCAAGGCGCGTGGACTAGCCACGGGCCCCGCTTCCATACAGCAGGTCGACGCGCTCCGTCTCCAGATTAGGCGGCACTGCTGCCCTCGTGTTTTTGCGGGGGTGCCTTCCCCGACTCTTAGCTCTGGCGCCCACGCGCCAGATCCGCGGATCCGCAACCCAGGTTGGCGTGTACCCGACGCTGCGGCCCGGCAGCTGCCACTGTCCCCGCCGATGAAGCCGGCTGCGCCAGCGCGTTCAGGTCAGAAGGCTTCTGCATTTGAGGGCCCCCTCCTTCCTCCTCAGCGGCCGCCCTGTCCGTCTCGTTCCCCTCTCCTGCATGTTGGGCAAATCGCTTCTCGGTGGCCCCGGTTAGCTTTATCGCTGGTGCAGCCATTCTGCGTCGCCGCCGACGACAAAGTGTACCCGACGCTTCGTCTGGCCAACGCGTTGGAGGTCTGAGTTCGGAGGGACAGCGCACCGAGGCAGCGTCGGGGCACTGGGTGCCTGGGGCCGCGTCAGGCCCTGGATGGGGGAGCGAGAGGGGGTCTGGGAGCCTCACCCCCTCGACGGGGGGCTGGCTCGGCTCACGGCCAACAGACGCCGCGTGGATCGTCTTTGCTCAGCACGTTGGACGTGTGCTAGCCCAGAATTGGTGTGTGTGTGTGTGTGTGCGTTGTGTGTTGTGTGTGTGTTGTGTATATTGTGTATGTTGTGAATGCTGTGTGTTGCGTGTGTGATGTGTGTGTGTGTGTTTGTGTGTGTGTGTTGTGTGCATGCGTGCGCGCGTGCGTGCTTGCGCGCGGGCGCGCGTTTGTGCGTGTGTGTGTGTTGGTGTATGCGTGTGCATGTATGTGTGTGTGCGCGCGTGTGTGTGTGTGTGTTTTGTGCGTGTGTCTGTTTACGCCTTTCAGTTTCGCCAAAACAGTCGGACCGAGGTATAATATTGAGGTCGGTTCGGGGATGGTTCCCACCACAAGTCCTCCATGATTGTCGTATGTTTTTTGTGCATCCTGGGGAGGGTACCCTCGGATGTTGTGTCTGTTTTGGCCGGCGGAGGGTCTCATGTTCTTGAGGGATGTTCTTCTGGCCTGGGTCCGACTGTGGCACGCACCTTGTGTCGGCCTTCATTACAGTGCCTTCGTCGGTTTGGAGACACGCAGGTCCTATGGAGTCGTGGGAGGAGGCCCGCGCGCAGAGCCCGCGACTGGGGCCGCGCCAGGCCCTCGAGGAGGAGCGCGACGGCCTGCTGGCGCTGTCGGAGCGGCAGGCAGCGCCCAAGAGGGGGGCGTGCGAGGGGGGATCGGGCGTAAGGGTAGAACGGTTCGGGTTCGAGGCTCGAGGTTGTTGGACGCTTTCGTCGGTTCTCGGCGGTTTTCCAGCCTCGGGGTGTTTTGCAGCAGCTGCGCCTGGCCGAGGGCTTTCCTGAGGTGTCTTGATCGTCCCGAACGGGCGCCGGGATCCAAGTTACGACCCGGGAGCCAGACGACGAGGATCACTGGGGGGGATCAGCTCAGGGGGGATGCAACGACTCAGGTCCGTGCGGTTTTGCTATCGGGGGCTCATCGTCGATCTATCGGCGATGTATCGCCGATTCCAGTGTGCTGTTCCACCCGAGCAGGTCCCCCCTTGACGATACACTTCAGGTAAGGAGCCATTGTGGTGTTGACTGCATGGCCAGAGTCATACAGTTTTGCAGATTCCGTGGTCTCTTGTTATTCAATCGCTTCGCTCACTCCGCCGGCCCGTATTGCATGATCGCTACTGCTTCGGCGCGGGCTCGGGACCATTTCGGCGCCGCCGGAAGGAGGAAGATAAGGATGGGGAGGGGGAGGGGAGGAGGAGAAGAGGATGAGAAGGAACGGAGGAGGATGAAGATAAATATGAGAATGAGGAGGAGGAGGAAGAGAAAAGGGCGGAGGAAGCCTCTCGATGGCATCTTGCGGCGCTCTTGGGGCCAAACAGGCCCGTCGTCCAGATGCTTCTTTGGGAGGCCCTGGGGTCTGTTGAGAGGCCGTCCGGGGGCGCCTGGGAGACATTTTTGAAGCCTTGTAGGGCCTCTTTTGAGCCTCCTGTGAGCCTCCTGGGGTGTCTTGGGGGCCTCTTGGCGGCATCTTGGGCCATCTTGGGGGCCTCTCGGGGCCTCCTGGGGCCCTCTTGGGGCGGAAGGCTTGAGGTTTCGGTTCGTGGTCCCCATCTTGGGCCCCTCTTGGGGCCGTCTTGGGGCTCTCTTGGGCCGTCTTGGGCGTCTCTTGGGCCTTCTCGGGGCCCGTTTGGGCTCTCTGGGGGCCTTCTTGGGGGCCTCTTGAGCCGTCTTCGTGCGCTCTTGGGGGCAAGGCCAATATCCTTCCGAAACCATGGTAAAATTTATGATTTTGGCCTCTCGTGGCGCTCTTGTGAGGCCTCTTGGAGGCCACTTGGAGCGTCTTGGCGGCTTCTTGGGCCGTCTTGGGATCATCTTCGGCGTCTTGGAGCGTCCTTTGGGCTTCTCGGGGGCCTCTCGGGCAGTCTGAGAGGCCTCTTGGGGCCCTCTTGGCGCGCTCTGGGGGGCCTGAGAGGCCGTACCCAGGAGGAAAACCATCTCTGAGTAGACCTGCCCGCGTTGCGGTCGGGGTACTTTTCGCCGGGGGACCCCCAGGGGCCGCCCCGCGCGCCCGAACTGGAAGAATTGTGAACCAGTTACCGGAGATCTTAGCACGCCTCTGGCCCGTTGGGCCGGCGAATTCTTCTCTTCTCTTCTGGGAACGCACCTCCTTGCCCACGCTCGTCCGCGAAAACCTCGGGCCATCGGGCCATGATGAGCTACCCGCCCTCTTCCTGGTTCCCCTTTGTGGCGCACCCGAGGGCAGGGGTGCTGGCTCAGGGCTGGCCGAGGTGGGAGCTTCTAAAGTCATATTATCTGAGACAGTTTAATCGGATAGAATACCACGTAACGCAATACAATATGATTTCGTTCAGCAAACATGATTCATCATACATCATAACATCATATAACATGGCACGAGTCGATTTAATAAGTTTGGGTACGATCAAGCATAGGACATATGTTATGGCATTGTATGTACACATCTATCATGATATACTTGCTACATAACATATTACCATACAGTATATCTCATTCAATTCGACTGTAATGCATGACGATATAATATCGTATACAGAACTGGGAGGCATCATAGTATTACTTGATATGCTACACTCTGTTGTCGTGTAAGGAATTCCAGAAGTATTTCATATCCTAGAACGCAACATGCTATAGTATAGTATGCCGTAGGTGACTAGTATACAAGTGTGTACATATGTGTATAATACATATCCATAAACGGGAGCATACGATAATAAAGTGAATCGGCGTATAAAGTAGTAAAGCATAGTATAGTATCATATCGTGTAATAATATAGTAGAATGTAATGTGGCAGATTATGGTACAACATAGTATTGTCCAATATCGTGTGATATCATTGGCGTTGCCGCGCGATTCCGCCACCGGGCTCGGGTGGGTTCCCAAAGGGGAGGGGTGTTGGAGTGGCGGCCGGGCGCCAACGGGGGGAGTGTCCACTGAACGTCCCTTCCCCAGCAAGTATTTGGGTGCACATGATGCCTGGAAGGCCAACCACGCAGTGACCTGTTGATAAAACAAATGAACGCAGCTTGGGCTCGATGCGTGAGGGGGGCTTTAATTTCGCAAGGAGCGGTGGGGCCCGACACACACCGTTGCAAGCGCGGTGGCGGATCAGATAACAAATTACAATCTGATATCGTATGATGTAATGAATGGTCATACCATGTAGATGCAATGCTACATTAATATATATACAGATATATACAATTCAATACACTATGATACTAGGGTTATACGGTACTCTACCATAGTATGTGTAAAACCTAATATCGTACAACCTGTAAGCCTCATGTATATATTGCCATGCATCTAATCTAATACGGTATCAGTTATATGACATACTATGATATAGTACAGATGGTACACTACAGTTTCAAAACCTGTATGAATCACACTTTATATAGTAGAGCATGTTGTATCCTATGGCGTAATACAGTATAATGGAACACCACAGCCTGCTGGCGCATGTAACTCCAGTGCCCCAAGTGATCCATAATATCTTTAGAAGGCCGCCGAAGTTGACACACTAGGGACTGGACAGCAGGGTGCTCGTCGGAGTCCACTGCACCCCAGTGCCCGATCAGAGCGCGCGACTGCGCGACAAAGAAATCGACCGCCTGCTGCGCCGAGGGAGGAGCAGGTCTGGTATCGATGGCAAGCGGGTCGTGCCACTCGCACCTCGGCCTCCTGTCTCCTCGTGCCCAGGACGGGTAAACACAAATCTGGGTCGAGTTGCGCAGCTCGACCTCACTGAGATTGGCCCGCAACTCGTAGGCTGAATATAACCTGCAGAAGCAGCCTCCAGATACCCAGAGCCCACTTGCTCCCGAATATGATCCAGAAGCTCCAGAGTACACGTCCAGGGAGGATGCCTCGAAGTAGGGCCAACGGCAGGGTCGACTGGGATCCTCAGGGGCTCGCGAAACCTCAGGGCGCGGAGGACAGGTGGGTGAGGGACAGTAGCGCCACCCCCTGCAATGCCCACGTCCTTGACGCACTCGCTCAAACCACCCGAGACCAGAAAATAATCGCAGCGCTTGGTGCCCTTAGGCCCATTGCAGGACCCCCGATCCCCAAGAGCACGCGCCAGGTTGTCTCGAAGAAGCCCTGGAACCCAATGCTCGTGGAGGACCTCAGGGGCCATGTTGAAGTCACCTCCTATGACAAGCGGCATGCCCGACTCGTTCAGGAACGAGGCCGCGCTGGCGAGGATAGCAACATTCGAGTCACTCATCTGCTGGAATCGTGCAAGTAAATACTGGTAACGATGAAAGGTGGCTGGACCAGCCTCTGCACCTGGTCAGCAACGCACCTGAAAGGAGAGACATGAGAAGTGTCCAGGAAAGGGTGGACTCCGAGCGCTATCGAACGGCCACGGCGACACCCGCCGAAGTTCCACCCTCAACCCCAGAACAGGCAGGGTCACGCAATAGGACCTGGTCGATTTCTTCCAAAGTTCGGAGTTTATGTTCCTTGGGTACACGCGTTGTGAGCTCTTGTTTGGGTCAACCGCTTACGTGCCGCCCCCCACCCCCGATCCATTGAACGTCTCGATAATAAGCCCAAAATCATTACCAAGCGCCTGCTCGGAGGAGGGAGGGGAGGACGACGCTGGGCTGATTAGGACGTCCATGATCGACATCCTGTGGGTACAGAAGTGAAGCTGGAGCGGCTGGATCAGCGTGGGCATGCGCCACGAGCGGCTCGATGGGAGGACAAGCGCCATCCCTACAGGCGTGATTGCTGCTACTTGCGAAACCTGTATGCGACGGCCTCGAGCATCTCGGGCTGCCTTTTCTTTTCCCCAGGGGAGGACGAGGCACCACACAGGATGTCGTAGAGGTCGTCGTCAGACTTGATTGCGATTGCTGCCAGCACTAAATCCAAAACCTGCTCCTGGCGATGACGACTTGCCCACCTCCTCCGACTCGCGAACAACTTCCTGTCCTTTTTTCAGGGCAGCCTGCATAGCCTCCATCTTCCCCTTGAGCACTTCGAGGCTCTGCTCCTCTGCGGCAGATGCAGCGTCCTTGAGGAATGCGTCTATCGCGGCGAAAGTGCCACTGAACGTCGAGAAGTCGAGGCTGATGCGGGCCGTCTGTCCTCATTCAGGAGGGGGAGCATTTTTGACCGATAGATCACGATATTTGGCACGCAGCTGCTCAATCTCCGTATTGATCTGAGCCGATTTGACCACCATTTCTTCACCGCGCTTCTTGTGATGCTCGATGTTCCCGGTGATCCGAACCAGCTCCTTCTCCTTAGAAAGCAATTGCTCATGCGCGACTGTGGCCTGTACACCATCATCTTGTTTGTCGAGAGCCGCTTGCTTGACCGCCGACAATGAAGCTGACAAGGCCGACAGAATATCATCTGCTCCTGCAAGACTTCCGCACTTCGGACGTGCTTGGTGAGGGCCTCCAGGTAAACATGCGTGGTGCCTTGGACGGAGGGCGACGGGGACCCACTATCCATAGCCTTTGCCAGCGCCCTTGCCTGAACCGCGGCTTATTCCCATGGCAGCCACAAGACGAGCACGGCAAGAGAAGAGATTGCGAGCCATTCCCCGCCATGGCGACAACTGCGGGAGGACCGTGGCTGAGAAAGCGCGTGCGGGCACACGCCGAAAGGAGGGAAGCAGAAATTGATTGAGCCACAGTGGCTGCGGAGATAAACTAGAGCCAACTTGAAAAAACAACAAGTGGCATCCATTGTTCACGTTCGCCCACCCGCCTCCGTTCCCTCCTGTCCCGGGATTTTGACTTGTCGTGCCACAGGGTGCGTTTCCGTTACCCCCGTCCTTCGTTGTCCGTTCTTTGCGTTTTCTTTTTCCTTCTCTCTCTCTCTTGTTCTTGGTTCTCCTCCGTCGCCCGTCCCGCGTATTTATCCTTCCTATCTTCCTCCCTCCTTCCCACTGCGTCATTCTCCATTCTCCGTCTTCCTCGTCTCTACTTCATGCCTTCCCTTCTCCGCCTCCCTCATGCGTTTCCGCATGCCCCGTCCCTCATCCCAATCTCGTCTTCATTCCTTTCTCCCTCCGCAGCCCTCATCCAGCATCCTGCCACACTGAGTGGTAGGAGGCCCAGCCTGGAAAAACAACTCCCTCAAAGTCAATTTTTTCAGGCCGACCCGTTCGACATTTCGAGCCCAGATTCCAAGAGCCCCGGGGAGGCGCGCCCAAGAACTCCCAAGAGACCTCCAGGAGACCACTCCAAAAACACGAGGAGAACTCACCCCCAGCAACCACCAAGAGCCTTCCAAGAACGTCCCTCAAAGGTATCCAATGAGTCTCCCAGCATGGTTTTCCCAGGCTGTTAGGAGTTCTTAGGCGCCCCCCTAGGCTACTCTGGGTCCTCTACGTGACGTGCGACCCATCCTCATCCAGTCTGGCAAGTTGATTTGGACTGCGCTAAGATCTAAGCGCGCGCGTCGTTCTAGTATTGCTGTCAACGTTTACATGTGTATATATATAGAGAGAGAGGAAACAAACAAACAAAGAGAGAAAAGGATAACACAAACAAGCACTGAGAAAGAGGGGGGCACGTATATTCGTGCGGCGGGCGATAATATCATTCCTCTAAGACGAGCTTGCCTTCTCAAGGCAGGGCGTGTGCTGGCACGCGGATCCATCTCACTTGTGGGGGGCGGGAATACACCAGCAACGCGTCGCCCCCGAAGACGGACCCCCCAGGCGGTGGTGGTGGTGGGAAGACCCCCGCCTCGCACCGTCGCCCCTGCCTCGCCGACAGGGGGCCGAAGGGCCCCCAGCCTGCTCTGGCGCGTGCTGTTTCGCCATCGAGGGCCTACGCATCGTTAGGTCGGGCACGTCCTCCTACGGGCGGATTTGGGGCGACAAGTGAAAGATAGCCAAAATTATTCAAGAAAAATCACGCAGAGTAGAAAACATCGCCCCCCGAGCATGTTTGGAATATTCCTTCCGTAGAGGGACATGCCCGACTTAGACGTATCACCCATTCATCGGCGACGCGTTGCCGATCTCAGGCCGCTGTTCCCCCCCCCCTCTGAGCCAGTCACCCCCTTTCGTCCCTCCTCAGCGGGGGATGGGCGCGGCGGTGTGGCGCGCCAGGGGGCCCCGCGGAAGACCGCCAAAAGACCGCAGGTTGCCGCGAAGGATCGCCGGTCTCCGGACACGGACGCTAGGCAGCCCGAGGGTTGGGTACATCTCTCCAGGGTATTGGAGGGGCCTTACGGCCCGTTCCGCCGACATTGACTGGGGGGTGAGGAGGGAGGCCCGAAGAAGGCCGCGGACACTTGGAGGTTTGATGGTGTCTCTTGGGAGGCCTATCGGGGACCTCTCGGAAGCATCTTTTACGTCTCTTGGGATCTCCTTGGGGCGTGCTGGCGGTCCAGGATTGGATAAGTATCTCCAGAGTGTTCTGGGGCGCTCTCAGGGCGTCCCCGAAGCCCGCCATTTCGATTTCTGATTTCCCACCGTCTCGGAGGACACCAACTTTACACCCACGCCGGCCTTGGCCAGGCCGAACCTGGGCCCAGGATAGGTGTATATGCTTTCCTGCCCAAGCCAAGATGCCTTAAACGCCGATCCTGGGCCCAGGATGGGCCTGGCCAGGATCGGTGTAGGCGCACAACTGAGCGACTAAAGAAAACACTAGCGCGTAAGCTGCCTGCGTAAGATAGCGCGTAAGCGCCTCTTCCAATGTAGCGTTCCGTGGCGGCGGCCCGCGTAAGCCACCGCGTAAATTTGCCATGTCACACAGCGGAGCCGTTTCCTCTCGTTGTTCGGTTGGTTTCCTCCCGTCATCCGAGTTAATATGGAAGTGGAAGATCTTGAACGGGAAGCTAGATTGTTGGCCGTGCTCCTGATGTATCATGTATGTAGGTAGGGTCCGAACCTTCGGGCCCAGTTGATGACGACACGCGCCAGCAAACACAAGTTTAACAAGGGTCCGAGGCCTAGGATTAAGATCCAGAGAGGCGTGCAGGCTGCTCGAGCCATCGTGGCGCAGCCTGTCGAGTGGGAGGCCGCCTCGGCACCTGCCCCGTCTCCACCACCTCCCCCTCCTCCTCGTTCGTGGGTGCATCGTGGTCGTCGTCGTCCCCCACCCCGGGAGGGAGACGGACAGGAGTTTCTCGCCCACGGCTGGCTTTGGAGGCAGACTAAATGAGTGTGTGCCCGCTGCATGGCGTGGCGTGCAATGACAGCACAAAGGCTCGCAAAAGGAGTCTCGCCTGCCCAGACCACAGTCCATTGTCATGTTTAGTTCAAGAGCCCAGAGTGCACAAACCTCACTGGCTTCTTTCTCAGCTGATGAGGAGGCCCTGTACCTCGGATGAGTGAGGTGCGGGGCCCACACTCCGAGAGATTTGCGTGGCTTGCCTGGGATTGCTATGGAGTTTTTTCGTCGGATTTGCAGCAACACCGCTGGGGTCGGTTGTTGAATGGGCAGCATCCACGGACTCATGAGGAAGAGCATCGTGTTGGGCCCCCTTGAGTCCATAGAGTGCCTCCAGCGGGCAGCCCGCCAGCAGTGCTGCGCAATGCAAGGCAGCAGCAACAGCATCGGGAGCAGGGGACAGAGGCGGGTCCTCCCTCGTGCCAGTGCGCGGCCGTTTGCCGGCGCTCCTTCGAGAGGGCAGCGCGAAGCAGTGCCGAATTCTTCGCACTGGTCGCCCACCCCCCGCCATCCGAGCGCACGTGCCCTCGCCTGGCCTTCGCCCCGCCGCGGGCAGCAGACGGGGCCCGTGGTGCGAGCGCGCGGCGGCCTGAGGGCGGTACGGGGGCGGGCTCCTCGCGGAGCCCTGGGGGGGGGGGCCCGCCTGGTGCGCACCGAGAGCCCCCCCCCCCCCCTCCAGGGATCCCCCGCGAACCCGCCTGTCGGCGGCGAGCCTGGGGGGCTCGGACGGCATTGCCAAAGGGCTGGGAACGCCACGGGCCTTCTGAGCAGTTTTCGAAGCCCTCTCCGAAGGCGCAGGCGGCCTGCGAGGGCTTCTGAGAGAAGCCCCGCCGCCTTTAAGGATACCTGCCCCCTCTCACTTCCCGCCTGGGCTCGCCGCCAAACATGGGCTTTGGCGTCGGCTGGGGGTCTCAGGTGGCCCAGCACTGGTTCCTGGCCGCAGCAGCAGGGGGGGAGGGAAGGTTGCCTTCTTTTGTGTTTTGTTGACCTCCTGGGAGCTTTCGACGCCACGGCTGGACGCCGCTCGAAAAATTTGTGCATTTCGACTCTGGGAGGGGTCCGGGGAACGATTTTGAGGGGATATGGCTCCATCCCCCACTTGACATATTTTCTTTGAGTTCATCCAGCTCGGACCCCCTGGTCGCCTGCAAGAGGGATATGATGATCACGAAGGCGATCACCGACTTGTGCCCGATAAGGAGGAATATGCCGCGAGAGAACATGATCTAGTCCCTTGAAGTCGCGGTCATCTTCCCAGGGCCGGCTTTTCTTCCTGGGTCCCCCCGCGGGCAGTAAATTGCGACTACACAGTCTTGTGTTTCTCCACCGCGTTCGAGGTCTGGCTCTCGAGCCATGACTCGGGCGTGCAGCGGCCGTTCGGGGCGATTCGGGCATCCCCAGAACTCAGGAGGAAAAAAACACAGACATAATCAATCGTCGATCCCCCAGAAAAGACTGGAATATGGGAAGTGGGGGGGAAGACAAAAACCTTGAAAATATCAAAGATATGGAGAATCCTGTTATTTGTGTGTATTTATTTGTGTGTCCCTGGGCTCTTCAAGAACGCTGTCGGCGAGGCGCAGCTCTTGGCAGGCACCCTGGGGGCGGGACCGGCGGAGTTTCCCCCGAAGGCTTGCAGAGAAGCCTCCATCCTGAGCGGAAGGTGTGTGCTCATCCTGCGGATGCCTGTGCTGCAGAGGAGGGAAAGGCACCCATACCTCTACCCTGCCCCCGTTTTCCCCTTTTCGGGCCTCCTGGGCGGTCCTCGTCGCCACCGCTGAATTCGCCTCGAAATCCTGGTCAGAACGCACCCCGAGAGAGGTCCGGGGAGTAGCGGTATCGGTACCTTTTTGTCTCCCCAGTGCTCATCCTGCCCGCTTCGCTGGCGCTTGCTCCGAGTGCCTCCCGTCTTCGGACACCTGCAGCGGTCATGGAAACAGTGGGCACGATGCCCGACAACAAATGTTGCCCAAAACCGATAGCGGCCGTTGTTTGGCAGGCGGACTTCTGTCTTAGACAGACATCGTCCGCGGCAACACCGACAGCGAGTCCTGTTCAAATGAACAAGACATGTTGTCGCTCTTCGTACCTGCTCTTCCGTGCCCTTTTCCATCGTACCGATCGTCGCGGACCGCCCGCGATCAGGCGGCAGAGTTGGCGCAGGCCGAAGAGGGGGTCCAGCAGGCAGGGCCCCTCTCCGCGCCTCGCTGAGATGGCGCCCTCGGTGCTGAAATCCCGAGGTCTCCGACGGTAGGACTTGTTGGTTCGATCTCGGCCAATGTCTTCCAAGTAATGCTTTTGGTTGTTCGATCACTCGATTTTTCCGCACGCCCTGCATATGGCCGAGCAGCCGACAGGTGCTCGTGAGACTCGCGCGCGATTCGCGCCTGTTTTTCGGCTTCGGTTTTGGGGCTTTGGGGTGTGTCATCGGGGCCTTGGGCAATCAGAGGGGGATCCGGGGCGAAAAGTTACCCCTCAGAGCAAGGGAGTGGGACCTCGTGGGGCTAGACATTCGAAGCTGCATCAGAGGAACAAGTCTTATGTTGCAGCGCCTTACTTTGCTTCGAGGTGTAATGACTACGGCTGCTGATGTTTCCTCCCTCCCTCCTCTCCCCTCTGTCCCTCCCTATTGATAACAGTTCCTTCCTCACAATGATGCCAGTGATGTTGTCGCAATCATCTCTGTTATGTGTGTGTGTGTTGTTGTTCGGTCTCCTCGCCGTCCTCCTCCCGTCATGATTGCACTCGTGTTCCTCGTCCTCGTCTCCATGTTCCCCATACCCCTTTCATCCAGGATTTGTTTTATTGAATTCATTACACTTCCATTCGACCTTGCTCTTTCTCGTCGTACTTCTGCTCGCTCTCTCGCGCTGCACAATCTTACGCTGCGCCGAATTGCTCTGCTTATCCTCCGGACCAGCCAGAGCAACCTTCTTTGTCCGCGGCGACGAGGGAGCAGAAGAGAAACAGATGCCGATATAGGAAGACTTCCCTCGTCGCCACGGCTAAATTCGCCTTAAAATTCATATTAGAACGAACCCCTGAGCTTTGTATCCATCTAGTGCCCGAGGTCCTCGTGGAATGAGCCAACATATTCGATCTCTCGTATGTGCTGTTCTCGGAGCGGCTTCCGATCAGAAGCGCACTGGCGTAATATTCGAAGCGATGTTCGGGGCTTAGGAGACGGGGTTCGATGCAAACGGGGAAAGCCAGGGCGCCTGATCTTGCAGGATCCTGCAGAGCAAGGATTGCATTGACCTGGGTCAGCGTGCAGGATCCTGCGGGATGTTGCAGGACCTTGCATGATTCTGCAAGGCCTGACTGACCCGGGTTTGCGTGGACCCGGGTCCGTGCGTCCTCAAGATGCGCCGCCTGTGGCAGATCAGTGTTGGGCATTGGGTGGAAGGGAACAGGGGCAATGTTAGGGGGGGATTGGCTCGGGGGGACGCATCATCCCTAGACGCTCTTTCATCGCCGATTTGAGCCCGATAGCCCACACCGCCCGGGAAGTTGTGGATTCGGCATCGGAGGCTTATCGCCGATCTATCGGCGATGTATCTCCGATTTCAGCTAATTGCTTCCCCGCCTGAGCCGATTCTCCCCGCACGTTCCCCCTCAAAACAAACAGACAAACAATGTACTAAACCTTGTAGTCTTATGGAAGAAATCCCAGGGAGGCTTGTCCAAAGGGGGTTGTCCGTTGGGGTTGTCCAGATCCCCGCTGAGTTGTCCAAGGGGGTGTCTGGGTAAGTCGTTCTGTCGTCATTGATCAGCCCCGTTTGTTGGGTTGTTTGGGGGGGTTGTCCCGGGTTCTTTTTGCTTGGATGTTGTTTCCGTTGAACATGGGGTGTCTTCGGGTGAACCCATCGGCAAGATGTCGCGACGCCATGGGCACGTGCCCAGGCGCACGCGCGCGCGCCCCGGCGCCGCGGCCTCGGAGGCGCAGGCGCAGGAGCGCGGGTTGGAGGCCCGCATCCAGCGGCTGATGGACCAGATGGTGGGGCCTCTAGCTCACCACCCACCGAAACACTCCCAACCCAAGCCGAAGGCCTCAATTTGCCTTCCATTCCCAGTGGGGGAGGCGGCGGGGAATATTGGAAAATCACATGTGGAACCCCTTGCCCCCCCAACACGAACGATGGCTCTTCGGGTTAGGTTGGGATGGTTTGTTAGGTAGTCTCTAGCAGGGCCGCCTGCGATCCCATTCTCAGAGGAGGACAAGGCACCGATTCCTGACCCTTGCCTCGTTTTCGCCTTCTTTGGCTTTTCGGGCGGCCCTCTTGTCGCCACCGCTGGATTCGCTTTCAAATTCGGGTCAGAACGCCCTCCCCAGGAGAGGTCTGGGGAATAGCGGTGACCGCATCTTCTAGCGAGCTCAGATTCGATGCGGGCCGCGATTCCGATTCGGTCCGATTCGATTTGGCGGCATCGGCGGGCTGGCCGAAGTTCGGCGCGGCGATCCGATTGCGATTCGATTCGGGATGGCTTGCTGGTGATTCAATTCGTTGCCGATATGATATGATTTCGCAGTTCGATCCAGCTCAGGCTTGGCTAGCAATCCAGGCGTCCCTAATGGGGTCCGGGCAGATGGGGTCGGAGGATCACGCCGAATCGCCGATGCATCGGCGAGGCGGCTCGATGAGGGGCGCGCTTTTCTCCACGCCGACGGCTTCGCCGCACCGCAGATGTCGGCCAGGCATCGGCGATGTGGTGCGATCCTCCGACCCCATCTGCTCCGACCCCATTCTGAAAGGGTTATTTCCCCTTCCCCCTTCCAGGAACGGGGGAAGCCACCAGAGAAGGAGGGGGAGGAAGGAGGAAGATGGAGGGAGGAGGAAGGAGGTGGATCGCGAGTCGAAGAACAAAAATCTGCACTGATGAACTTTCGAATGATCGCGCAGATTGATGGGGCTGGAGCCAGACCTCCTGGAGCTCGCTGAGGATGGCGCCAGAGGTGCTGCTTGGGTGGCCTGTCGCCGCTTGGGGAGGCCCCCAGGGGAAAGAACTCTGGAGGTCCACGGTGCGAAATGCTACGATTTCGGAGGTCTGGGAGTAATTGGGGTCAGCCCTGACGAGGGTCACCTGATCCCATTCGATCCCCTCAGCCGACCCCTTACCCCTCCCTCCGATAGCCCTGGTTTGGGAGCCACTTTGCAGCTGGCCCGGGTCCGCCGCATGGCTCTGGTTGGCTTGGGCTAGCGCTGACCCAGGTGAGCCCGTCCTACGTAGAGGCGTTCAGGGAGCCCTGGAGGCCAGGGCGCTTTTCCTCAAGGCTCTTGTGCCTCGCCTGAGGCATCGTGAAAGATGGCTGCGTTGGGCATGCGTCGTGTCGACGCAACGGCTACCCCAGCGCGGCCGTTCATGGTTGAACGCTGCGATTGGCTTTACATTGGCTCATATCGACCGGTCGGCTTAATCGGAAAGCCGCAATCGTTCAAGGTTGGACGACCCACGCGGTGTCAGAACCAACGCACAAGTCGTCACGACACGAATTTGCTGTACGTGGTTGCGTCGGGCGCGTGGGGTCAGTTTTCCAGGCCTCTCTTTTTTCCTTCTCTTTTCCCTTTTCCCCGCCTACCCTAAGTATGAGCCGACGATCGTTGTGCTGTCGCATAAGGGGCACGTTGTCGTACCAGAGTGGGTGGTGAGCCTGCCAGGGTGCAGATTTAGAAGACAATTCGTTGTATGGCACTGCGCCCAGGCCCTACACTAGAAAGGCTGGTGCTTCTGAGTTTTGCAGTTGATCGGACAGTCGTGGAATGACCAATGCCCACGCCTCATCGGCAGAGCTGGCACGAGAGTCAAGAGCGGCCTTAGTTTTGCAGAGCACCCTGATGTTCTTCGTATTCTGGATCGCCTCGGAACTCTTTATGGTCATTGATTGGCTTTGCCCTATCATCCTTCTTATCCAACTCATTACATGCACCATCCGTATCCACGCTTGCTCAAGACATTCGGCTCGATACCTCTTCGTTCGGCTGGTCAGGTGTCAAGCGAGTTGGGCCAGGCATCTCACGCCAGGCAGTTCTATTGTCTGCTAACTCTTGCCCTACGAGACGGTACTCAGTGGGGTATGATTGGTGATTAGGTCGGCCTTGCAATGTCACGGGTACCCTGTTCCCTCGTGTCTTGTGAATCGTGTTGCGTGCCCTCTTCATGGCTGCAGCACGCGTTGCCCTCGAGCGAGACTTGTGTCCTCTCAGGTGTCCGTTTGCAATCAGTCCCGACTGCGTTCATCATCTACTATGAAGAGCAGGGTATTCATCGTGCGCACTATGGTCGTACTGCCCCTAGTATTCATCTGCCTGCGGCAGTTCCCGCCACAGTTTGAGGCCAACAGTTTGGGCGGCGATTATTCGAAAGGGCGCAAGAGGCCATCATGTGTGTTGATGCTGATGCTGATGACGATGATGATCACGATGATGCTGATGATGCTGGTGATGCTGATAATGATGATGATGCGGCTGATACTGATGCTGATTTTGATGTTGAGGTTGGAGATGATGGTGTTGATGATGATGATGCTGATGATAGTGGTGGGGATGGTGATGATGGCCATTGTGATGCTGATGCTGATGCTGATGCTGCTGATGCTGATAATGACAATGACTGTGCTGATACTGGTCAAGACGACGATGATGGCGATAATGATGGTGCCGATGCTGATGATGGTGGTGATGATTATGCTGCTGCTGCTGCTGCTGATGACGATGATGATGATGATGATGATGATGATGATGATGATGGTGCTCATGATGCAGATGATATGATGCTGATGGTTATGGTGATGGTGATGGTGGTGGCGATGCTGATCATGACGATGATGACGTTGACGACGGCGATGCCGATGACGATGATGCTTATGGTGATGACGATGATGACGATGATGATGCTGATGAGGCTGATGATGATGATGATGATGACAATGATGACGATGCTGATAATGATGCTGATGATGCTGAAGATGATGGTGGCGATGATTATGATGATGATTGTGGTGGTGGGTGTGATGGTGATGGTGGTGTTGGTGATGATGCTGCTGAGGATACTGGTGACGACGCCGATGATGATGATGAAGATACTGATTGTGATGATGATGAGGAAGCTGATGATGATGACGGTTGTAATGATGATGCTGGTGATAATGTTTATGCTGATTATGAATAGCATTATGATTGTGATTATGAGGACGATGAGGATGAGGATGAGGAGGAGGATGCGGATGAGGTTAAGGATGACGATGACGACGACGATCGCAATGACGATGGGTAGGAAGAGGAGCATGAGGAGGCGGAGGGTTCTGATTGTGTACATGAATGTAGATATAACTATGTCTGCCCATATAAGCCTTCGGCCCATCCCGCCAAGGTGCCTGGGACGTGGGAATGAAGCCTTTTGCATGTTTGCTGGGATCTCGTGGGAGACTTCTCGGGGGCCTCTTGGAGGCAGTTCGGGCGCCTTGGGGGTCGTTTTGGAGACTCTCTGGGCCTCCTTTGGGCCTCTTCGGGGGACTCTTGGGGCCTCTTGGGGGCCTCGTGGAGCCTCCTGGGGGCCCTCTTGGGAGTCCTCTCGGGGCCTCCTAAGGGCGTCTTGGGCAAAAGGCTCGGATTTGCGGTTTGCCGTTCTGGGGCTCTCTTGGCCATTTTCGGCGCGTCGTGAGCTGCCTTGGGGCTCTCTTGGGCCGTTTTGGGGCTCTTATGAAAGCCTCTTGGGCCGTCTTGGGGTGGTTTTGGGGGCCTCTAGCACCTCCTGGACAAAAATGCGGATCTGCACTTCAGGAAGCAATCGCCCCCTGAGTAATCGTTCTCGATCCTGTAACTCCAACCCTCCATCGATCGGCGATCCTCCTTTGTCGAACGACCCTGATCGCAGGTGGCGACTCCTGGACCATCCAGGGTCGAGGCTCCATCGACGATGGGAGAGCCGAGGTCCACCGGGAATCGAAGATGCAGGAGCGAGGCCGCAGGGACCATCGCGAAGAGCATATCCAAGACCGACCGCAGGCCGTGAATTCTGCATCCAGGGCCCGCGATCGAGGCACCAGGATCGCGATCGAGGATCGAGGGCCGATGGCCGCAGTTCGAGGATTGAGGATCGAGCGAAAGCCGATGTCCTGGGGTCCAGGGCCGATCGAAGGTCGACTACTCATGCTCGGACCAGAATCGACGGTGTAAGATCGAGGGTACAAGATCGAGGATCCAGGGCCGATCGAAGACCACAGGTCCAGGACCGACCGACATCGCAATGCTGCAGAATCCAGAGCCGATGGATCGATTCGAAGGTCCAGTTTCGATCGATGGATGATCGACGATCGTGCAGAGTCCAGATCCAAGAACCAGGGCAGATCCTGGGTCCTATTTCTTCGATCTTCGATCACTCATCGATCCTCGATCCTCCAGCCTCCATCTTCGAACAGCCCTGGACCCCGAAACTGGAATCTCGATTGCCGAACCCTAGACCGATCCAGGATCTGGGGTTCGTTCAAGATCAAAGAACCAGATCGTCGATCTTCGATGGACCCTCGGTCTTGGATCCTTGACATTCGAACGTCCCTGAATTCTCGCTCCTCGATCGGTCTTGGCCCAGAGAATGCAACGCTGCCCCCCAGCGGACTGCATGACCCGAAGTTGACTTCCAGGTGGCGCCGATATGGCTCCAAGGCGACCCCACAAACCGGATGGACGTTCACCGCTCGGGGCCTAGCTCGGACGTGCTCGGAGGAGCGACAGCTCAGAATCTGGCTTGTCTGGACAACGCACAATGAGAGGCACGTGAAATATCTGACGGCAGAACTTGGCAGGAACGGGAAAATTAAACCCGTTGCGTCGGTACCTTGGTGCAGGTGCAAGCTGAACGCGGAGGAAGTATCGCGCGAAATCACAACTCTCTGCGGCATGAGATGCGGCAATTCATGTGGTTGTGCGGAGGTCCCAGGCGAAATCAATATTTTCTGTCGGCATCTGTACGGTCCCTGAGCATGGTTATGAGTAAGTCCCAAGCGAAATCGCTGTTCTCCGGCGGCTGGAAATGGGACCGGAGAAATGGGACCGGCTGGAATTTCTGTGAGGAAGTCCTAGGCGGAATCGCGATTCTCGGGTTCCAAAGATACATTCTTCGTTTGGTCGGGGAGGCAGTATTCTAGGAGGAATTATTGAGCGGGATTGCGACTCTCCAGTTCTATCCCCAGTTTGGCAATCATAATATTAAAAAGTTGGTATTTGGGCACCAGAGAATCGCCCGGGCGGGTCTCTGCAATATTGTATTGGGACCCCGTGGCCTAATGGGGACGTTGCGAACACTCTTGCGTAGGCTCTGCAGTCCGCACCTTTTAATCCAACGGTTGTAGGGCCGTCTGAGAGTGTCGGGGAACCGAAAAGGCGAGAACGCCAAAATCTTTCAAGCACCGAAGGAAGATCAATGATTTCGGCCTTTAGGGGCCCTCATGGGGGGCCTCATGGTTTTTTTCGGGCATCTCAGAGGCTTCGTGGGCCGTCTGGGGGGCATTTGAGCGTCCTGGGTCGACCGTTCGGCGACTCGGGGCCTCCTTGGGCCGTCTTGGGGGCTTCTTGGGAGCGTGGGGATGCGGCAAAGGACCTGAGGACACGCCCGCTCCGTGCCCAGAGGCACGGTGGCGGATACGTATACAAATATGCATATATGTGGTGAGGAGGAGCAGGAGGAGGAGGAGGAAGAGGCAGGGCGTTACATGTGTTTCTTTTAGTCTTTAGTCTTCACTTCTTCGGCGAGCTCTCGTAGATCTGATTTGGGCCGTGTCGGGACAGTCTTGGGTGCCGTCACCAGGGCCGTCTTTGGCAGACTTGGGACCGTCTTCGGCCGTCTTGAGGCACTCTAGGACAGTCTTGGGGCCAGTTCTTGGACGTATGGGCGTGTCTTGGGGCCGTTGAAGGACAATCCCAACCATCTTGGGTCTCTCCGTAGACCCACTTGGGCCCTCTTTGCGGCCTCTTGGGCAGACGTTTGGGCCGTCTTGGGACTATCTTAGAAGCTTCTTGGGAGGTCTTGAGCTGATGGAAGCCCGAAAAGGCGAGAAGGCGAACGTCATGCAACACCATATGGGAGTTAATCATTGGTTTCTTCGCGGGAGCCTTGAGCGTTTTTTTTTTCCCGAGGCGGGGGGCGTCACCGTGCTCAAAATTACCTAACAGCGAAGACTGATAGGTTTCTAGTGGGCTAAAAACAGCTCACAGATCACTCCACAGGGGGGTCCGGGCAGGCGTTGGGAGTTGCCGGGCGGGCCTGTGCCCGGCTCGTTTTTCACCAACAGTCACACACTTTGTGCTCTTCGAGTTCCCAGAACTCCATTCCCAGGCTCATTCTGAATAACCGGATGCAACAGTCACACACTTCGTGCTCTTCGAGATCCCAGAACGCCATTCCCGGGCCACATTCTGGAATAACCGGATGCAACAGTCACACACTTCGTGCTCTTCGAGTTCCCAGAACTCCATTCCCGGGCCACATTCTGGAGGGCCGGATGCAACAGTCACACACTTCGTGCTCTTCGAGTTCCCAGAATTCCATTCCCGGGCCACATTTTGGATGCCCGGAGCCAACTGTAGGCCACTTCGTGCTCTTCGAGTTCCCAGAACTCCATTCCCGGGCCACATTTTGAATGCCCGGAGCCAACTGTAGGCCACTTCGTGCTCTTCGAGTTCCCAGAACTCCATTCCCGGGCCACATTTTGAATGCCCGTAGCCAACTGTAGGCAACTTCGTGCTCTTCGACTTCCCAGAACTCCCATTCCTGGGCCACATTTTCAGCAGGGGCAAGAGCACGACGAGGAGGAGGACGAGCAAGACCAGGAGGACGAGGACGAGCAGGAGCAGGACGAGGAGCAGGAGGAGCAGGAGAAGAAGGACGAGCAGGAGGAGGAGGAGGACGAGCAGGAGGAGGAGGACGACCAGGAGGAGGAGGACGACCAGGAAGAGGAGGAGGAGGAGGAGGGGAGAGGGGAGGAGTACCAGGAGGAGGAGGAGGAGGAGGAGGAGGAGGAGGAGGAGGAGGAGGAGGAGGAGGACGAGGACGAGGGAGGAGGAGGAGGAGGGGGGGGAGAGTACCAGGAGGAGGAGAACGAGGACCACCAGGAGGAGGAGGAGGAGGAGGAGGAGGAGGAGAGAACACCAGGAGGAGGAGGACGAGCAAGACGAGGAGGACGAGAACGAGGACGACCAGGAAGAGGAGGAGGAGGAGGAGGAGGGGAGGGGGAGGACTACCAGGAGGAGGAGGAGGAGGAGGAGGAGGAGGAAGAGGAGGAGGAGGACGAGGAGGAGGAGGAGGAGGACGAGGAGGAGGAGGGGGGGGGAGAGCACCAGGAGGAGGAGAACGAGGACCACCAGGAGGAGGGAGGAGGAGGAGGAGGAGGAGGAGGAGGAGAGAGCACCAGGAGGAGGAGGACGAGCAAGACGAGGAGGACGAGAACGAGGACGAGCAGGAGGAGAGGAGGAGGAGGAGGAGGAGGAGGAGCAGGAGAAAAGGAGGAGGAGGAGGAGGAGGCAGGCTGAGGCTGAGGCTGTGACTGCGACTGCCGTTGCCGCTGCGACTGTCATCGCGAATGCGACTACGACTGCGAGAACAGCAGAATTCGACAACTGGATTTTCATCTGAATCTTAAGGGGAATGCTTTCAGATATGCTTCTACACATCGCTGTTAGGTTGCTTTGCCGGGATAATTTTATTTCTTAGGTTGATGTGGGGCGTCTTGGGGACTCTTTGGGCACTCTTGGGATCCATTTCGTGGTGTGTGGGACCATGTTGAGGTGGTGAGCCCCTGGGGCCCCTTCAAGTTCTTCTGGGGCCTCATGGGGGTCTAGTGGGGCAGTATTGGGGGCCTTTGGGGAATCTTGGGGCCCTGTTGGCCGTTCGGGGCTCCTCTTGGAAGCCTTTAGGCAGTCTTGGGGTGACCTTCGGGGCCTCTCGAGTTGTCTTTGACTACCTGACTATCGGAGATGCGAGCGCTTCAAACATATATATTTATATGTATATATATAATCAGAATTACACACAAACATCAAACGTTGGTGCTTGTTGGCTCCCTCTTGCATGCCCTCCTCAGGCACGCTTGGGCCGTCTTGGGAGCCTCTAGGGCTGTGTTGAAGCCATCGGGGGCCCCCTTGGACGTGTCTTCGGCCGTCCCGGAGCACCTGTGGATCGTCGTGAAGTTTTAGTTTTCCCGGGCGATTTGATTGCGCCTTGGAAGGTTTCGAGGCCAGGTGGGTCCGCCAGTGCCGTTGACTGGGACCCCCATGCTTCAAACCACCCAAAACGAGCTCCCAGGGGGAAGGGGAGGGGCAACCATCCCACGCGCCGAAGAGACCCCAAGATGTCGGCGAATTCGGGGTTCTTCGGACCCTGTTGGGGGTCCTCTTGTGGCCCTCTTTGGCCTTCTTGGAGACATCTTGGGCCATCTTGAGACCAACTTGGGCCGTCTTGCAGGCGTCTTGGACCATCTCGGCAGCGGTTGTCGCCTGCCTGGGCCGTCTTGGAAGCTCGGAAGCGCGGATCCATTGTTTTCCACGAGGAACACTGGCCTCGCGAGCGCAGATCTATTGCTTCTGATCGTGTCCTCGGGAGCGCCGGTTTACCATGCTTGTTGCGAGGGACCGTGGCCTCGGGAAGGGGGGCGGCGCATGCGGAGAAGTGTGATTCTTCCGAAGGAAAGACAGCCCTCGGCGTTCTACTTCGCTTCAGCGTGCCAAGGGGGCGCCGTGGCGGACTCCAGGCAAGATGTACGAGAATGTCTGCAGCACTCGGCGTCTTGGGAGCTTCGGTTCTCACATGCGCTGAAGCTTGGCAAGCAAAGGAGAAGCTGTACAGCGCGGACGACGCGGTGAAATGGTTCCCTTATGCGATCGTCGCGTTCTGTAACGACCTGAGGATCGAACACTGGGATTGTGGTGACTATTGCCTCCCTGACATGGTTATCTCCGACCAGATCAAAGCATACACTGGACCATCATACCAAGTGCAGTTCTATGTCGCAAGACTTCCACCAATGCCGCGCTTCCCGCATTCTTGGGAAGCGCCCTGTATTGCTGCATTCCGGGGCTCTGTGAACCTTGGGAACTGGCGAGGGAACGCAGATTTCCTGTCGTCGCCGTGGCCTGCGAGCGGCTCGGGGGAAGAAGACTCGTGTCCCGAGTGTCAGGTCCACTCAGGATTCGCCGAGGCCTATGCGGAGCTCCGCTCAAGCTTTTTCGGAATGGTTCAGGAGCTCGGCTGCCGAGAAGTACGCACGGTGGGACACTCACTCGGCGGCGCCATGGCCACTCTGGCCGCGTTCGACCTGCGTGCCAGCACGCAGTTCCGTGACCTTCAGATTTTTGTGCCGCCCGCGTATCTCGGAGGAGGGCCGACTGAGACAACGACGGCTTTCCCGCCCGGCCCAAAGGTTGTAGGCGAACATTACATCAATATCCGCGGCCTCGCGGGCCGGGCCCCTGGGCCGCGACCCCACGGATACGGGGCGTCCGCGCATGCCTCGCGCGGAACATCTCCGTGAGACCGCGCATCCGCGGGACCGCGCTGCGGATATGTTCGCCGCCCGTGAACGTCCGACTTAAGTCGCTTCGCGGCGGATCCAGCCGTGGCGAAGAGAAGCCTCCACGAACGAATTAGCTATACGTACTTCACTAGGCGTGTGGGCAAAAGCAAGCGTCTAGAAATGCTCGGCAAGGGATCAAGGGCAACCAGCGGACAGCAGGAGTATGATTTTTTCCAACCGTCCTGTGGTGTTGGGTCCTCGCTTTGAAGAGACAACGCCCCGCGTCTCCCCCTCTCCTCTCCTCCTCTCCCTCCTCCCTCTTCCCATCCGCCTCGTCATGGTCATCGTCATCATCGTCATCATCATCGCCATCGTCATGATCCACATCATGATCATCACCATCGCCATCGTCAGCGCCGCGCCCCTCGCACGGTTCGTAGCCCCCTAGGGAGCTCCACCGAAGGCTCCAGTGGCAGGGTCCGCATGCGTCAACGCCATCCAGGACAGCGGTTCGTGGCCCCATAGGGAGCTCCACCGAAGGCTCCGGTGGCAGGGTCCGCATGCGCCAACGCCACCCAGGGCAGCGTTTCGTGGCCCCATCTGGGAGCTCCACCGAAGGCTCCAGTGGCACCGTCCGCATGCGTGAACGCCACCCAGGGCAGCGTTTCGTGGCCCCATCTGGGAGCTCCACCGAAGGCTCCAGTGGCAGGGTCTTCTTGCGTCAACGCCATCCAGGACAGCGCTTCGTGGCCCCATAGGGAGCTCCACCGAAGGCTCCAGTGGCAGGGGCCGCATGCGTCAGCGCCACCCAAGATAGCGTTCCGTGGCCCCACAGGGAGCCCCACCGAAGGTCCCAGTGGCAGGGTCCTCGCGCGTCAACGCCACCCAGGACAGCGTTTCGTTGCCCCAAAGGGAGCCCCACCGAAGGTCTCAGTGGCACCGTTCGCATGCGTCTCCCCCGCCCAGGACAGTGTTCCGTGGCCCCATAGGGAGCTCCCCCGCAGGTCCAAGTGGCGCAGTTCGCATGCTTTTCCCCGCCCAGGACAGTGTTCCGCGGCACAACAGGGAGCTCCCCCGAAGGTCCCAGTGGAGCCGTTCGTATGCGTCTATCCTACGCAGGACAGCGCTTCGTGGCCCCATAGGGAACTCCACCGAAGGCGGCAGTGGCGCAGTTCGCATGCGTCTCCCCCACCCATGACAGTTTTTCGTGGCCCCACAAGGAGCTCCAACGAAGGTCCCAATGGCGCAGTTCGCATGCTTTTCGCCCACCCAGGACAACGTTTCGTGGCCCCATAGTGAGCTCCACCGAATGCCCGAGTGGCGGTGTGCACATGCGTCCGCGCCCCCTTCGCACGCATCGTGGCCCCACAGGGAGCTCCACCGAACGCGGAACCCACAATGCGGCACTCGCATTTGCATATGGTTGGGTCCTTCGTCAGGCTAATTTGGATTGCGACTCTGATGAAGCGCGCGGCCTGTCAGAAGAGGGCGGCACGCAGCTATCTGGCAGCAGCTGTTATTCGGCAAGCGGTCAGAACGGGCGCCACGGTCTTGTGAGAAACCGATCCCTCCCATGCTACAGTCCCCAAGCTCTAATCCCTCCCCCTCATCCTGTGGCGCGCGCGACCGCACACGGCGGGGGGGGAGGTGGCTGGCAACGGGCACGGAAGATGAGCCCAGCCGGGCTTCAGTCTGCGCTGCAGCGGCAGCAGATGCAAGGCCCCCCCCCAACTCCCATGTTTCTCTAAGCTCCCATCCCTCCCCCTTGTCCTGTGGCGCGTGTGACCGTACACGGCGTCTCCAGCAGCTTATTTGCTGGGAAGCATGGGAGAAGGAGGATGCACTCAAGGAGGGATGGGGGAGGTGGCCGGCGCGGGCACGGAAGATGAGCCCAGCCGGGCTGAAATCTGAATTGCAGCAGCAGCAAGGCAGCAGCAAGCACGATTGCGCGAGGACAGTGCATACAGCGCAAGCGCGGCGGGGAGGTCCTCGAAAGGTGAACGGTCTCTTCCTGGCCGCGCGTTCGGTTGTGCAACTCAATCGCAGCAACAATCGTTGAGCCCAACTTTGGTATCCTCGCGCCCTGCATGCGGAACGAGAGACGGGACGGCGATGGACCACATCGCACGATCATCCCAGCCGTACCAGGGAGGGAGGGCTTCCGCCAAAAAGGCTGGCACATCACTTCCTTGCCCTGGAGCGCACGGCCTCCTCGAGCGCACGGCCCTCGTGGGCGCAGGCTCCTCGTTTAGCTCCATGGAGCGACCTCCCTCGGGAGCGGCGGACGGCTCGCGACGCAGGGGACTCGAGCGCTTCTGTGAGCGCCTCCTGGGGCATGCCGGCTCTGCTCGCGGCGGGGGCCAGGCCCTGCCGCACCGACGGGCCAGCAGGCGGCAGCAGGAAGCAGGTGTGGCATCCGCGGTCGTGCATGCTGCTGGGCCCCTCTCCACCACTCGCCCTGCCCGGTTCCCTCCCCCTGGCCGGCACACGCTCCGTGGGCGGGGGGGCACGTGGCACCTGGCCGGCGGGAGAGGCGGCCGCGGGCGCGCGGGGCTTCGCACGTGCCCGGTGCAGCGCAGTATGCCGAGTGGCCCCCCCCCCCCCCCCGCTGGGGGTCACGTGGGCCCGTGAGTGCCGCCACGGCTGGGCGCGCTCTGGCCGACGGAAAAACTCAGGCCCGCGCCGATGTTCTCAGACGGAAGTCTATACATGGCCACCGCCTGGAGGATCGATTCTCGGGGACCTCGGCAGGCGGTGGATGTGGACACGTTCGGGTCCCCGGGGGCCAACCTATATGCATGGCCACCGCCCGCTGGGGCACCAAGACGTCGGTTCCCAGGCGGTGGATATGGATACATTCCCGCCTCGCAGGTATCCCACACGTGGCCTGGCACGGGGATCGGCCGGCTCCAGCCATGTGCGGGCAGAGGCACGGGTAGCTGGTCGTGGCGGCACACTCGGCGCCTGTCCAAGCCGTGCGTGCGGCCGCAAGAGAGGAAGGGAAGCAGGCGGCGCGTTGGCGGGGCCGCGCGAGAGGGAGGCGGCGCCGGTCGCTCCCCACATCGCCCCATCTCGTTGCCTCCCCTTGTCCCACGCCAGGACCAGGGCCCCAAGTGGGAAGAGGGGGGCGCGCACGCACACGAGAGAACGCGCGCGCCCGAGACACACACACACACAGACACACACGCAAACACACACACACACACACACACACACACACACACACACACACACACACACACACACACACACACACACACACACACACACACACACACACACACACATACACACCTACACACCTACACACCTACACACCTACACACCTACACACCTACACACCTACACACCTACACACCTACACACCTACACACCTACACACCTACACACTACACACCTACACACTACACACTACACACTACACACTACACACTACACACTACACACTACACACTACACACTACACACTACACACTACACACTACACACTACACACTACACACTACACACTAACACTAACACTAACACTAACACTAACACTAACACTAACACTAACACTGACACTACAGTCACACACACACACACACACTACAGTCACACATGATAGTAAGGATGGGCAACCACCTTCCCAAGGGTACCGTCGCATCCTCGCCTCCTCGGTCCATCCTTCCGCTGTCGCTGGCCGCGCCACGCTCGAAAAGCTTCGAAATGGGCGTCCGAGGCCCTTGCATCCTTATCGCGCATCCTTGCTATACTGGTTGACTGTAGTCAAACGACTGGATGAGCCTGTTTTCCACCACCACTACCACCAGAAGTTGGAGGGGGAAAGATGTGGAGGATGAGGAGGAGGAGGAGGAAGAAGACGGGGAGGAGGAAGAGGAGGAGGAGGAGGAGGAGGAGGAGGAGGAGGAGGAGGAGGACCCCTCCCCCTCTCTTACTTATGGTGGTGGTAATGGTCGGAGGAGCAGGAGGAGGAGGACCCCTCCCCCTAGGCCGCGAGAGCAGGAGGAGGAGGACCCCTCCCCCGCCGCTGCCTCGACCTGGGCCTCCTCCGAGGGTCTCTACGGTGCCCCCCGCGTGGGGAACGCCGCGTTCCAGGCCGCCTTCCATAACTGGACGTCAGGGGCAACGAAAGGGGGAGATGGGCACCGGGGAGGACGCATCGACCCCCAATCGCCCATTGCTCGCCGGTAGGGGCCCGATAGCCCCAGCCTGCTCGGGAAGGTGTGGATTCACGATCGCAGGCAGATCCGCCGATCTATCGGCGATGTACCGCCGATTCCAGGTTGATGTTCCCCCCCTAATGCCAGTCCCCCTATCGGTGCCCCTCAGGACTGCGCACAACCGCAGGCTCTACCGCGGCAAGGCGCAGGGCGAGCCAGCCTTGCCCGCCACGGCCGACTCGGTCCCCGACGCGCTCCGCCCGCTAGCCGCGGACGCGGAGGGCGCGGTCCGCATTGTGGAGCGGGAGGATGTCGTGCCTCGCCTCCCTCCGAGGCGCGCCATGAAGCGAACGGGTCCTGCGGGAAGCGGGCTCCTCGGGTGTTTTGCCGCGTTGGGTGTCCAAGGGCCCTCCAAGGGCCCCGGGATTGTCAGACAACGACTCAGGATCAAAGTTTGTCTCGAGGGAAGGCCCCGTGGTGCTTGTTTATCGCCTCCTTCGAAGGCGCATAGGCTATCTCGGAGAAGAAACACTTGCGTAAACATACTATTTCGGAGCTCCGCGCGGATTTCTTGGATCGGCGTTGGGCCCCCCCTGGCGGCGCCTCCAGTGTTGTCCCGGGCGCGCTCCCTGCGCTAGGGAGGGGGTCCAGCGCCGATCAGAGAAATCCGCGCGGAGCTCTGACAATTTAAGTCTACGCCGCCTTTTCTTCTTCTTTTATCGTCACGTTGGTCTGGAAGTCTGGCGCACGACGACGGAGGTATCTTGGCTATTCAGGCAGGAGATAGATCAGTATTGCATGTTGGACTACTGTCTCTGCGGCTCGATGGACGATGCCGAACAGCGGCCCTGGTGCGCTAGCAGGATCAAGAATCTCGAAGTGTGGAAGTTCGTAAACACTCAGCACACCGATTATCTGGGCATACGCATGAGCACCAAGGACTTGAAGAGAGAGCATCCAGAGTGCATGTCAAATGCCCTTCCATGTCCTGAAAAACTCCCGCCCAGTGACAAGCTTGGTTGCAGCGACCATGTGTATTGTGCGGAGGCTCGATCTTCTGCGTGGCGTCAGAAGTTTCCTTGTCAATGTCCCCCGCCCTTCGTGTTGTCAGGCACCGCGCCCGAGTGCACGGATTATCTAGGACAGGAATATTTCCCGGGCAATTTATCGAGAGGAGCGTGCTCTTGCGAGCCGTAGGTTGCCCCTGGCGCCAAAAGCGTCTCCGACGACATGCTGCACTTCCTCGCGCTTCTGATTTCCACCACCGCCAGCTGTGAGCATCTCGTTCTTCAGTGTGAGCCGCTATGTGAATGCACAATGTCCGTCAGAGGCGAGCGTTTTGTGCGTGTGGCACTGTCTCAACCACTCAATTTTTCACAAGTCTCAATGTTCCCCTATCCGATCCGAACACGACCGCCACCAAGTCGTTCTACTTGGCGTCCCCAGGTCCTGGATGCCTCGATCCCATACCTGAGGGCAAGTTTCTTGCCCCGACCGTGCTGGTGACTGCCCTGGGGCCCAGCAACGCCCCTCAGAGGCTGAACATTGAAACATGCGTCGCTGCTTGCTTTTTCAATTCATTTGAGGCATGCACCCTCCGCGGGCCTCCAGACCCAAACAGATTGCCGGATGCGTCCGATAGCCTTCCTCGACCGCACCGCCACCACCACAGCGTCACAGCTTCCGGCCAGCCTCAAGCTGGGGAGCCGTGCTCCCTGCCAGGGGGACCCACGGGCTTCGATAATCCTTCGTTATGTCGATGCCTGGATGGGTTCCCCAGGGGGAGGAGGAACACAGCGCCCCGAGTCCCAGGCATCCGACGGTGCGCTTGTTCTACCTCTCGATGCTTTGATTGACGTGCCCGAGGCCCGCAATCGGCCCCCGGAGGCCGAAACGGACGAGCACGCCCGGACTGGACAAGAACACACCCTTGCGGCAGCTGCCCCGGAACAGTCTCGACACGGTTGCGTGCTCAGAGGCTCCGAGGGGAGCACGGTGTGGTGCCGCTCGGGGCCACCGTTCTCGGGGGCCCAGCGTCCCTCGCCGGGCGTCAGGAGCAGGATGTAGAAGTCTAGGCCTCCCGGGTGAGGTCGGAGTAGACGGTATCGGCGATGCGGCTCGATGTGGGGCCCACTTTTCTCCACGCCGACGTCGCCGATTCATCACCGACGTCGCCACTGCATCGCCGATGTGTCGGCGATGCGGCGAGGTCCTCCGACCCCATCGACTCGGACCCCATCTTGGAGGCCTCCAAGAACCCTCACAGGCAGATTGCTCAGGGAAACGACAATTCGCTGGAGATCTGGGTCTGCGACCAATTGCGAACCCTACCCTTGCTAGTCCAATCGACGAGGGGGTATCAGACACAATCGCTGGGGTTTACTTGGCTGCATACATCCTACGAATTCTGAACCCCAGCCGGCGTTTCAGAAATCTGAGCTGTTGGGGTAGGGTTAACATGCGGTTGGCTATTGTGGTCGTGGCCGGGTCGGAGTCTGGCATTCTTCGTGGCAAGAGAGCCCAGGTCAGCGTCCTCTCCGCGATCACTGACCCGACCGAGGCGCGCGCGCACGCCTGACTCCCCCTCCCCTGGATGTCGCTGCATGTCGCTCATTCGGGCGGAAAGCTCTTTCTCTCTCTCTCGCGCGCGCGGGCGCGGGCGAGGTACAGTCAACAGGGACCACCTTGGGTTTATGTGGGGTTCTGGTTTTCGGGCCGATCCCAGGATTCAGGTCGAGGACCCTACTCGTGACCGACGCTCGCCGCCGCCAGAAGAGCCCCTTCGCTCCTCATTCGGCTTTTTTCTTTATTCGGGGGGTGGTCGGTCGTCGGCCTTGAGTCGGCGATGCGTCGCCATTGCTTCGGCGTCATGCCCCCAGTGGCGAGGCCGCGCGATCCCGGGCAGTGCTGGGTGCCCATGCCCCGAGTGGCTACCGATGGTGGTAGATCTTTTGCTACCTCTGAGCCAGTGCCGCCTCCTGTCGCCCCCGCCAGGATCTTGCGGCCTTCGTCCCATCCAGCCACCGTGCCCTGCTCATTGAAAGGAGGCTTCTCATAGCCCCCTTGGGGTGATAGAACATAGACGTCTATAGGGGTCTCTTTCGGGCATCTGGGAGGCCTCTCGGGGGCCTCTCGCGGCATGTAGGAGGCGTTTTCAAAACCTATTAGGGCTCTCTAGGGGATGGCTGTTGGTGGGCTAGTGGCTTGCGTGGACCTCCTGGCAATCTCTGGAGGCCATTGTCGACCTGGAGGTGGTCTCAGAGCCATCTCCCTTCGAGCTTCCCCTTTTTGGACCCTGTAGGCTCTAGCATGCGAACGCACACGCAGCATCCCAGTTCGCTGCAATGTCTGCCACTCAGGCGGGCCTCCAAGTGCCTCCAGGACGGACCGGTCATCCCCCCCCCCCAGAGGGTTCTTGGGCGGACGGGCAGACGGGCGCAAGACCTTCCTGGGCCATGTTGGAAACGTGGGCACCGAGCCGCGTTGCCGAGGCCTCTTTGGAATACGCCGCGAAGGCGATCGCCAAGGGCACCCAGGGGCGCCCAGAAGCGCATGGGATCGCCTGGACCTCAAGGGCCTGAGCCCCTCACATCAGGTTCACAGTGCTTGATAGTGTCGGGCTCTGAGGTGCCCTGACTTGAGGTTCTCCGGCCCGCTTGGCTTGAGACATCATCGCAATTCACACCTCTTGCTTTAAGATGCGGCTCACGAGATGCTCTGGTTCCAAGATCTTACAACTCTGGGTTCCAAGATGTGGTTCGCGAGGTACTCAGGCCCGTTTCGCCTGAGACATCCTCCGAACCCCGGGCTACTGTGAGATGCCCTGAATTGAGGTGTTCTGGCCCGTTTCGCTTGAGACGTTCTCACGATTCTGGGTTCCAAGACGTGGTCCGCGAGGTTCTCAGGCCCGTTTCGCCTGAGGCATCCTCGGAGTCCCTGGCTCCGAGATGCCCTGACTAGAGGTGACCCGAGTGTAAGTGCACCACGCTTGACGATGACATTGACGGAGTGGTTGTTTGGGTTGCCCCTGGTGCCGGGGGGAATTGGGGACCAATAGAAAGTGACAGAACAAACGAGAAGTCGCCATATTGAAGTAGGGACTCGACTACATAATTGATCTACGAAACATTAATTTTTACTCTTCGCATCTTCGACGAACAATAAAATTCGGGGGGAATCAGTTCGGTAGTCGATCCCGTAATTTCTCGGAATATGGTTGAGCCTCGGGCTGCGCACAGACAGCCCCGTCCCGACTGGCCTTATCAGGTACCCCGAGTAGTCCAGGGGGGTCTCAACACCTGTTCTGTCTCCGCCGGCGCCCCTGGGGCGCCGCGCCCCAGGGCATTGTCTCGGCGATGGGACGGAAGGTGCCCCCCCACACCCCATCTCTGGGCGATGGTTTGGGCCTCGAGCGCCCTTCATTGGCCCCGTGTCGGGCCACTTGGGGCCACAGGGGCCTCCTTGGCAGCCCCGGGGGCGCCATGTGCCAGGGTCACCAGCGTCGACACCCGAAACTCCGCCGCCCCGAGGTCTTGGCATCCGGGTGTCGTATACAGTTGCACCGAAGAGAACCCCCAGTCAGGTGCGGGTGCGGACAATGGCAGCGTGCTGCTGGTGAGGAAGAACAAAACATAATAAATGCGCTCTCTCGTTTGATTCTCTAGTTGTACACACTCCCTCCACTCCACTCTGCATCTGTCCCTCTTTGATCTCTACCGTTGCCCCCGGCCGCCGCCGCCGCCGCCGTCGTCGTCGTCGTCGTCGCGGTCTTGGGTGGCGGCCCGCCCGCGCCCGCTCTCGCCTCTCGGCCGTCGCCGCCTCGGTCGCCGGTCGCCGCCGCCGCCATCTGCCCTCGCCTTCTCTGCGCTGTCAGCTGCCTGCCCCTCTGCTCGCGGCTCTCTGCTCTCGGGAGCACTGCTAGGCGGGAACAGGCTTCGGGGGGAAAGTATCGACCCCCAGTCGCCCATTGATATCCGATGGGGGCCTGATGGCCCCAATCCGCCCAGGACCGTACGGTGTCGCTATCGGGGGCCCATCGCCGAGCTATCGCCGATGCCAGCTCGACGTTTCCCCCTTTTGAGCCGGTCTTCCCCCCTCACGTTCCCGAGCAGTTCCAGACCCCGAAAGGAGGAGGACTGCTTTGGGCTCAGGAGGGGCTGCTGTTTTCTCAAGCAGTGGCGAAGCGTCCTGGCGTCCCTATAGGCCTACCAAACAATGTTTTAAGAACCTTCTGTGGCTTGTACAACATGTTCTTAGAACATTTCTGACTGACGCTGTCTTGTTTTAAACACATCGGGTTAATGTTTTCTCCCTGCTCAAGCTTTGGGCTCAGGAGGGACTCCAGTTTTCGGGCCGTTCCTCAGGCTTTGGTCGGAGAACAGGACCGTGGCCGATTCTTTCCCTGGCCACGAGAGCCCCTTCCTTGGCGCCTTCTTGTGGTGGAATGATGGCTGTACTTCGCAGGCAATGTCTCTTCCCCAGTCCGGGAGGTCGCCCCCGCCCACCCCCTCGAATAGTTGGCCGCTCAGAATCATTTTGCTTCCGGCATCCCCACCGAACCCTTCATCGTTTGCTCCCGACGGCGCGCGGTCGCCTCATTGGTCGACAATTGCCGCTTCTGGAATCAGAAAAGATTGAACCGTGTTCCGTGTGGTCACGTTCTTTCATGTTGTGCTCAGGAGAGCCCAGGAGGACCCAGGAGGCTCCAAGAGGCACCAGGGGGCCCAAGGAGGGCCCAGGAGAAGCTCCAGGAGGCTCCAGGAGAGCCCAGGAGGGCCCAAGAGGTCCAAGGAAGACCCAGGAGGGCCCAGGAGCCCTTACGAGGGATCGTGGCCCTGGGAGCGCTGACGTAGCGTAATTTACGAGGGATCGTGGCCCTGGGAGCGCGGGAGTAGTGTAATTCATAATTTGTTGAGGATGTCTCGAGCGAAACGCTGGTTTTGCAAACTTGGAGGATGTCTCGAGCGGTGGCCTTGTGGGGGGCCAGAATTCAAAGGATGTCTCAGGCGAAATGCTTGTTTTCACGTCCCGCTGGCAGGAATTCCGAGGATGTCTGGCGCGTGCAGCGTCCCGCGCGCAGGAATTCAGATGATTTTGACAGGATGTCTCGAGCGAAACGCTTGTCCCCAGCACGTTCCGTAGCGCGTCCCCTTGGCACGTCCCGCGGTGCGTCCCCATGGCACGTCCCTTGGCACGTCGCTTGGCGCGTCCCTTGAGACGTTCTGCGTCGCGTCCTCCTGGCATGTTCCCCTGTCCATTAGCTCTGGGGCAGCTACTATGTGTTCAGGCAGCTCGAGCTTAAGATCCAGATCAGTTCGGTCAGGACTCGGATGCAAAGGAGGACTCGATCCACGAGGCTATAGAGCACAATCGCGCCATGGCACATCGCAATTCAGCACGGCGCAGCACAGCACTGATTTCGGCACGGTACATCAAGGTCGATACACTCAGCATTGCAACTTGGCACGTTCCTTGGCACGTTCCGTGGGGCGTCCTTTGGCGAGTCCCCCTGGCACGTCGCGTGGCGCGTCCCCTGGCACATCCCGTGGCACATCCATTGGCACGTTCCGTAGCGCGTCCCCTTGGCACGTCCCGCGGTGCGACCCCATGGCACGTCCCCTGGCACGTCGCCTGGCGCGTCCCTTGAGACGTTCTGCGTCGCGTCCTCCTGGCATGTTCCCCTGTCCATTAGCTCTGGGGCAGCTACTATGTGTTCAGGCAGCTCGAGCTTAAGATCCAGATCAGTTCGGTCAGGACTCGGATGCAAAGGAGGACTCGATCCACGAGGCTATAGAGCACAGTCGCGCCATGGCACATCGCAATTCAGCACGGCGCAGCACAGCACAGCTTTCGGCAGGGTACGTCAAGATCGATACACTCAGCATTGCATTTGCCCGTCACCCAATCAAGTGTCTTTGAAATCGCTGCCATGTGTTACAGTTCCATATTCCTTTCCAGCTTCGTGGATCCATCATGTTTGTCATGGTATGCATTGTTATCACATTATGTGTCATGCTATGCTATATTCTGTCAAGGTGCGTATGTCATGGTATACTATGTCATGCTATATTATGTCAAGGTGCGTCTGTCATGCTATGATATGGTATACTCTGTCATGGTATGCAATGCCGTCTTCTGTTGTGTCATGGTATGCTATGGTATTTCCTGTTATGCTATGTTATGATATGCTCTATGTTGTCATGCCGTTGCTATGTTATGCTATGCCATGTTATGTCATGCATGATCGTGTTCTGTTCTGTCATGTTATGTTGTGTCATGCTGTGTTCTGTCGTGTTCGTCGTCGCTATGCTCTGCTGTCGTGTTCTGGTAAGGTCTGTGATGCTGTGCCATGATGTGCTCTGTTCTGTCAAGGTGTGTTATGGTATGCTCGGTTCTGTTCTGTCATGTTGTGTTCTGTCGTGTTCGTCGAGGGCGCGAGGCGGGATCATCGGGACAACTTGGGGTCTGGCGGCCGCGGTATGCAGGGTGCAGTGGGCCGGGCGCGGGGCGGGACACCCGAGACCCTCGGGATTCTCGAGGCAATTCTGGGTCTGGCGGCCGCGGTATGCACGGTGGGGATGGCCGGGGGGCCCTGGAGGAAGGAGTGGAGCTGGGGGGATCCACTCCCGCGCCGCGTGGGCTGTCTTCGGACGCCTCGGACGCCCCCCGTGTCGAGGACGGACGCCCACCCTGCGTATATACCCCAGGGTCTGGCCCCGAACGTCCTGCCCGGTCGGATACCCAACAGGGCCGGGGGCTGGGGTCGCCACGCCTCCTGGCACTGCTCTACCAGAGCGTCTGTTCGATTCGGCTCTGGCAGGTTCACTTCACGACGTTGCCCCCCCGCCCCCCCCTCCTCCCCTCCGCACCTTGATCGAACAGCGCTGGACTGAAAAGGCGTGCAAGAGAGCCTGACCTCGCCACGCCCCCCCCCATGGATGGAGAAAGGGAGGAAGGGAGGAGGAGTGAGGAGGAGGAGGAGGAGGAGGAGGAGGAGGAGGAGGAGGAGGAGGAGGAGGAGGACGAGGAGGACGAGGAGGACGAGGAGGACGAGGAGGAGGAGGAACCCCCTCCATGCAAGTAAACTTGCCATAATCGAAAGAGAGTAACGGGCACCTACTCTGACCGCGTGCGAGCGGGCGGGACGGCGCCCCGCTGTGAGTCCCCAGAGGTGTGCGCGTCGCGGGGGTGGGGGAAGCATGTCGGGCGTTAGTCCATCAGCGGCGAGCCCAGGGGGAAGTCGGAGGGTGCGGGCCTTCTCAGGAGGCTCGGAAGGCTTGCGGCCTCCTGAGAAGTTTTCTAAGCCTTCTCCGAAGACAGAGACGGCTTCTCAGAAGGCCGGAGGGCTTCCGAGAAGCCCCGCCGAGTTCTGAGACGGCCTGCCCCCTCCGCACTCTCCCCCCCCCCGAGCTCGCCGGCAAGTCAAGGGATGGGGAGCAGACGTGGGGTCAAGAGACGCGAACCCTCCCAGCACCTGTCGGGCCCGCGGTGGCAGGGCAAGGGCAGTGCAGTCTCAGGAAGGATTCAAATCCCCCCCCAAACAAAAACTCTTGCCCGGCGATCTACTCTGAGCGTATCGTTCTCATCCTCCCCTTTTCCTCTTCCTCCGCTCGCGCTCAGTAGACGTAGTACTGTTGGCAGTCGACAGAGGGCGTCCGAAATTATTTTCCCACTCAAGTTCGCCGTGTTGGATTTTGTTGGGTGGTTGTTTCTCGAGGCTGTAGCATCCCCTGAGATGCCCTGCACGCGATAGAAATCCCGTGTTCGTACAAGGTGTGTCGTACGTGTCCATACGTTTCCCCTCGAATGGTCTCGTAGCAGTCCCAGCATTGGGTCGTATGAGTATTCGTCTTCTGTAGGACGACAACGGCTACGGCGGCGACGACGACAGCGACGACAACAACGACGACGGTAACGGCTGCGACAACGACGACGGTGACGGCCGCGGCGCTATAGTTTATGGCCGATTCTTGTTGGACGTCGGCGGACCTTAACATGCCCCCGAAAATCTGTTTGCCCATTCTTGGGCGCGATGAAGAAAACCCCATGAGGTTAGGGCTTCTTTTTCAGGGGCATTTCCTTGCAATGCTTGATACTCCCCGTTCGCAAGCAACATCCATAGTAAGGGCGCGCTGCCTCATCGTGGCCACCCTTGCATCCCTTTTTCTTCGGCCCAACCTGAGCCACGGCTAACGTCAAAGGAGCTCTGAATGATACTTGGCACTTCCGAGGGTCTTGCATCCTCCCCTTGCACCCTTACTGAGGATTTTTACGGTATTCCCTTCCGGATGCGGGTGCGTCGCGGGGGCGCGGCCGCGTGCGGCCCACCTGGCGGCCGCGCAGGCGCGACGGCAGCTGTTAGAGGTCCGGGAGGACGGCGCGCGCGGCGAGCGTGCGGCCAGCGGCCGCCGATGGCCGCCCGCGGCGACGGCGGGCGCGCGCGGGCGGCGACCAGCGGCGGTGGCGGCGGCGACGACTGCGGCGACGGCGGCGACGGCGGTGAACGCAGCGTATGCACGACGACGGCGGTCCCGCGGCACCGTCGATGGCGGCGGCCCAGCGGCGGCGGCGTCGACCACGGCGGCGACGGCCCGCTGCGCTCCGCGGCGGGGCGGCCTTTTGTGGAGCCGCCCAGCCTGGGCCAGGAGCAGGAAGTCGATCGAAGTGGGGGCGGAAGGGAGGGGACGAAGATCAAGATTCAAGCAGTGGCGAAGCTTCCTAGCTCGCCTAGAGGCCTACCAAATAATGTTCTAAGAGCCTTTTGTGGTCTGCACGAAATGTTCGTGGAACATTTCTGGCTGGGACTGTCTTGTTTTGCTGATGTTCAAAGAACATTGTTCTCTGTTATCAGAGCATTTTTGAGATCTAAGAACATCTAGTGCAGGCCTACAGGAATGCCGGGACGGTCGGTCCCTGCTCAAGATCCAGATAGGTTCCTGCCCGTGCATTTTGGGCAGCAGTCGCTGTCGGTGCCGCCGCGGACGTTGTCCACTTGGGGCGAACGTCGCGTGCCCAGATGCGATCATTGTCAGCTTTGGACCATGTATGCCTGGGGCATTTTGCTTTATGCCTATCTGTCCAGGATATCAGGTGTTTTCAGAGGGTCGAAGAGGTCCGAGAAGTTTCTTCAAACGGTGCTCGCGTTAATGGGCATGCTATGTATGTTGCCCTACTGCTTGGATCCCTCCGCAACTCAATTGTATATGTACATCGGTATGTATGTTCTTGGTGCTCCCCTGATATTGATTCGAGGCTGCTGTTAGGCTGTGTTCCTTGTGCTTGCCATGTTCCTGCTACGTTCCATTATGGTTTCCAGGCTTAAACCTGGGTTCCATTCGCATGCTAGATAATTGTGTTGGCATGGTGCGAGCTTTTTATTCGTGTCGACGTATTTGATATTCGATGTGCGCTGTTGTTGGTTAATGTAATTGTTTTTCATGTGGCGGTGTATCTACGTGTAATCTCCCTCGGTTGCGGGAATCATTTGTGCATTTGCATGGTACGTCAGCTTTCTGTTGTTTTCTCTTTGTTTCTTGTGTTTGGTTTCGACGCGGGCGGTAGGTCGCGGTCGGCAGCTCTCCCAAGAATTTCGACTCCGTGATTTGCTGGCGACGTGTCTCCCCAGAGATCGTTGGCGGCGAGGTGAGGGGAGGCAGACCTTCTCAGAAAGTGTTGGGGCTTTCAGAAACACTCTGGCCTTGAGAAGCCCCCTGTGGCTTCGGAGAAGGCTGGAGGCCTTCCGAGCCTTCTGGCAAGGCCCGCCCCCTTTGCCATCCCGTGGGCGCGCCGCTGAGATTTGCGTTTGGAAGTCCATCCTGGAATTCCAGAGGGTCCAGGTTCTATTTGGGCCTCCTGGAATGTCGGGATCAACCTCCGTGCTCAGCGCAGGCTTCGCCCAGGCTTGGCTCGTGTGGCGTGCTGTGACGTTGTCGTGCGTCGGCAGAGCTGCCCGGGCCCGCTGGCCCGTCGGATGTGCCATCGTGCAGCGCCGAGCAGGAGTTGCTCGGCGGTGGGGGCAAGCGCACTCAGCAGCAGGGTGCGTGTCCCCTGGCACCGGCCTTCCACACGCACCCCGACCGAGCCGTCTGGGCCCCGTCGGCGAGGGCGGCGGCAGCTCCCGCGGGGCGCTGGCGGCGGCGGCCGCCGCCATGCGGCCCCCGCGGCGCCCGCCGCGGCGGGGCCTCCCCGCCCGGGCCGCGGCGAGCGCCGCGGCAGGCCTCGCGCTGGCGGCGGCGGCCGCCTGGCGCGGCGGCGGCGGCGCCGGCTTCGCCGGGCCGCGGGGCTGCCGGGCGGGGCCGCGGGCCCGCAGGAGGTGATGAAACCCACTCACTCGCAGAGGGGACTAGGGCAAGCCAGGTGCACTCGCGCCTCGTCTGGCGTCCCATGCCTCCCTTCCATCCCTGCCCACGGCGCCGATGTTTCTCCATCCGCGAAGCCGACGAATGCGCAATCGGAACAAGGGGAGCTGCGTGCACATGAGGAGGAGGAGGAGGAGGAGGAGGAGGAGGCGGGTGAGGAAGATGAGCGGGAGGAAAGGGATGAGGACGTACAGCAGCAGCAGCAGCAGCAGCAGCAGCAGCAGCAGCAGCAGCAGGGACTAAGCTGAAGGATGGGGAGCATGTTCCCGGAAAGGGCTTGGGCCCAGGGTTCTCTTTCAGTAGCTTTACCCTCCGGTTGCGACTTGAAGGGGGCCGGCGGAATTATTTGCGATAAATACAAGGTCGAAGAGGGCTGGCGGAATTAGTTTTGAGGATGTCTCGAGCGAAAGGCTTGTTTTTCAGAATTTGTTGAGGATGTCTCAAGTGAAACGCTGGTTATGCAAAATTGGGGATGTCTCAGAACACTCTCGAGCGAAACGCAGGTTTTGAAGAGCCGACCGCGACGCGGAAAAGCGCCCCACGCGCAGGAATTCCAAGGATGTCTCGCGCGTGCCGCGTCCCGCGCGCAGGAATTTCGAGGATGTCTCGACTAATTCGTTTGTGTTGCCAGAATTTCTTTGAATTTTGGCAGGCTGTCTCGAGCGAATTGCTTGTTTTTCATAATTTGTTCCCTACCTAGGCTCTGCCTAGAAGGGTTCTTACTCTCTTGGCTTAAAGGGGCCGGGCAGTGGAAATCGTCCCGGGCGGTTCCCCCAGTCCCCTGGGAGCCAAGCAAAAGCAACAGCAAAGGTAAAAGCAAACGCGCGGTTCCCCCAGTTGCGCTCCCGGGGTGCCAAGCAAAAGCAAAAGCAAAGGCAAAAGTGAAGGCAAAAGCGAAGGCAAAGCAAAAGCATAGCATAGCATAACATAGCATAGCATTGCATAGCGCAGCATAGCATAGCGCAGCATAGTATAGCATAGCCTAGCCTAGCCTAGCCTAGCCCAGCATAGCAATGCGCAGCATAGCATAGCATAGCATAGCATAGCCGAGCAGAGCATAGCATAGCATAGCGCAGCACAGCATCCACTATCGCTGCTGCTATAGTACAGCATCCATAGCATAGCACAGCATCCACATAGCATAGCATAGCGCAGCACAGCATCCACTAATGTTGCTTTCCTAGAGGCTCCAACTCCTAGGTAGGGTCGCACTGGGGTAATTGAGGATGTCTCTAGCGAAACGCTGGTTTTGCAAAATTGGGGGGTGTCTCGAGCGGGGGGCCTCGTGGGCGGCCAGAATTCAGACGATGTCTCAGGCGAAATGCTTGTTTTCACGTCCGGCCACGTCCGGCTCGCAGGAATTCCGAGGATGTCTCGCGCGTGCCGCGTCCCGCGCGCAGAGATTTTGAGGATATCTTGACTAATTCATTTGTTTTGCGTGGATTTCTGGGGATTTTGACAGGATGTCTCGAGCGAAACGCTTATTTTTCATAATTTGTTGAGGATGTCTCGAGCGAAACGCTGGTTTTTCAAACTTGGGGGGTGTCTCGAGCAGGGGCCCCGTGGGGGGCCACAATTCACGTTCCGCTCTCAGGCAAAATGATAGTTTTCACGTTCCGCTCGCAGGAATTCCGAGGATGTCTCGCGCGTGCCGCGTCCCGCGCGCAGGAATTTCGAGGATGTCTCGACTAATTCGTCTGTGTTGCCAGAATTTCCTTGAATGTTGGCAGGATGTCTCGAGCGAAATGTTTGTTCCCAACCATCCTGTGGTGTTGGGTCCTCGTTTTGAAGAGACGGTGCCCGCGTCCTCTCCTCTCCTCCTCCTCCTCTTCCCCCTCCTCCCCCTCCTTGCCTCTGCTCTCGGCGCACCTCTCACGCGTTTCGTAGCCCCATAGGGAGCTCCACCGAAGGCCCCAGTGGGGGTGTTCGCATGCGGTTCCCCCACCCAGGGCAGCGTTTCGTGGCCCCATAGGGAGCTCCACCGAAGGCCCCAGTGGGGGTGTTCGCATGCGGTTCCCCCACCCAGGGCAGCGTTTCGTGGCCCCATAGGGAGCTCCACCGAAGGCCCCAGTGGGGGTGTTCGCATGCGGTTCCCCCACCCAGGGCAGCGTTTCGTAGCCCCATAGGGAGCTCCACCGAAGGCCCCAGTGGGGGTGTTCGCATGCGGTTCCCCCACCCAGGGCAGCGTTTCGTGGCCCCATAGGGAGCTCCACCGAAGGCCCCAGTGGGGGTGTTCGCATGCGGTTCCCCCACCCAGGGCAGCGTTTCGTGGCCCCATAGGGAGCTCCACCGAAGGCCCCAGTGGGGGTGTTCGCATGCGGTTCCCCCACCCAGGGCAGCGTTTCGTGGCCCCATAGGGAGCTCCACCGAAGGCCCCAGTGGGGGTGTTCGCATGCGGTTCCCCCACCCAGGGCAGCGTTTCGTAGCCCCATAGGGAGCTCCACCGAAGGCCCCAGTGGGGGTGTTCGCATGCGGTTCCCCCACCCAGGGCAGCGTTTCGTGGCCCCATAGGGAGCTCCACCGAAGGCCCCAGTGGGGGTGTTCGCATGCGGTTCCCCCACCCAGGGCAGCGTTTCGTAGCCCCATAGGGAGCTCCACCGAAGGCCCCAGTGGGGGTGTTCGCATGCGGTTCCCCCACCCAGGGCAGCGTTTCGTGGCCCCATAGGGAGCTCCACCGAAGGCCCCAGTGGGGGTGTTCGCATGCGGTTCCCCCACCCAGGGCAGCGTTTCGTAGCCCCATAGGGAGCTCCACCGAAGGCCCCAGTGGGGGTGTTCGCATGCGGTTCCCCCACCCAGGGCAGCGTTTCGTGGCCCCATAGGGAGCTCCACCGAAGGCCCCAGTGGGGGTGTTCGCATGCGGTTCCCCCACCCAGGGCAGCGTTTCGTAGCCCCATAGGGAGCTCCACCGAAGGCCCCAGTGGGGGTGTTCGCATGCGGTTCCCCCACCCAGGGCAGCGTTTCGTGGCCCCATAGGGAGCTCCACCGAAGGCCCCAGTGGGGGTGTTCGCATGCGGTTCCCCCACCCAGGGCAGCGTTTCGTAGCCCCATAGGGAGCTCCACCGAAGGCCCCAGTGGGGGTGTTCGCATGCGGTTCCCCCACCCAGGGCAGCGTTTCGTAGCCCCATAGGGAGCTCCACCGAAGGCCCCAGTGGGGGTGTTCGCATGCGGTTCCCCCACCCAGGGCAGCGTTTTTAGGGAGCTCCACCGAAGGCCCCAGTGGAGGTGTTCGCATGCGGTTCCCCCACCCAGGGCAGCGTTTCGTGGCCCCATAGGGAGCTCCACCGAAGGCCCCAGTGGGGGTGTTCGCATGCGGTTCCCCCACCCAGGGCAGCGTTTCGTGGCCCCATAGGGAGCTCCACCGAAGGCCCCAGTGGGGGTGTTCGCATGCGGTTCCCCCACCCAGGGCAGCGTTTCGTGGCCCCATAGGGAGCTCCACCGAAGGCCCCAGTGGGGGTGTTCGCATGCGGGTCCCCCACCCAGGGCAGCGTTTCGTAGCCCCATAGGGAGCTCCACCGAAGGCCCCAGTGGGGGTGTTCGCATGCGGTTCCCCCACCCAGGGCAGCGTTTCGTGGCCCCATAGGGAGCTCCACCGGAGGCCCCAGTGGCTGCTCTCGATGCGGTTCCCCCACCCAGGGCAGCGCTTCGTGGCCCCATGGGGAGCTCCACCGAAAGCCCCCGTGGCGCAGTTCGCATGCGCTTCCCCCACCCAGGGCAGCGTTTCGTGGCACCATAGGGAGCTCCACCGAAGGCCCCAGTGGCGCAGTTCGCATGCGGTTCCCCCACCCAGGGCAGCGTTTCGTAGCCCCATAGGGAGCTCCACCGAAGGCCCGCCCCGGTGGCGCAGTCCGCATGCGGTTCCCCCATCCAAGGCAGCGCTTCGTGGCCCCATATGGAGCCCCACCGAAAGCGGCACCCACAACGCGTTACCAACAATTGCTTATGGTTGGGTCTTTCGCCAGGATATTTCCCAACCATCCTGTGGTGTTGGGTCCTCGTTTTGAAGAGACGGTGCCCCGCGTTCCTCTCCTCTCCTCCTCCTCCTCCCTCCTCCGGGGGTGTTCGCATGCGGTTCCCCCACCCAGGGCAGCGTTTCGTGGCCCCATAGGGAGCTCCACCGAAGGCCCCAGTGGGGGTGTTCGCATGCGGTTCCCCCACCCAGGGCAGCGTTTCGTAGCCCCATAGGGAGCCCACCGAAGGCCCCAGTGGGGGTGTTCGCATGCGGTTCCCCCACCCAGGGCAGCGTTTCGTGGCCCCATAGGGAGCTCCACCGAAGGCCCCAGTGGGGGTGTTCGCATGCGGTTCCCCCACCCAGGGCAGCGTTTCGTAGCCCCAT
>CAUYUJ010016028.1:147838-242838 GCA_963575745.1 Prorocentrum cordatum
GGGCCTTCGGTGGAGCTCCCTATGGGGCTACGAAGCGCTGCCCTGGGTGGGGGAACCGCATGCGAACACCCCCACTGGGGCCTTCGGTGGAGCTCCCTATGGGGCCACGAAACGCTGCCCTGGGTGGGGGAACCGCATGCGTACACCCCCACTGGGGCCTTCGGTGGAGCTCCCTATGGGGCTACGAAACGCTGCCCTGGGTGGGGGAACCGCATGCGAACACCCCCACTGGGGCCTTCGGTGGAGCTCCCTATGGGGCCACGAAGCGCTGCCCTGGGTGGGGGAACCGCATGCGAACACCCCCACTGGGGCCTTCGGTGGAGCTCCCTATGGGGCACGAAACGCTGCCCTGGGTGGGGGAACCGCATGCGAACTACCCCCACTGGGGCCTTCGGTGGAGCTCCCTATGGGGCTACGAAACGCTGCCCTGGGCGGGGAAACCGCATGCGAACACCCCCACTGGGGCCTTCGGTGGAGCTCCCTATGGGGCCACGAAACGCTGCCCTGGGTGGGGGAACCGCATGCGAACACCCCCACTGGGGCCTTCGGTGGAACTCCCTATGGGGCTACGAAACGCTGCCCTGGGTGGGGGAACCGCATGCGAACACCCCCACTGGGGCCTTCGGTGGAGCTCCCTATGGGGCCACGAAACGCTGCCCTGGGTGGGGAACCGCATGCGAACACCCCCACTGGGGCCTTCGGTGGAGCTCCCTATGGGGCTACGAAACGCTGCCCTGGGTGGGGGAACCGCATGCGAACACCCCCACTGGGGCCTTCGGTGGAGCTCCCTATGGGGCCACGAAACGCTGCCCTGGGTGGGGGAACCGCATGCGAACACCCCCACTGGGGCCTTCGGTGGAGCTCCCTATGGGGCTACGAAACGCTGCCCTGGGTGGGGGAACCGCATGCGAACACCCCCACTGGGGCCTTCGGTGGAGCTCCCTATGGGGCCACGAAACGCTGCCCTGGGTGGGGGAACCGCATGCGAACACCCCCACTGGGGCCTTCGGTGGAGCTCCCTATGGGGCCACGAAACGCTGCCCTGGGTGGGGGAACCGCATGCGAACACCCCCACTGGGGCCTTCGGTGGAGCTCCCTAGGGGGCTACGAAACGCTGCCCTGGGTGGGGGAACCGCATGCGAACACCCCCACTGGGGCCTTCGGTGGAGCTCCCTATGGGGCCACGAAACGCTGCCCTGGGTGGGGGAACCGCATGCGAACACCCCCACTGGGGCCTTCGGTGGAGCTCCCTATGGGGCCACGAAACGCTGCCCTGGGTGGGGGAACCGCATGCGAACACCCCCACTGGGGCCTTCGGTGGAGCTCCCTATGGGGCCACGAAACGCTGCCCTGGGTGGGGGAACCGCATGCGAACACCCCCACTGGGGCTTCGGTGGAGCTCCCTATGGGGCCACGAAACGCTGCCCTGGGTGGGGGAACCGCATGCGAACACCCCCACTGGGGCCTTCGGTGGAGCTCCCTATGGGGATACGAAGCGCTGCCCTGGGTGGGGGAACCGCATGCGAACACCCCCACTGGGGCCTTCGGTGGAGCTCCCTATGGGGCCACGAAACGCTGCCCTGGGTGGGGGAACCGCATGCGAACACCCCCACTGGGGCCTTCGGTGGAGCTCCCTATGGGGCCACGAAACGCTGCCCTGGGTGGGGGAACCGCATGCGAACACCCCCACTGGGCCTTCGGTGGAGCTCCCTATGGGGCTACGAAACGCTGCCCTGGGTGGGGGAACCGCATGCGAACACCCCCACTGGGGCCTTCGGTGGAGCTCCCTATGGGGCCACGAAACGCTGCCCTGGGTGGGGGAACCGCATGCGAACACCCCCACTGGGGCCTTCGGTGGAGCTCCCTATGGAGCCACGAAGCGCTGTAATGGGTGGGTGAAACGCAGAGAGGAGGGAGGAGAGGGAGGAGGAGGGAGGAGGAGGAGGAGGAGGAGGAGGAGGAGAGGAGAGGACGCGGGCACCGTCTCTTCAAAACGAGGACCCAACACCACAGGATGGTTGGGAAATATCCTGGCGAAAGACCCAACCATAAGCAATTGTTGGTAACGCGTTGTGGGTGCCGCTTTCGGTGGGGCTCCATATGGGGCCACGAAGCGCTGCCTTGGATGGGGGAACCGCATGCGGACTGCGCCACCGGGGCGGGCCTTCGGTGGAGCTCCCTATGGGGCTACGAAACGCTGCCCTGGGTGGGGGAACCGCATGCGAACTGCGCCACTGGGGCCTTCGGTGGAGCTCCCTATGGTGCCACGAAACGCTGCCCTGGGTGGGGGAAGCGCATGCGAACTGCGCCACGGGGGCTTTCGGTGGAGCTCCCCATGGGGCCACGAAGCGCTGCCCTGGGTGGGGGAACCGCATGCGAGAGCAGCCACTGGGGCCTCCGGTGGAGCTCCCTATGGGGCCACGAAACGCTGCCCTGGGTGGGGGAACCGCATGCGAACACCCCACTGGGGCCTTCGGTGGAGCTCCCTATGGGGCCACGAACGCTGCCCTGGGTGGGGGAACCGCATGCGAACACCCCCACTGGGGCCTTCGGTGGAGCTCCCTATGGGGCCACGAAACGCTGCCCTGGGTGGGGGAACCGCATGCGAACACCCCCACTGGGGCCTTCGGTGGAGCTCCCTATGGGGCCACGAAACGCTGCCCTGGGTGGGGGAACCGCATGCGAACACCCCCACTGGGGCCTTCGGTGGAGCTCCCTATGGGGCACGAAACGCTGCCCTGGGTGGGGGAACCGCATGCGAACACCCCCACTGGGGCCTTCGGTGGAGCTCCCTATGGGGCCACGAAACGCTGCCCTGGGTGGGGGAACCGCATGCGAAACGCTCCCTGCCGCTGGGTGGGGGAACCGCATGCGAACACCCCCACTGGGGCCTTCGGTGGAGCTCCCTATGGGGCTACGAAACGCTGCCCTGGGTGGGGGAACCGCATGCGAACACCCCCACTGGGGCCTTCGGTGGAGCTCCCTATGGGGCCACGAAACGCTGCCCTGGGTGGGGGAACCGCATGCGAACACCCCCACTGGGGCCTTCGGTGGAGCTCCCTATGGGGCTACGAAACGCTGCCCTGGGTGGGGGAACCGCATGCGAACACCCCCACTGGGGCCTTCGGTGGAGCTCCCTATGGGGCCACGAAACGCTGCCCTGGGTGGGGGAACCGCATGCGAACACCCCCACTGGGGCCTTCGGTGGAGCTCCCTATGGGGCCACGAAACGCTGCCCTGGGTGGGGGAACCGCATGCGAACACCCCCACTGGGGCCTTCGGTGGAGCTCCCTATGGGGCCACGAAACGCTGCCCTGGGTGGGGGAACCGCATGCGAACACCCCCACTGGGGCCTTCGGTGGAGCTCCCTATGGGGCCACGAAACGCTGCCCTGGGTGGGGGAACCGCATGCGAACACCCCCACTGGGGCCTTCGGTGGAGCTCCCTATGGGGCCACGAAACGCTGCCCTGGGTGGGGGAACCGCATGCGAACACCCCCACTGGGGCCTTCGGTGGAGCTCCCTATGGGGCCACGAAACGCTGCCCTGGGTGGGGGAACCGCATGCGAACACCCCCACTGGGGCCTTCGGTGGAGCTCCCTATGGGGCCACGAAACGCTGCCCTGGGTGGGGGAACCGCATGCGAACACCCCCACTGGGGCCTTCGGTGGAGCTCCCTATGGGGCCACGAAACGCTGCCCTGGGTGGGGGAACCGCATGCGAACACCCCCACTGGGGCCTTCGGTGGAGCTCCCTATGGGGCACGAAACGCTGCCCTGGGTGGGGGAACCGCATGCGAACACCCCCACTGGGGCCTTCGGTGGAGCTCCCTATGGGGCCACGAAACGCTGCCCTGGGTGGGGGAACCGCATGCGAACACCCCCACTGGGGCCTTCGGTGGAGCTCCCTATGGGGCTACGAAACGCTGCCCTGGGTGGGGGAACCGCATGCGAACACCCCCACTGGGGCCTTCGGTGGAGCTCCCTATGGGGCCACGAAACGCTGCCCTGGGTGGGGGAACCGCATGCGAACACCCCCACTGGGGCCTTCGGTGGAGCTCCCTATGGGGCTACGAAACGCGTGAGAGGTGTGCCGAGAGCAGAGGCAAGGAGGGGGAGGAGGAGGAGGAGAGGAGAGGAACGCGGGGCACCGTCTCTTCAAAACGAGGACCCAACACCACAGGATGGTTGGGACAAATTGTTGAGGATGTCTTTAGCGAAACGCTGGTTTTGCAAAATTGGGGGATGTCTTGAGCGGGAGCCCCGTGGGGGGCCAGAATTCAGAGGATGTCTCAGGCGAAATGCTTGTTTTCACGTCCCCTCGCAGGAATTCCGAGGATGTCTCGCGCGTGCCGCGTCCCGCGCGCAGGAATTCTGAGGATTTTGACAGGATGTCTCAAGCGAAACGCTTGTCCTTAGCACGTTCCGTAGCGCGTCCTTTTGGCACGTCCCGCGGTGCGTCCCCATGGCACGTCCTTTGGCACGTCGTTTGGCGCGTCCCTTGAGACGTTCCGCGTCGCGTCCTCCTGGCATGTCCCCAGTCAATTAGCTCCGGGGCAGCTACTATGTGTTCAGGCAGCTCGAGCTTAAGATCCAGATCAGTTCGGTCAGGACTCGGATGCAAAGGAGGACTCGATCCACGAGGCTGCGGCATGGCACATCGCAATTCAGCACGGCGCAGCACAGCATAGCAATCGGCACTGTACATCAAGATCGATACATTCAGCATTGCAACTTGGTCTGTTCCTTGGCACGTTCCGTGGGGCGTCCCTTGTCCCCCTGGCACGTCGCATGGCGCGTCCCCTGGCACATCCCGTGGCACATCCATTGGCACATTCCGTAGCGCGTCCCCTTGGCACGTCCCGCGGTGCGACCCCATGGCACGTCCCCTGGCATGTCGCCTGGCGCATCCCTTGAGACGTTCCGCGTCGCGTCCTCCTGGCATGTTCCCCTGTCAATTAGCTCTGGGGCAGCTACTATGTGTTCAGGCAGCTCGAGCTTAAGATCCAGATCAGTTCGGTCAGGACTCGGATGCAAAGGAGGACTCGATCCACGAGGCTATAAAGCACAATCGCGGCATGGCACATCGCAATTGTTGACGCTTCGCGTATCCCCACCAGCCCATCCAGAAACGATGCTCAGGGGAGTTGAGGTGATCAGGGAAGTCGGGGAGCATGCAGAATAACAAAGGGCGGGGGAAGCTGTCACAGACCCCGAGAGGGGGAGGATGGAAGAGGAGTCGTCGTCGTCGTCGTCGTCGTCGGAGGAGGAGGAGGAGGAGGAGGGGGAAGAGGAGGAGGAGGAGGAGGAGGAGGAGGACGGAGAAGGAGGAAGAATCGGAGGAGGAGGAGGAGGAGGGGAAGGAGCTTCTTGGGGGTCTTTTGAGGGCCTCTTGGAGGGCTTTTTGGGCGCCTTGGGGCATCTTGGGCGCCTCTTGGGACCCTCTTGAGGCGCTCTGGGGAGCCTTCGGGGCGCTTTTGGGGCCATCTTGGAGGGAGTCGATCAAACAAGAGGGGGGGTTTAATTAGCGCCCCCCCTCGGAAGCCCCTAAAATCGCCTCTTGGACCCCTCTTGGAACGCTCTTGGAGTGCTCTTGGGCGCTCTTGGGGCCGTCTTGGGGCTCTTTTGGGGCTCTCTTGGGGCCCTCTTGGGCCATCTTGGAGCCATCTCCAGGCCTCGGATGGCCATCGGAAGCGAAAAGGCGAGAAAGCAAAAATCATTGATTTTCCTTAGGTTTTGGGACGATTTTGGCCTCTTCGGGGCCTCCTTGGGGAGCTGTTTGGCCACTTGGAGTTATCTTGGGGCCGTCTTTGGGCTTCTTGGAACCATCTTAGGAGCCATCGTGAGCGATCTTGCGCTATCTTGAGCCATCTTGGAGCTCATCTTGGGTTCTCTGAGGCGCTCTTGGAGCCGTCTTGGGCCATCTTGGACGCTCTAACTACCCGCGGCCCCCCCCGTCCAGGTCCAGGGGAGGGGGTAGGGGGAGGGGTAAACCCCTCCCCAAGGGGGAAGAGGGAGGGGTGGAAGAGGATCTGCTCTAGACCACCTACGCCCAGAGGGCTGGTGGGATTCAGCACGGTGCAGCACAGCACAGCTTTCGGCAGGGTACGTCAAGATCGATACCTTCAGCATTGCATTTGCCCGTCACCCAATCCGGTGTCTTTAAAAACGCTGCCATGTGTTACAGTCCTGTATTCCTTTCCGGGTTCGTGGGTCGATCATGGTTTTTGTTTGATCCTCTGGGCCATCACGCGCGTTATGCCCTCCCATCCCCCCCATTACGTCGCGCTCCCCCCCCCCATAGTGCGCCTCCAGGCTGAGTGCCCGTGTTCGCAGACATGGTGCTGCGCTCGCAGGCCATTGTCGCACATGTAGGGTCCGGAAGTTTTGCGCATGCGCGCAGGGTTCACTCGGTACTCTGGTGCTGGCAGGGCAGCGAGAGTCGTGGTTGTGGCATTGGTCGCAGAAGTAGTGGCAACAATCGTAGCAATAAATGTGATACCAGGAGGACGAGGAGGAGGAGAAGGAGTTGGAGGGGGCAACGTGGTGTCCTTGCTATCGTCGTCGTGGTTGCCTTGTTGTTGTGATGATCGTTGTTGCGTTTGTCGTGGTTGTCGTCGTTGTCGGAATTGCCACGGTCGTTTTGCTCATTTTGGTCGTAGCGATAGTCGTCGTCGGCTTGTGGTCGTCGTTGTGACCGTTGTCCTGACGATCGCGGTTGTCGTAGTATTCGTAATCATGGCGATCGTCGTCATAGTTGTCGTGATCGTCGTCGCGGTCGTCATCGTGGTCGTCGTCGTGTGGACGTCGGGATCGGAGTCGTAGTAGTCGTCTTTGTTGGCATTGGCTCCCTGAGTGTGGTCGTCGTTGTCGTCGCGATCGTCCTCACAATCTTCGTAGTAGCTGTCGCCGTCGTCGCAGTTATAGATCATGGGTGGCTGTATTCTTAAAGCATTCTGCACGCTTGTACTTCAAGTTCATGAGGCAGAGAATGTTTTGAGGGCCGGAGAAAAATTGCATAAGCATCGCTTCTCGGAGCACCTTGGGGATTTCTGAGATCGGCGCTGGGTTCCCCTGGCGGCGCCTTCGGCGCCGCCCCAGGCGTGCTCCGCGCGGCAGGGAAGGGGGTTCAGCGCAGATCCCAGAAATCCGCGCAGGCGCTGCGCTGACCGTGGCTGCTGTGGCGCAGGCAGGCGCTGTGGCGCACGCAAGCACAGTGGTGCACGCGTGCAGCACGCATCGGAAACAGGCAGTGCGGTCAGATACGAGACAATTTTCGTGCTATGCTTCGGTTTGGAGGCGGTAGAAGCAGAGAACTGTACCACCCTTCACTGTGCAACGTAGATGCAACGCAGCGGCAACAAACACAAGCATAAGGAATGCTCGAGAGAGAGAGAGAGAGAGTGTAAAAGATGCAAACACCCTGGTGCTGCACGAAGTACATCGACGATGTGGTGCACGTGGCTGTGGCGGTGCAAACTGTGCTGCTCAATGAGGTGCTTGCTGTGATGCGCACAGGCTGTGTGGTGCCGGAGCGTTGCGTTATGCCCCCCCCGCCCCCCCCCCTAACGCTCGTTATGGCCGCGAATCTTACAATGCGCTCGAGGGAAGACCAGGGGAAGGCGGAGGAGGAGAAATGAGAAGGGCGACGACAATGAGTAAAGATTCGGATGCAGAAAAGTGGCCCGCGCTGGGCCGAGACGAACAGCAGCAGCAGGAACAGGAGCGGAAGGAGCGGGTGGGAAAAGAGGACCAGAAAAAAGCGGTGGAGGGAAAATTATGCGGGCGGACCACAGTGAGGCAAGTCTCGGATCCAGGAAAGTGACCCGCGTTGTGGCGAACAAGCCATTCTGAACGACGGGGGCAACCAGCCGATCCGAAATTGAGGCCCACGCTGCAGCGGGGGCACCAGTTTGAGACACCGAAAATAGTTGGATGGTCCAAGACTATAAGAAAACAAAGCTCGAGCTGTTTTTTATATACAAGTATACAAGGCGTTACCACAACAACAACACACATGCGGAGGGGGCGGGAGATCTTCCAGACAACGTAAGGGGAGGAGGGAGCGTAGTGGTCAGACGTTTGACTTGTGGAGGGGGGACGTTTCTTTAAAGGCGGCTGATTGTTAGTAGGCGTGGGCCTTCTAAGAAGTCTTCTCCCCTCCCCCTATCCCCACGTGCGCGCCGCCAAGAAGCGCACACCCTCTCGGCACCCGTCGGGCCCGCCGCCCGCGAGCGCCGAACATCTGCAGGCTGCTTTCTTCTGGGCTCTGGCAGGTTTGCCTGCGCGGAGGGGGGGCCTTGCACGCCTTTTCGGCCAGGCGAAGTTTGACAAGGGGGCGGACGGGTGGAGGGTGGCGGGGAATGCCAGGCGAGTAAATTCGCCCGAGTCTGAAGCAGGGACCCCTCCAGCGTCGACGGGCCCCCGCCACCCCAGTGGGTTTCGGATGATTTCCCTGGTTTTCTCGCTTCGGTATGCTGGCCAGCAGGCGCGACTCGCCAAGAAAGCGCTGGGGATGCCCGGGTGGCCCCGAACGACCGTTGGAGGCCGGAGATGTCCCAGGGGCCCAGGCCCTCCGGCGTGTTGAAAACGTAACGTGGAGGGTTCTTGGCTGGCGTCGGCGTCCACGGGGGGCCCTCGCCCGGCCCCGGGGGCTGTCAGACAGCGGCCGGGTGAGAACACCTGTCACGGGTAGTTGGGCGTCGCGTGCTCGGGGGTGGGCGCCACGTGGGGGGGGGGAGGGGAGGGCTGCAGGAGAGGGGCCCCTCGAGGGCCCCGCAGGGGGCACTTGCGGGCCCTCAAGGGGCACTTTGGGGCCCAGAAAGGGGGCCTTCAGGGTCCGAGGCGTACATTTTTCTCCCCCCCCACGAGGCGATGCCCAAGGGAAAGGGGCGGGGCTTCTGGGGGCCCCATTTAAGCTTAGTACCGTAGTATCGTTTAACCGACCCTCATCCCCATCCCCATCCCCTTCGAGACCCCCACCAAATTACCCCCCCAGTTGGGGATACACCCTTCGAAACCCGAAGGGAACGGCCTATATCCCCCTCTAGGGGGGGAAACCGGCCAGTGGGGCCCAGGCCACCCCGCTGGGGATAGGGATCGGATAAACGGTGCTCATCAAGGCCAATCCAGCGGATCTTTGGGAATGGGGACAAAGACCATCAGCAGCTCCTGTCCGTGTTGGACAGGACTCGTTGTCGGGGAGTCCGCTGCCGTTGCCCCTTCGGGACGGGCGTCGCCTGTCCAACATCGGCCGCTTTCGGTTTGGGGCAACACGCCATGTGTGACATCATTCCCACTGCGTACCCGTTTCGGGCGTTCTGAGAATAGTTATAGAAACCAGTTGCTCAAACCCGCCCACGTCGCCAAAGAAAGATACGACGGAATGTTTTTGGCAATTTTCGGGTTTGGGGGGCCCTTGCCAGACCCGAGGACCGTTGATAACTTCCAAACCAGCCCTTGGGAAGGAGTCGGGACCTGTGGGGTCCAGGTTTGAGGAAGAAGTATGACGTCGGAAGTCTGGGTAATCCCCTGCCCGAGATGCTGGAACCTGGCAAAGGATCAGATTTGCAGCAGTGGTTCAGAGAGTTACGAGGTAACATGCACGCATGGAAACTATCAAAGTGCATGCGACACAAAGGAATCAAACAAAACAACGCCGACACATTACATGCACACGGTGTGTGAAAGACACCGCACGGCGCGAAATGACACGACATCGAACACGGAATAGGGTGAAACTACAAGGACAGCAAAGGGGGCATGACATGAACAACCGTATGACACTGAAAGTTCGATGCTTTGCATAGGAGTATGAGGACCAACCGTTCACCGTTTGAATCATAAGCGGAACGCGCAACAAAGCCATGGTAATTCTTCCTGGAAAGGGCTGGGGCCCAGGGTTCTCTTTTAGTAGGTTTACTTCCGGTTTTGACTTGAAGGGGGCCGGCGGAGTTATTTGCTATAAATAACGAAGTCGAAGAGGGTCGGCGGAGTTATTTTTGAGGATGTCTCGAGCGAAACGATGGTGTTTCAAAATTTGTTGAGGATGTCTCGAGCGAATCGCTTGTTTTTCCAGGATTTAGAGTGAAACTGTTGAGTTTTTGCATGCCCGCTCGAGGATGGAGCGCCCCTCGCGCCAAACAAATCGAGGATGTCTCGAGCGAAACGCTTGTTTGGCAAAACTCGAAGGGGCCTGGGCGCTCCAGCACGCCCCAGGAGGCCCTGGGAGCGCGGACGCGGCGTAATCTACGAGGGGTCGTGGCGTTGGGAGCGCGGACCCCGTGTAATTTGCAAGGGATCGTGGCCCTCGGAGCGCGGGCGCAGCGTAATTTACGAGGGGTCGGGGCCTTGGGAGCTCGGACGCAATGTAATTTACGATGGATCGTAGCCCTTGGAGTGCGGGCGCAGCGTAGAATACAAGGGATCGGGGCCCTGGGGGCTCGGACGCAGCGTAATGTACAAGGGATCGTGGCCTTGGGGGCGCGGACGCAGCGTAATTTACAAGGAGTCGGGGCCCTGGGAGCGCGACCCCAATGTAACTTACGAGGGACCGTTGCCTTGGGAGCGCGGACGCAGCGTAATTTACGAGGGGTCGTGGCCTTGGGAGCGCGTCCCGTGGCACGTCCATTGGCACGTTCCGTAGCGCGTCCCCTTGGCACGTCCCGCAGTGCGTTCCCATGGCACGTTCCCTGGGACGTCGCCTGGCGCGTCCCTTGGGTCTGTCCGCGGCGCGTCCTCCTGGCATGTTCCCTTGTCAGTTAGCTCTGGGGCAGCTACTATGTGCTCAGGCAGCTCGAGCTTAAGATCCAGATCAGTTCGGTCAGGACTCGGACGCAAAGGAGGACTCAATCCACAACGCTATAGAGCACAATCGCGGCATGGTACATCGCAGTTCAGCGCGGAGCAGCACAGCACAGCCGTCGGCACGGTACATCGAGATCGATACATTCAGCATTGCAATTTGTCACGTTCCTTGGCACGTTCCGTGGCGCGTCCCCTGGCGAGTCCCCATGGCATGTCGCGCGGCGCGTCCTCTGGTACGTCCCGTGGCACGTCCATTGGCACGTTCCGTAGCGCGTCCCCTTGGCACGTCCCGCGGTGCGTCCCCATGGCACGTCCCCTGGCACGTCGCCTGGCGCGTCCCTTGGGACGTTCCGCGGCGCGTCCCCCTAGTATGTCTCCTTGCCAATCAGCTCTAGGGCAGCTACTACGTGCTCAGGCAGCTCGAGCTTACGACCCAGATCAGTTCGGTCAGGACTCGGATGCAAAGGAGGACTCGATCCACGATGCTATAGAGCGCAATCGCGGCATTGCACATCGCAATTCAGCACGGTGCTGTACAGCACAGCCCTCGGCAGTGTACATCAAGATCGATACACTCAGCATTGCATTTGCCCGCCACCCAATCAGGTGTCTTTGAAAACGTTGCCATGCGTTACATTCTATATTCCTGTCCGGGTTCGTGGGTCGATCATGCTTTTCATTAACACCCAAGACAAATTTGCGAATCGGTTGGGACACTAAAGTTGTCATGGCATAGAAATACACCTAACAGACACTACAGTGAATCCGCACGGAAAGCCCATGCATAACATCTCAACGACAGGTAGCCAAGCCCACATGCAAAGTACGATCAAATCAAGAGCAATACCGGGAACATCTCAGGACCATAAGAAGGAACGAGGCGGATTTCCTATGAACCCACGTTGCATTTACCCAATGCCGTCCAATATTCGAGCATTCCATGGTTTCCCACATTGTAAGTGTTGATCCCCCTTTCGCGCCGCCCCACAGTTATTCAGATTGGCGGTCCCCCTGAATCAAACTCAGCCGACAAGGAGGGGCGCAATATCCGTAAGGGCTTCGCCACCTGCCGCCGGCCCCCTCTCTCGGAGAATGGGAGATGAAAAAGTTAAATCATGAGGTCTGGGCGCCGCCGTGAAAGAAGTGTCGGGACATGTTTGTTTTTCGACCCTGACCCTACGGATCTGCTTCACGGGTGCCACCGAATTTCAGAAATGTGGCAAACCCGTCGTGTTTTTGGACCCTGACCCCGCCGATCTGCGTGAGGGGTGCCACCGAATTTCAGAAATTTAGTAAATCCCATGTGTTTTTGGACCCTGACCCCGCCGATCTGCGTGAGGGGTGCCGCCCGATTTCAAAAATGTAGCAAATCCCGTGTGCTTTTGGACCCTGACCCCGCCGATCTGCGTGAGGGGTGTTTCCGAATGTCAGAAATGTGGCAAATCTCATGTGTTTTTGGACCCTGACCCCGCCGATCTGCGCGAGGGGTGCCACCGAATGACAGACATGTCGCAAATCCTTTTTATGTTTTTTGGACCCTGACCCCGCCGATCTGCATGAGGGGTGCCAGCGAATGTCAGAAATGTAGCAAACCCAATATGCTTTTTGACCCTGACCCCGCCGATCTGCGCGAGGGATGCCGCCGAATTTTAGAAATGTAGCAAATCCCGTGTGTTTTTGGACCCTGACCCCACCGATTGGCGTGAGGGGTGCCACCGAATTTCAGAAATGTAGCAAATCTCATGTGTTTTTGGACCCTGACCCCGCCGATCTGCGCGAGGGGTGCCACCGAACGACAGACATGTCGCAAATCCCGTGTGCTTTTGGACCCTGACCCCGCCGATCTGCGCGAGGGGTGCCACCGAATGACAGAAATGTAGCAAATCCTTTGTGTTTTTAGACCCTGACCCCGCCGATCTGCGTGAGGGGTGCCACCGAATGTCAGAAATGTGGCAAATCTCATGTGTTTTTGGACCCTGACCCCGCCGATCTGCGTGAGGGGTGCCACCGAATTTCAGAAATGTGGCAAATCCCATGTGCTTTTGGACCCTGACCCCGCCGATCTACGTGAGGGGTGCCGCCCGATTTCAAAAATGTAGCAAATCCTGTGTGCTTTTGGACCCTGACCCCGCCGATCTGCGCGAGGGATGCCGCCGAATTTTAGAAATGTAGCAAATCCCGTGTACTTTTGGACCCTGACCCCACCGATTGGCGTGAGGGGTGCCACCGAATTGTAGAAATGTAGCAAATCTCATGTGTGTTTGGACCCTGACCCCGCCGATCTGCGCGAGGGGTGCCACCGAATGACAGACATGTCGCAAATCCCGTGTGCTTTTTGGACCCTGACCCCGCCGATCTGCGTGAGGGGTGCCACCGAATTTCAGAAATGTGGCAAATCCCATGTGTTTTTGGACCCTGACCCCGCCGATCTGCGTGAGGGGTGCCGCCCGATTTCAAAAATGTAGCAAATCCCGTGTGTTTTTCTGACCCTGACCCCGCCGATCTGCGTGAGGGGTGCCACCGAATTTCAGAAAAGTTGAACATTTTTTGTGTTTTTGGACCCTGACCCCGCCGATCTGCGTGAGGGGTGCCGCCCGATTTCAAAAATGTAGCAAATCCTGTGTGCTTTTGGACCCTGACCCTGCCGATCTGCGTGAGGGGTGTTTCCGACTGTCAGAAAAGTGGAAAAGTTTTTGTGTTTTTGGACCCTGACCCCGCCGATCTGCGTGAGGGGTGCCACCGAATGTCAGACATGTGGCAAATCCCATGTGTTTTTAGACCCTGACCCTGCCGATCTGCGTGAGGGGTGCTAATTTTTTACCCACCCCAGCAATTCAGACAACACGATTTCTCCTTGGTAAAAATGTTCGTTTTGGGCCTCCCCCCCTCGCGCGGTCCATCAACAAGGAACAGTAAGCAGCAAGAAGTCAACAAGGAACAGTAAGCAGCAAGAAGCAGAACTGTAACAATGGAGTCTGGAAGCTGCAACCGGCACAGGAAACTGCGAACCTCCGGCCTACAGCCTGGTGGCCCCACAAGGGGGCCGGCGGATTACCTTGGGGTATGATGGTACCATCCCCATACCTGGCCAGTAATACCACGGGCCCCAAACTCTGTGCGGCAGGCTCGTGTCGCGGAAAACGCGGCGGCGACGTCAGTTTGGGCGTGCAGGGTGGAGCGCCGCCGTTGGCCTGGAATCGGCTGTTGTATCGAGCGACCTGCACTCTCGGCAGGGCGCGGCCGCTCAAAGTTGACCGAGTCCCGCGCGGCCAGAAACCAGCGCTACAGTCGTCACGACAGGGACCGGCTCTCTGGATCCCCTTATGGTGCAAGGTGGCCTTGGCCAGGCACGGTGGTGCTTCGCAGGCGCCTTCGAGACGAGCGGCCGCTCTTCCAGTCCCCAGCGCTCCCCGAAGTCAGTCTGTAACTGCTGAGAGGTCGAATTCAGCACCGGCGCTTTTACATCCGTGGTCGAAGGCTGGCGTGGTCTGGTATGCTCCCATGTAGATTTACCTAATCGGGCTTACTCTGGGGCCTTACAGGGGCTAATCTGGTTCAGCGGCCACTTGAGCCCAATCGCTCACACGTGGACCTCCCAGGAGATGCCTACTAGCCCCTAGCCGAAGGGCGGCGCGCGACCCCACCCCCCTAACCAGATGTTCTTGACGCCGCGAGAGAATCACGACGCAGCGTCTTTGGCCGACCTCGGCCTCGGGGGGGCCCTTTGCGGGGCCAGCGGGGGGCCGCTCAGAGAGCGACTCGGGACGAGCAGCTGGTCTCGGGGAGGGGGTCGAGGCTCGCGAGCGCCGCACGCAGTTGACCCCTCCCCTCTGGGTGACCCGGGTTTGGGAGCCGCGTGGATCTGCGACTGATTGGCTCCCTTTCCGCCTGCCCCTGTGGGTCCGACGTTGGGGTTATCGGACAACACAACACCGCTGCGGTTCACCTGGCTGCAGGCGTCCTTCGGGTTCTAGACCTCAGCTGGTTGTTCGAGTTCTGCCCTGCGCGGGCAGAGTTCACATGCGGTTGCTTGGTGGAGTCGATCCCCCCATTCCCGCGCTCGCCGACCCGGGCTTGGGAGCCGCCGAGCGGCCAGCTGGTGGCTCGCGACAGGGCCTTTCGCCACCCACCAAACCACCTCAACCCGAATCGATGGCCAAGATTTCCCCTTCATTCCCAGGGGGGAGCGCCAGGGAACATAGACAAACAACACATATGGAACCCGTACCCCCCCCCAACCCGAAAGTTGGGTCTTCGGGTTGGGTGGGGGTGGTCTGGTACGTAGTCGGCCTCGCATGGCTGCCCCTGGTCGGCGCTGCCCTGGGCTGACGCGTCCCCGAGACGCTTCGTGTGCCCCGCGTGGCTACGAGCGTCACGACGTCGGCTGATTTCTGAGCACTCCCCGCAGCGTCGCGCTCCGCGCCGCGGGGGTCGGCGCCGCCGCCGCCCTCGGTCGTCGCCCTCCTTGGAGCGCATGCGGGCAAGACTTCTGTCCACATCCACTGCAGCTGGGAGTTCCGGCTCCCATCCCCAGAAGTCCGATGCGCTTTGGACATGGACAAAAGATTTGGCCCTCAGGGGCTCGATTTTTATCGATCTCCAGTGCGCCTCGGCTTGTGGCGCCCCTTCGAAGAAAGTTCAAGACGCACTTGATATGGATATAAATCTTGCCCGCAAAGGCACAGAGGGGGGGCGGCAGCTGGGCGATGGGCGCACTTCTGAGAAGGTCAGGGCTGCTTCTCCTGTTCCACAAGAGAATGTACGCATACGCCTCCCGGTGGATTGTTCCTGGGCCTCAGGGGAGAGCGGCTGTGTCGAAGTCACAGCTACGGGCCAGCGCTTTGGTGCAGCGCCACGCTCCTTGAAGGATCAGGGGGAACTCGTCGGAGGGCGTCTGTGCAAATGCTCTCGTGTCGTATGCTCGAGTCGGCCAGCCCCTAGAAAGCCACGCCCCCTGACAACACGTCGAGAGGCGGGCAGCCTTCCAGAAGGTTGCGCCCCTCGTCCTGGCCCGATCTGCGCACCGCTGGCGTCTCTGCTCCTCGCCGCGACCTCGCCCTCCTCGTCGTCCGCGTCCCCGCCATCCTCGCCGTCCGCGACGACGCCATCGTCGACCTCGTCGCCACCTTCGTCGTCGCCGTCCGTCGTCCGTGCGCCCGTCGCCCGCCTGCGGTCGTTCCCGTCGCCGCCGGTGCCGTCGTCCTCGCAGCCGCCCTCGCCGACGCCGTCGCCGTCGCCGCCGCCTTTGCCGGCCGCGGCGACGCCAGGCCCTCCCCCCGAGCAGGTCGCGCCCGCCGCGGAGCCCGCGGGCGCCAGGAGGGCCGGGAGGCCGCGGCCTCTGCTGGCGGAGCCGCGTGCGCGGGCCGCCGCGGGGCCGAGCGAGGGCGAGGTCTCTACCGCCGCGTCGAGTATCGCAACCCTCCCGGGGGGCGTCAGGGGATCGGCTCAGGGGCAGGGAGGTTCCAAGTTTGAGGTGGTCGGGCGTCTCCGATGGTGTTCGGCGGGTTCCCAGCCTCGGGATGCCTTCCAGCGGCTGCGCCTCGCCTGGGGCGTTCTGGGGGTGCCTGGATCGTCCCGAACGGCTGCCGGAGACTTGAGCTGTGACCCGAAAACCATGGGGCGATATCAGAGGGGGAAGACGCTCAGGGGGGGGGCCTCGACTCCCATTCACCAGTTGTTCGCCGATTTGTGTATGGCAGCCCACCCCGCCCAATAGCGTGCGGTTTCGCTATCGGGGGCCCAGAGCCAGTCAACCGGTCTCCGATTCCAGCTTGAAGCTATCCCCCTAACACCTCACACCCTGAGGGGGCTATTCGGCCCCTCCGTCGTATGATCCCCAAGTTGAGCCCCGAGTTATCTGGCCAATTCAGGGTCCCATTAACTAGGTCTGGCATTGGGGTCTCCAAGCCTCGTGTCCGAAGAAAGAAATACATCAACATAAGTTCCGCGCAGAAGATTCCGTGGATCTGTGCCGTGGAGCCTCCTGGCGGCGCCTTCGGCGCAGCCCCTGGCGCGCCCCGCGCGCGAGGGAGGTGCGTACAGCGCCGATCCGAGAAGCCCGGGCGGACCTCAGAATCAGTTCATGCTTGTGTCATTCACTTTTTTAGTCAGGGCTCTAAGAATGGCCATTTCTGGCTCCAGAGGGGCTCTGCTTTTCAGGGCTTTTCAGCAGACCCAGGTCGCAGAACCTTCTCGCGGCCGAGACCCGCCGTGGCCAGAAAAGCCCATGCGCTGCTCAGTAAGGGTTCCTTCTGGTCGCAATGACTGCATCCTCCGATATGACTTTTTTGCTATGCGCGGCCCCAGAGCTCACGACGGTCCCCTCGAGGGGTAGTTTTGCGCCCCGGGTATATGTTTTGAGCCCTGGGGCCTGATAACGGGCCCCGGAGGGCAGAAATCGAAGCAAACCGCCCGGATTGAAAAAAACATGCTCAGAGATTTGGGCATGCCGTTTCTGGTTGCAGTGCCATCTATAGTAGTTCAATGATTGCATGCCGTTCTCTCTTCGCTTGTTCCTGATACCTGACCACGCGAAAAACATATCACCATGCAACGTCGTGAGATATCACGGCCAGAGCCCTGGACCAATTTTTCTCGAGCATGTTACGAGCTGGATCGATCTGTTGTGAGGGTCCTTGCGCTCGAAATTTGGCAAAAACGTTCGTTGCGACAGATATGCGACGCCTGTCGTCGCGTGATATCAGACCCCGACCAACCCTCCAGGTCAGCTTTGGAGGTTGCCGTGGCGACCGCGGCGGCCACACACGGGGGCAAGGTTTTTGAGTGGCATGCCCGTTCCCAGCCCCCCTCTTTTTGCGAAGTAGACGTGGCTTATTGAATGGCCACCGTGCCCGGGTTGTAGGTCAGAGGCCTCTCGGCGCCTTCTTGGCCCGTTCTGGGGCGCCCGTGGCTCCGAGACATCATGCGGGAAGCGCAAAGGAACCGCGGGAGGCACACTGGAAGCCCCAGAGCATATCAAAATTTGGGGTCCGTGCGTCTTCATACCAAATCCTGAGGACTGAGGGCTGAGGACCACAAGAGACCTGAGGGGACTCCAATTCGTGCCTCGCGGCACGGTGGCGGACAATCACCAATACACAATGTAGTGACAGAGAGCTGCCAGCTTGTGTCCACAATGGACGATGATGTTTTTGTTCGGTCACGGGGCGTGCTGCTGACGGGCGGTGCCCAGCTGCATGCGGCGGACCGCTCCCCCTTCCGCCGTTGATTCGACCCACGGTGCGGGTGCCCTGCGGCCAAGCAGTTCCTGGGCCTCGGATATCGGCGAGGTCCTGCGTCCTGCCCTTCCTCCCCCTCCTGGCAGCCCTCTGCCACCGCTGCCTCCAGCAGCCCCCGTCTCTGTGCGACAGCCCACTTCGTTGGTCGAGTGTGGCTGCTCAAGGGGGTTCTGTGGGCGGGGTAGATTGGCCTGGCGGGCTGACGGGAAGGACGAAGAGGAAGCAGCACAGACCGCAGCGGGAGCACGAGCGGCTGGAGCCGCAGCCGTCTGCCCCGCTGACCAGAGCCCCGAAGCGGCCATACTCAACGGTCGGACCGGTAGGCACTGGGTACAGCCAACCCGTATGAGAAGGATGCACGATGAGGATGCAAGGGCCTTGGAAGGCCAAGGGCTTGGCTCTTCTCCGTGTGGCCTGGGCCCGGATGACGGAAAGCGCGCGTAGCGTCGCGATCCGGTAGCCGGGAAAAACAACATGGGGGGTAGGCAGCCTGGGCGTCAGATCTGATCACCCTAATTTCGGCCATTTTCGGCCCAAGACGGCCCAAGACGGCCCAAGTCAGCCCCAAGAGCGCCCAAGAGGCTCCCAAGACGGCCCAAGACAACCCCAAAAGCGCCCAAGATACATCCAAGACGGCGTCGGAGAGGTCCACGATGGCCCGCAGACGGCCCAAGAGCGCTCCAAGAGGGCCCAAAATGGTTTCAAGACACGCCCCAAGAGGCCCCCAAAGGGGATCCCCAAGAGGCACAAATAGTACTTTCCTTTGGGAAAACATGCATTTTCAACGTCTTCACTCCTTTGGTCCAAGACCACCCCAAGGCGGCCCCAGAGGCCCCAGAGACGGCCCAACTGAGCGTCAAGACGGCCCAAGAGAGCCCAAGACGGCCCAAGAGAGGCCCTTCAGGGTCCCAAAAGGTTCCCAAGAGAGCCCCAAGAGGACCACAGGAGGTCCCCAGGGGAACCCATGAGGGCCCCCAGGGGGTCCAACCAAGACGGCCCAAGCCCGCCAAGACGGCCCAAGAGGGTCCCAGGACGGCTCAAAGGGGCGCCACGACGGCCCAACAGAGCCCCGAAAGGACCTTCAGGACGGCCCGGAAATGCAATATGATGTTCGCAAGGTCGGTTGCTAGATTCTTGTATATCGTACCGAAGCCCTAGCACCAACAGGGCTCCAAGACACTGAGCCAGCGCCCTCCCCCCTCACAAGATAAACGCGGCTTCCATCCCCATGCCGAGCAGGTCCCAGGGCCTGTTGCTGCCCTCGCCCGAGGTCGCCTCTTGCGGGCGCGCCCCGCCGGGCTCGCGGCGAGCGCTGCTGGGCCTGGCCGCGCTGGCGCTGGCGGCCGCGGCGGGCCGGCGCCCCGCGAGCGCGGAGGCGGACGAGGCGGCCCCGCCGCCGCCCAACAAGGATCGAGCGAGGGAGGCGTAGCCCCGTGCCCCGGACAGTATAGCAATAGAGCTAAGAGGGGAAACCGCATCCACTCGTGCCGCTACCCTGCCCTCGTCTTCCCCTCTTCTGGGCTTCCCTCGTCGCTACCGCTGGATTCGCCTCGACACCCTGGTCAGAACGCATCCTGGGAGAGTTCCAGGGAGTAGCAGTATCGGTATTTTTTGGTTTCCCCAACCAATGGCATAGCCCCCCTGAACATCTGAGAGTTGACTATGCCAGGCCAGGAGAGAGTTGGTCATGTGAGGGGGGCGGCGAGGCCGAACTTCATTCTCGCCGGGAAAGTATGATCCAAAATAGCAATACAGCACACACACACACCCTGAACACCTGAGAGTTGATTATCCCAGGCCCAGGCAGAGTTGGTCGAGGGAGGGGGGTGGCGAGGGCGCGTTTTATGGATCGTCACCGGGAAAAGTACGAATCGAACTTGCTATCTTCTTATTTTGAGTTCGCTAACGTGTGGCAGGGCTATGTGATCCTCACCGTTCCAGCGTTCCCGAGCAACGAACGTCTGGCAAGGCCAGAGGCTTCTCGCGATAAGGATTCAAGGGCCACGGGAGGCCATGTCGACACCTTGCGAGCGGGGCGCGGCCAGCGATAGCGGCCAAGCACGGGCCGAAGGGGAAGGGTACAAGGGTAGCCTCGGAGAGTCGCTCGTCCTGACCGTGCGGGTTGACTGGACTTGGATTGTCCTTCTGGCAGACTTCTCTCTCCCGAGACGAAGCGTGGACCATCGCCACGGAGCACCCATCGCGGGGGGGGCCCGCCCCTAGGCGGTGGCACGCCTGAGCGTCGTCCGCAGCGGGGTGGCGCTCGGGCCACCGCCCTGGGGTCGGCCCCCCCGATGGATTCGCGGTGGCGGCTGTCCGCGCGTCCCCCCCTTCGGCCTCTTTGAGCACACCTGCCGGACCTGCTGCTGGCTCCCGGCCCTGGACGAGGTGGGGCGGGCCCTCGTCGCCCATCGAGGGCGGCGCGAGGGAGAGGGGAGAGGCACCCATGTCGCTGCTCGTCCCGGGGAGCCCTCGTCGCCACGGCTGGATTCTCCCCGAGGTTCTGGTCAGAAGGCGCCCCTGGAGAGGTCCGGAGAGTAGCGGTGTCGGCACCGTTCTGTCCTAGCAGAGGAGGGGGGAGGAGGGAGGAGTGGAGGATCGAGCGGGGGAGTAAGATGTTCGTTCGGGGCCCTTTCTAAGAGGCAACGTTAGGGAGGGATGGACTCAGGGGGGAACACATCGACCCCCAATCGCCCATCCATCGTCGATGGGGGCCGATAACCCACCCCGCCGAGGAGCGTGCGGTTTCGCTGTGTGGTCCAGCGCCGATCTATCAGCGATGTATCGTCGATTCCGGCTCGACATTTCCCCCCGTGAGCCAGTTCTCTTGTATCGTCAGTTTTCAAGGGAGGAGGAAGGAGGGAGGAAGGAGGAGGGAGGAAGGAGGAGGGAGAAGGAGTGAACGAACGATGAAGGAGGATAAATGAGCGAACGAGAAGGGAGGCAGGAGGGAAAATGAAGGCGGAGGCGACGAGGCGGACGGAGCCCCGCCGCCCATCGAGAATTGATGTCGAGCGTTGCGGTTCTTTGCTTGTTGTGCTTTCGTCCGTTTGGTCTGCTTGTTTTGATGTGTGTTGTGTGTTGTGCTGCTCCGCGCGCTGTGCTGTTCGCTCTGAGCGCGTCTGCCCCCCCTCCTGTCCTTCTCCTCGACCGCCTTCCTGCTTTTCCATCCGCATCGGTGCGCAATCGGCTGTGCCGCGTCCCCGCTGGTGCTACCTGGCGCTTCCTGCTCTCACGACGCCGCCGCCGCCGCCGCGGCGTTTCTTGCTTTTGTTCAAAATCCCTCGACGCCGTGAAAAAAGAGCAACGGCCAGAACTGTGACATTTCAACCGACAGTTGTGGCTCGGTTGCGTGCCCGCCTGGCTTTCCTAAATCATCGTTGGTTCTTGGAGGTTTTCTCGCCATGGGAGGCTTACCAGCAGCTGCGCCTCGCCGAGAGTTGCCCAGGGGCTGTTGAAATCGTCCCGAACGGCCGCTGGGGGCCCAAGTTCACGGACCGAGACATTGATCCTCTCGTGTCGTGATTGAAGTCGCGACAAAAAAGTGTTTGACAATTTTCGGCCTCCTGGGGCCCTGACCAAACCCTGACCAAACCCTGGGGCCGTGAAACAACGGTTCGGGATGAGAGAGGTCCCGAGGAAGTGGTCTAGACCTCGGAGAGCATCGGTGACTGCGGGGGCCCTGTGACAAGATTTTCCAGCAGCAGCGTCGCCAAATTCTGCAGGGCAAACTCCCTTGGCCTGAGAGCCAGCACGTGTCCCAACCCTGCCCCCCTCACCCCAGAATGCCCCAAAGGGGGGGGAGCGGTGGAGTCTGCTGCGAGATTAAAGTAATCGTTTCATTCAATCTTCAGTCATTTCCTTCCCGGATTTGTGGGGCGAGAGAGAGCCACTGGAAAATCGAGACCTCGGGGCCCTCGTCGCGAGAATCTTACGACACGGGGAGTATCGGACCTCTCACTGCAGGACCCATTCGATTCGATCGATCCAGTCTGGCTCAGATCCTTGCTGACATCTATCCGATGCGATACTGTTGTAGTTTGCGCTCCTGGCATGACCGGATCGATCCGATGTCGGCTTCGTGCCTATAGTGTGTCCGACACCCAGGCTTCCGGTGGCTGTTTTTGCCCCAATGTTTCGCTCCCAGACCATTCGCCCCCTTCCTAAGCACGACGCCCCCGGGGTTGAAAGTGGCTTCCATCGCCGAAATGTGCGAAGCCAGCATGTTTTGAGGTGTGCAAGACTTGGAGATTTGGGTTTGATGCATATTCTGATCTTATCCGTGTTAGCGATTTGACCATGGATGTTCCCGCGTGTCAAGGGGTTAGAACCCACTCGCCAACCAGCCGGCTTCCTTCGGCTGGCTGGCTGCTGGCGACAGTAATGTCAGATGGTTATTACGCAACATCTAGGGAATGTGGCGTCTCGCAGCAGCGCCATGGGCGATACTCCAGAAATTGGGTTCTGGGCCTGCTCGTGGTCGGCGTCGTCGTCATTGAGACTCTTTTAGTCGTTTCGACAGTCCATCCAGATATGCTGCCCAGATGAGTTTCCCTGAGTAGGGATGCGGGAGAGCATTCATTGCAATGAAGGGCTGAGTAAGACGTCAGACGCCATACTCCAAGAGGGGAAGGATGGAGAAGGAATCGGAGGATGAGCATGATGAGCTGGAGGAGGAGGAGCTGGAGGAGGAGGAGGAGGACGGAGACAAGAAGAGGGAGGAGGGAGGAGGAAGGAAGAAGAAGAGGCTGATGAGTAAGAGGAGGTGGAGGAGGAGGGCGAACAGAAAAGGCCAGCAGCCTCCTCGATTCCTCTCGGAGTCTCTTTGGATTTCTTTCCAGAGCTTCGTGGAGTCCTCTTGGGGTGCCTTCGTGCTCTCATGGCAGCCCCAGGGGTTTCTCGGGGCGTCTTGGGAAGCCTCTAAGGGCCTCATGGGGGTCTATTGGGAACCTCTTGGGGGCATCTTGGGGGTCTTGTGGGGCTTCCTCGGCACCTCTCGGGGCCGTGTTGGGGCACCCTTGGGAGTTTCGGGGGCCATTTTGGAGGAGATCGATCAAAGGAGGGGCCGTAGTACATGTGGATTCCCCCCAGGATACCAAAGTGTGGCCAACCTCTTCCCCAAATCAATGATTTGCGTCTCCTCGTCGCCAAGGCCATCTTGGACGCTCCAACGCCTCGCAAATCTTCCCCGCACAAACCAGGGGGAGGGGGAAGGGGGGGGGTACACCCCTCTTCGAAGATGAAGAGGGGGTTGGACGAGGAAACGCTCTGAACCACTCACGCCATAAAGGGCTATCCGGGGAGTTGGGCGTCTCGCAGCAGCGCCCTAGGCGATGATTGAGAAACCGGATCCCGTGCTTGCTCGTGGCCGTGGTCGCTGTCATTGAGACTACTTGATCGTACGTGTTCATGCGAATCTGCACCAGCGGCAGAACACATTGTGCTTCAATGGTTCGCCCGGTGTTTCTGTTACTGAACCCGTCATCCTACGGTAAGGCATGGTTGCCTCGGGCTGATACTGATACAAGATGTCAACGCATTGAAAGGTACTGCGATGGCGTTTCGCCTTTTTCGGCCTCTTGGGGTCCTCTCCGTGCGTCAAAAAAGGCACAGGATGGAAAAGCGGCCTTGATGAGGGTCGGGACTTCTGGGGACCCCGTGTTGAAATCAAGCACGGGCGTCCGTCAGACCCATCCGACTTCCTTTGGTTGGACTGGTTGGGCGCCATGTGGAGCGGACAGCCCACCCACCTGGTTCGCAGGGCCCGGGTCCCCGTCGTGGCCTTGGTTGACCCGGGTCGGCGCTGGCCCGTGTCAGCCTGTCCCCGATGCGGGGCGACGTTCGGCCCTGCTCCAAGTGCTGTCAGGGGTGTCCTTGGCCCAAGGTGCCCCGAGGAGGAGTTCCACGGGCGGAGGTGCCCCATGGCGTCCAGAGCACCCCTCACAGGGCCTGGAGGGCCCAGGGGACCCAGAGTGGCACGACATGTCTGGTGCACCCTGGACCATGCCAACCTCTGGCAACCATCCACTGCTTCCTTTCTCCCCCCTTGCCATCCCAGCCCCCTACCTCATGGGGTGACCCGCTGGCGCGCGAAGACAACTTGTGCCCAGCGTCGCTTGGCATTGGCAAGCCCGAGATGGGAAGGGACAGCATTGGCACGAGATCTTGCAACACATGGTGTCCAGATCCGACAGCTGCCGATGTTGGGCAAGCGACTGTTTGCCTCAAAGGGGCAACGTCCTCGGCGGCACCAACAGCGAGCCCTGCTCAAAAAGAGCAGGGACCGCTGTCGATATTCGCCCCGATTCTTTCCGCACCCATTTCGATCGTATTGAGTCGCGCGTCGCGGGTCGAGACGCGCGAAGCTAGTTGACTTACAGCCAGGACGTTGAAAGAAGGGCCACTTCGGGTTTAGGAGGGGCTTTGTTTTCGGTCTGCTCCTCAGATCTTTGGTGGGCGGTTGGGAAACCTACTCGTGGCCAATGCCCGCTGTGGCCAGAAGAAGCCCCTTCGTTCCTTGTTCAGCGTTCCGCCTTTTGACATGAGAGGGAACATGTTCTGAGGGAAACAGGACCTAGACCCTGAAGTCTTCCACAGGACCAGCTCTCCATCCCAAGCCTTCCTCTGACGGTCCTGGGGCCCAGGGAAAGCCACCAGCGACCACAAGAGGCGAAACGGTCCAGAACCCGTTTCCCCCGGGATCCGCTTCATCGGCAGTAGCACGCATTGATTGCATTTGGAGAACAATCAGGTTACCGATACCAGTACTCCCGAGACCTCCTGGGGTGCGTCCTGACTTTGATTTCGAGGCGAGTCCAGCCGTGGCGACGAAGGAAGGATACGGTGAGGGCATTGGGCCAGCAGCCGTTAGATAAGGACTCCAGGGTTTGGAAGCCTGTGGAACTCCAAGCGTAATTTGGTCATAGATATTTCCACCGCCCTCATCAGATTCGGAACCCTCCAGGGTCTGAAGCATCCTGGGCACATTCCTTAACCACCTCCCCCACAGTATCGGTATCGGTATCTCTTCCCGTGCGGGGCTAGGACGAGGATACATCCGTTCCAGAGCGTTCAGGAATGCTCTAAGAAAGCCGCGGCGCCCGAGACATCCTCCAGACGCCAGATCTCAAAGATTCGCGATTCATCCTCACCCGAACCTACCCGAGCATCTCTTTCTCATCCGAGCAGAGAGCCTCCATCGCGTGGGTGCGGTCCGCCCTAGGAGCGGCCGGGAGTGGGGCGCCGCGGGGGGGGGGGGGGGGGCGAGGTGCGGGGCAGCCCTCCCGCAGAGGTGGAGATCTACTTCGGACACGGCAACTTCAACCATGCCCAGGGGGAGGCAGCGGGCGCAGGTCGGAAGCCTTGAGACGGGGGTCAATGCAATCGGGGGTCAGCCAGGGCGCCGGATCTTGGATCTTGCAGGATCCTGCAGAGCCAGGGGTGCACAAACCCGGGCTGGTGTGCAGGATCCTGCAGGATCCTGCAGAGCTCGAGACCCGGGTTTGGGTTGACCTGGGCCGGTGTGTTCCCGAGCAGGAGGTTCTCCGATGTTCCAAGATGTGTTCCAAGACGCCGAGTATAACCGAATATGGTTCAATGTAGCCCCCCTCGTGCCTCCGAACGGCCCAAGGGGACCATGAGACCCATGAGACGGCTCTGGGGGGATGCAGTGGGCGCAGGAGGCTCTTCTCAGGGGCAACGTTGGGGGGGGGCATAGGCCCATGGGGATAGACGCATCGATTCCCAATCGCCCATGTCTCGCCGAGAAGGGGATATCCCACCTCTTCCAGAACCGTGCGGTTTCGCTATGGTGGGAATCGCCGATCTATCTGCGATGTTTCACCGATTCAAGGTCGATACCTCCCCACCTGAGCTGGTCCACTTCTAATCAACGTTGCCCCTCATCCTATCGCCTCTGGATCAGTCGTTGGAGGCTTCAATCTCGCCTCGCGGATCGGGGATCGGGGATGTCAGAGGTGTCCGAGAGGGGGTGATGACTCCGGTGATGACTAGGGGGGGTACCCTGGCCGGGGCATTGAGATCTCCCCGTACTTCATGCCCCTCATCTTATGGTTCCAACACGTCCCTTGGCCCCCCCCACTGGGCCGCCCACGGGCCATGACTTGTGGTCACCCCTCCTGGACGACCCCTCGCAGACACCTCAGAGATCTGGCTGTTGGAGTTTTTCTCGCCTCGGGATGCCAGCAGGCTGCCCCGCTGCGAGCGTTCCCGGGTTGCCAGAAGCAGAAGCGTCCCGAACGGCCGTTGGAGGCCCGAGTTGGAGCATGTTCGCAGTTTACGGCCTCTGGGGGTCCACGCCAGGCGCTGGGATCCCGTCAGGAAAAAGCTCGGGCATGAAAGGTGGCGCTGGGGAAAGGGAAGGGATTTCTGGGGAAGGCAGCGGGAGAGGAGGATACCTTTTCCAAACATTCAATCATAATGGGTTAACCCGGCGCACCCCTTCCATACGTTGAACGGAGGGCGGGGCCAATGGGGGTTGATAGTTTCAGATGTCAAGAATAAGAGAATATGCAGGAGGTCCGCGCGGATTTCTTGGATCAGCGCTGGACCCCCACCCCTGGCGCGCGGAGCGCGCCAGAGGCGCCGCCAGGTGAGTCCAGTGCCGATTCGAGAAATCCCTGCGAACCTCCGAAAGTTGTGTGTTTATGCGTATTTATGTTTCTTCTATGTTATGTCGCTTGGAAAGGTACTGGGGGATGACTCGCTAATCCGAATGACGCCCACGACGACGCCGCCCGAGCAGGCCCAGAATTCCTTGATCGTCGGCACAGGGTTCTGCTGCGTGACGGCCCCCTCTGGGCATTTCCCAGTCACCCCTACATGTGGGCTTGCGAAAATCAAGAGATGAAAACCTTGCCATCTCTTGGGGGCCCGATGTTTAACTCCGCCAGCAGAGGCGGCCTCATCCCGCTTCCGCGGGCTTTAGCGCCGCCGTTCCGCCGCCCTGCCGCCGAGGAAGCGATGGCCAAACCCCTTCGATCCTCGAAGGGGAGGCCCTTCGAGGGGTCCTGGAAGCCACAGGATGTCGGGAGTGTCTTCGAGGGCCTTCGAGGGGTCCTTCGAGGGAGTTTTTTCGGGAACGCAACAGTATGTCCGGGAGACCCCACGGCGATGGGGACCCCTCTGTCGGCGGTGTATCGCCGACTGCAGGTCGAGGTTTCCCCCCCCTGTGCCAGTCCCCCCTATCGTTGCCCGCCCCTTCCCCTCAATGGAAGGCAGGATGAAGAATATCCACTGGTCGTTGCGAAAGTATAGTTTTTTTGTTGCCCAGTTCCCTTTTCCAGTTTATTTGAGGCGCTGTCCTACTTCGAGCATCGAGTGGTTGCCCCTCTTTCTTCCTCTGAAGGGGGCAGGCGGAAGCCCAATCTAAATTTCGATGCAGTCCTACCCACTTCTGTGGACCGATGGGTACGTGATCGGTGAGCTCGGAGATGTAACAGGCGCCGCGGCTGTTCCAGAACGATCCGGAACGCTCTGAGGGCGTTCTGGAACGCTACTACTACCCTCGTTAAAATTGATCTCAAAAATGGCGACGACGCCCCTGTGATGTCGGCGCGCCCTCCAATGTCGATAGACGCCCCTCCAATGTCGGGGCCAGGGCAAAAGTGGTGTGACCGGGACCGACTCGGAAGTTCGATGATGACCGACATTGGAGGGGCGGCGCATACAAGTACCTCGCAGTCACCACTACTCTCTCTGTCCAGAGTCTCCCCACAAACAGTTCAGCCTTGTAAGACATTTTGATATTAATTGTGACGAGGGTTGTAGGCGATGATCTGCCTTCACTGTTGCCTGAGACCCTTGGCGTCGCCAGTTCTTCGCACCAGGCATTCGCTCATTTTCGGGTCCCAAGAGGCCCCCGCGGATCGATCCCGCCTCAGGAATGCCATAACAGGTTGGATCCAGGGCTCTGGTCGTGATGTTGGGCGATGATCGCCAGGAGGCAAAAGCTGGTCCCGAGGGGGGCAGGTCCTGGGATTTTGACACATCCTGGGCTGCCGTCGCCCCCTGCGGGCCCCATGACCGTCAGAAAACGAGTCAGGAGGAAGAATTGGTGCTGCGTTAAGGTCTGGGCCTCCCAGATGGGGTCGCAGTAGATGGGGTCGGAGGGTCGCGACGCATCGCCGATGCATCGCCGATGCATCGCCGATGCATCGCCGATGCATCGCCGATTGCGGCTCGGTGTTGGGCCTGATTTTCTCCACGCCGACGTCCCTGATGCATCGCCGACGTTGCCGATGCATCGACGACGCGGCGCGATCCTGCAACCCCATCTACTCGGACCCCTTGTTGGAGGCCTCTAGAAGGCCCTCAAGGTCCAGGACCCGTTTTCCCAAAAAGGCTTGCCCTTCAAGGCAATCCACCCACTCTCGGGGGTTCTACATTTGTCTCGTCGCGATTGTCCTCCTCATGCCGTCGCCGTGTCCAAAGGTCCCCTTCACTGGGGCCCCCAAGACTCCCTCGCGTTGTATCGAAGTCACGACGGGAGTTTTCTAATGGTTTTGCCTTTGGGGCTCCTGCACGGCTCGGGGGCCGTCATCTAAGACGATTCGGGATGAGAAGCCGGTCGCGGGGACGGGGTCGAGACACACACGGGTCCGCGCGGTGGAACAACATCACTACGTCGGGGGTCCGTGTTCGGAGACCAGGCAAGCACATGGCAGGAGGGCGATCACGCGGTCACGCATCACCGCCCTGGACGAGGACGCAAGCGGGTTCTGGGCCTGCTCGTGAGCGCTGTCGTCATCGTTCTGCAGGCTCGATGGGCTTCTGGAACAAAACTCCCCCCCGGCGCCACGAAGAGCCCCTCCTGCACTCGCCCCCCCGTGGTTTCCCCGCGGCCGTCGTCCTGCGCCCGTGCGGAAAAAGCCCCGGAAGCCTCGCGCGGCGCGCAGCGGTGGGTGTGGCCGAGTCCACACGTGCGCCCCGCCGGATGTGGGGGGCGAGGGTCGCACGGCGGTGTTCCGAGGCGGGTCCGACGGAACTCCGAGGTGCATCCGAGGCACGTCCGGGGTGCACCCACTGGTAAGCTGGGCCTCGAGTGGCCGCGCCGAGGCCTCGAGGATCTTCCTCATGGCCTGTCATAGCCATCTTTCGCCGTCGGCGGTCCGCGCGGGTGTCTTGGGTCGGCGCCGGTCCCCCCCCCCCCTGGCGGGGCCTCGCCGCCCGTGGCCTGGTCCGCGCGCTGGCCCCGACTCAAGAAAGAGCCCAGGCCCGCGCGGACCGCCGAATTGCAATGCTGCTGCGTGAGATGCTGCTCCTCTGCTTGGAGGGGCTGTGGTGCCCCAGGGGTGGTGCCTCTTGAGGTCCACGCCAGGCCCCAGGACCGATAGAGGGCAGCCAGGGGCGCGAAGTCCATCCAGCGTACGAGTGCTTGGGAGTCGCGGGCTCCAGAGGCCCAACGTTCTGGGCAAATCAAGGCATCGGAGGTCTAGATGTGCGGCGGGATGCGGCCATCGGCTCGCCCACAGTGACGTGGCCACCTTACCCGCGCACCTCCCCCCGGTGTCTACAGCATGAGTTCGTCCTGAAGGAGGCGCTCGACCTGGGGCGGCGAGAAGGCGACATCACTGCGCACACAGGGTACGCCGGCGGCACCAGAGTTGGTGACCTGGATCGCGTGTGCTACAATGCCATGTACGGTTCGCCAGACCATGTTTCAGGCGGCCATGCGCAAGTTGTGAGCATGTTTCTCCCTGAAGATCGGATAGCAGACTTCACCAAGTTGTTTCTGGACGACATCCCGAAGCAGAGGGTCTTCGAGAAGGGACCGCAGTACCGCGCAGTTATCGGGGTTCGCAAGGGTATGAAGTCTAAGGTGTTTCCCTTGATCCAGGAGGCCGCTGCTGGGAGGGTCACCTTGGTCGAAGGCGCCGGGGATGAGAAGGACACCTTCGCGACAGACAGGGGGTGGCAAGCGGAGATCTAGGAATCGCGGGTATGAGACTAAGATGCCAATCGCCGTGCCCAAACTCACCCCAGCGGAACACAATTGCCTTGTCTGTTTCGGTCGGGTGAAGGTCTACAGGGATCAGGTTTGCCTCGTATCCCTCATCCTCGGGGTGGGCGCAGTCATCTTGCCCCGCTTCCTCGGTATTCTCTTGCCTATCCCCCGGGCGGACACGGTTTACGTCTATGATTCTAGGAAGTTTCCTTGGAGACCTGCCGAGACGTATAACCAGTTCAAGGACGACCCGCCAGAGAAGTTCGAGTTCGATTACCGAGAGCTCAGGGAAGTCCAGCTGAAGGGCGGCATGATTAGCTCGAACGGGTGCCCATAGACTGCTGGTGTAGGCAGGGAGCGAGAGCAGGCTTTGTAAGCATACATGTGTCAGCTCCCTTTGGCCTATGGCCCCTTGCGCCCGCAGAACATGTCATTCATCAACTATATCGAAGACGCCTACGGCGAATCACCGCCGCCCCCTGCCTTTTTGGAAACGCAGATGTGGCCGAAAGTTGGACTAGAGCTTGGCCAAGCTATCGGACCATGAGTTCCCCGAGTCGGTTTGGAAAGCTTTCGGGGAACACATGGGAGAGAATGATTATGAACAGGAAGAGGAAGAGGAAGAAATAGAGTAGGAGGATGAGGGTTGTTAGGAGTCTCTTGGGGCACCCTTGGGGTCTGTTGGGGGCTTCTTGGGGGCCTCTTCGAGGCCTCTTGGAGGCATCTTGGGGGCCTCCTTGGGCCTCTTGGGGGCCTTTGGGGGCTTCCTGGGGGTCTCTTTGGCCGTCTTAGGGCGTTCCTGGTCCGTCTGACGCCGTCTGGAGCCGTCTTGGGGGCCTCTCTGGGCCGTCTTGGGGCCCTCTTGGGGCGCTTCAGGGCCGTCTTGGAGGCCATGTTGGGCGTCTTGGAGGCCTCTTGGGCCGTCTTGGGGCGCTCTTGGGGCCGTCTTGGGGGGCCCTTGGGCCGTCATAGGGCCTTCTTGGAGGCCTCTTGGGCGATCTTGGGGGCCTCTTGGGCCGTCGGAAGGCCGAAAAGAAGAAAACGCAAAAAACCTTCAAAAACCTAAGGAAAACCAATGATTTTGGCCTCTTCGGGCTCTCCTGGAGAACGTCTTGGAGGCCTCTTGGGCCATCTTGGAGGCATCTTGGGGCCATCTTGGCCGTCTTGGAGGGCATCTTGGGCCGTCTTGGAGGCATCTTGGAGCCATCTTACCCGTCTTGGAGGCCATCTTGGCCGTCTGGGAGGCATCTTGGAGGCCATCTTGGGCCATCTTGGCCGTCTTGGAGGCCATCTTGGGCCAAGTTGGGGCAACAAAGGCATTGACAGACGGATTTTGGGAAAATTACGGGTGGCCGGCGGGACGGGCCGAAGCCCATTGGGGAGTTCTTTTAGAAAAAGAACCAAAACCAAAACCTGAAACATCCAGCACGCCGTGCACCCCTGTGGCAAGACCACAGGGGGCGGCGGATTGTGGCCTTCGGCCCATCCTGTCACCTTGCCTGGGTCGTGGACAAGAGGTCTCTCAAAGGCTTCGCGGGGTCTCTTGTGACGCCAGAGGCCTGTTTGGGTGCTTATTGGGGGCCCTTTGAAATTTCTCGGGCCCCTTTCCACGCTTCTTGGGGACCTATTGGGGGCCTGCTTGCGGTCTCTGGGGCCATACTGGTGGAGAGGACTCTAAACCTTAGCTCGGCTTCCCAAATTGGGCTTTTTTTGTGGTCCGTCTTGTGGGCCTCTTGGGGGCTCTAGGAGCCGTTTTTGGGTTCTCTTAGGGGCCTTGTCGGACCGTCTTGAACGTTCTGAAGACCGAGACGCCGATGATGTTAAAGTCATACGAACAAGAACGTGCCTGGTTTCAATGATTCGGGCCTCTTAGGGCCTCCCCAGGGCCCAATAGACGACCTGGCGGCACCATCTTTGGACATGTTGGAAGTTTTGACCCCAAGCCACACACACCCGAGGCCTCGGAGAACCGTCTCGACCCAGAGCGCCTGGGAGCACCCGAGAATTCCCGGAATCTGGAATGTGGGCCAAGCATTTTGAGTTTTCAAAGCTGAGGCCTCGAAGGGATACACACCACAGTCAACCCGCATAGAGGATCAACGACTTTCCAAGGCTACCCTTGCATCCTTCCCCATTCGGCCCATCCTTGGCCGCTTTCGCTGGCCGCGCCCCGCTCACACAGTTTCGGCATGGCCGTGCAAGGCCCTTGAACACGTTCCGTGCGTCCTTATTATACGGGTTGACTGTATTCAGTGCCTACTCCATGGCGACGGAGATTCACACTGTCCACCATATCGTCCACCATATAGCTATGACAAGACTCAACTATTGTTTTTTTTCCAGATGGGTTTGTAACATTGCCCCTGCAACTGCCAACGATCTGTTCCTTGCATTGGCTTCTTTCATTTCACGGGCCAGCACGCGCCTGTCTGTATATCCGCATGCGCGGCGCGGTGGGTAAGGCCACCTCCTGCTCTTGCACCTTCTCCCCCTCGCCATGGTGCCCATCTTCCTGATGTTCCTCCTCTCGTTCCTCGTCCGTCACCCCGCGATCTGATCTTCCCCTCTTCCTGCTCCCTCCCCTGCTTTCCTCCTGCCCCCACCACTTCCCTTAGGTGTTCGATCATGGACCCTTTTTGAACCGCAGCTGTCCAGCTTTCGCACCGAAGACCGCTGAAGACCGCCGAAGACCACCAGAAAACCGCCAGAGACCGCCAGAAGACCGCGCAGGGCTGCTGGGTAACTAGGGGGTCCACTGCCGAGTGTTCCGAGGCGGGGACGACCGCCACCTGGCGGTTCGATCCTCGCGGACCTCCACGGGCGGTGGATATGGGCGTACTCGGGCCCCCAGGGGCGGTTCCCAGGCGGCGGGTATGGATCATCCGCCGCCTCGCATCCGTGCCCCTCTCTCCCCATCCTCGCTCTGCCCCCCTAGAGCGAGCCCTGGGCGAGCCGAGCCTCCGGCGAGTCGAGCCTCGGGCGAGTCGAGCGTATACGCCGCGAAACAGCGGGGGAGGAGGTGGAGGAGGAGGAGGACCAGCACGCAGTTGGATGATGAGTTCGGGCCACCTGTCCTCTAGGGCGGGGCGGCCTCTGCCTGGCTTGGGCTGCCTCTCTGAGCAGCTGCGCCAGCGGCACGGGAGAAATCCGACGACCCTCCGGTGGCCCTTCAGACACACCATTATTGACCAGGGAAGCACCAGAGAATGGCTCAACTACCTGATCTTGCTGTCTGTCAAGGTCCATCCCATACACGCATAGAACAGTGAGATACGAACGGGATACTGTCGATATCGAATCGATTTGGGCGAAGGGCGTAGCCTCCGCCGCTCTCCTGCGCAGGGGAGCACCAGGGGTATGCCTGGCTCGTCGACCTGCTGGCGGCATAGAAATCCGCTCCCTTTCAAGGAAGGTTTCCGAAGACATGCCTGTCACCTGCGAAACAGGATACAACAGAAATGCACAGGCACAGTATGCAGCGAGCACTGAACAAAGAATATACATAATCTCTGATCATACAGCAGCTGCATACAAGAACTATCGCAGACTTCAGTGAATGCGGGCAACGCTGCTCGCGGCCTCCATAGCTTGTATCTGAAGCTATTGAACTTGCTTTTGAAGCGTGGCTTCCTACAGAAAGAGACAAAGTCTAGTCGGACAGGCGTGCAACCATCAATATTCATGTTGTAATGTCGGTCGCCCTCTCCTTCAACAAACTGAACATATGCTTTCTCTATCACCGCGCTCTGATTGCCAAAGGGCAGCCAGCTTTCTCCAGCATGGTACTTCCAGCTAGTGGTGTCGAACTGCTCCTGGACCACCCCGGAATTGACCTCTATGGCGTCGTCGTGGGGGGCCGCCTCATCAAATGGCTCCGTGCCCAGAAACTGCTCCTGGACCTCCGCCTGGCTGTTGAAGCCGTCGTGCAGCTTCTTCCAGCACAGCCTGCTCGATCTGCACAGCTTCCGACGCCTCAATCGCCTCCTGTATGGGCGGCTCCGCAGCCCGCTCCGCGGCGAACTGCACCACCTGCTCGCCCGCAGACTTCTTGATGTCGTCGCCGTCGTCTCCCTCCACATCGAAGGGCTCTGTGCCCTGGGGATGCTCTGGGTCCACAGCCTGGATGTCGAAGCCGTCGTGCGGATTCTCGGCCACGGCCTTCCCGATATGCTCGGCGTCCGAGACGTCGATGACTCCAGGCACGGCCCCGGCATACTGCTCCGTGTCTGCCACGCGCTGTGGCGAAAGGATCCGTAGCAACTCGTTCGTGAGGCCTTCGCCGTAGGTGACCAGCTCGTTGGCCTCCATGTCGGAGACCAGCATGGCAGTGGGCCTCCAGAAATTCTCCTCGAGTTCGTGGTACAGTATGCCCGACGCGACGGGCAGCTGCGTTACAGAGTCCAGGCGAGGGGCCTGCCGCAAGAAGGCCTGCCAGTCGGCCGTTGGCCTCCTGGAGCTTGCGCGCATGGGTTGCGCAAGCTCTGGCGCGGCGGCAGGCGCTACGCGACGACGTCGGGGCCGCACTCCGTAGGGCGGCACACAGGAACGCCATCACTCCGCGTGGCTAACTGTGACTGGGGCGGACCAGGCGAGGCGAGCGCATTTGGGGCGAACGCAGACTTCGTGATCGTGGTGCCGAAAAGGCCGCGGGGGGCCTGCTCGAGCCCCAGCGCCTAGGGCCTTCCCTGGGCGGCAGTGCTGTCGTCCTGCACCTCCAGCGGTGTGATCAGGACTTGAGCCAGGAGCAGGAGGAGGAGGAGGAGGAGGAGGAGGAGGAGGAGGACGAGGCTGTCCCCCCCCCCCCTGCCCTGCATGGGCCAGGGCGGCCTCGGCAGGGCGGGAGCGGAGGGAGGGGCAGGGGCCGCACCCTCCCCGGTCCACCCACCGATCTGCTTCAGCTGCTTCTCTTCTCGTCCACGGCGCCTCCGCCCTCTGGGCTGGACCCTCTCGGTCTCCCCCCCGCTCCTCGTCCCCTCCCTCCGCGCCTCCTCTCGCCCCCCCGTCCTCGCTCCTCGTCTCGGCCCGGCATGCCTCTGCTCGAGGCTGCGGGTGCGAAAGAAGGCTGGACCTGGAAGTCGACCCGAAACCCGACAGCCGGCAGGGCCACGCCCGATAACTTTGAGAGGGGCCAAACCCGAGCCCTGGAGGGGCGCAGCCCGACGAGCTGCGAGGGCGCCTAAGCCCAGGGGGGATGCCGAAGAAGGTAAAACGACGCAGTCGGCAGGACGAGGTAGTAGGCGGCAAGAGGAGGTAGGCGGAGTGTGTGGGGGGGCGGTCAGGATATGACACCAGGGACGAGGAGGTAGGACGAGCCAGGGTGCAACTGGAGGAGGCTGGTGGACGTAGAAGGCGGGAGGACGAGGCATACGGAGGCACGACGGAACATGGGAGGGTAGCAGGGACGAGCAGGTCGGAGTAGGACGGCGTGTGCGCCTACGGCGGCGTTGATGGCGACAGCGGCGGCGATGGTAGTTTCGACGACAACGGTGTCGCCGGCAGCACGTTCACAGGTGGCGTTTGCGGATGCGGTGACTAAGGGGTCTCGAAGGGGGCATGACGAGATAGAAGACGGCAGGAGGAATTTGGAGGAGTGGGATGGGGACAGAAGATAGTAGCAGTGACGAGGAGGTAGGAAAGAGCGCGCTGCGGTAGACGCAACAAACAAAAGTAATGGTTCCCGTCCCGCGGCTTTGCTACGTGGCGAATTTGATGGGATAGTTGTGTTCGCCCCCATCAGGCGTTGCCACGTGGCGAGTAGAGTTGAGATTGTAGATCTTCGGCCCGCGCGGCACTGCCACGTGCTGGGTAGAGTGCAGATATAGTTCCTGTTCCCCCCCATGTGGTTGCCACGTGGCGAGTGGAGTCGGATAGTTATTGTATTCGTTTCCGAGGCCTTGCCATGTAGAGTTGCCATGTGGCGAGCAGTGGCATTGCATGTAATGCCGTTTCGCTGCGCTGCCACGTGCCAGGTAGACTGTAGTAAGCTCGCTTCTTGGCGCTGCCACGTGGCCAATGCGTCGGAGCAGCATGCGTGCCCCCCCATCCGAGCGTTGCCGCGTGGCGAGGGGGGCGGAGCAGCACCCGCTTCGCTCCCCAGGCGTCGCCACCTGGCCAGTCGAGTGCACTGCTAGCCGTTCCGCCCCGCAGGCGCTGCCACGTGGCGAGTCGTGGAGTCGCACAGTTTCTCTTCCGCTCCCCATTCGCTTCCGCCTGGCAGCTCGAACGGGGTAGTGCTGTTGTCCGCCGCGCAGGCGTTGCAACGTCGCGAGGAGAGTGGATTGACATTTCGTTCTGCCCCAGGGATTTGCCACGTGGAGAGTAAATTGGAGTAGATGTAATTTCCGCCTCGCAAGCTTTGCCGCGCGCCGAGTAGTGGGACGAAGGAAAAAGGAGGAGGAGGAGGAAGGACCGAGGAGGGAAGGGGGGAATGGAGGAGATTGGGAGGAGGGAACAGGAGTAGGATGAGCAAGGAGGGAGCAATGAGGGAGAAGGAGGAGGCAGGGCCGGAGAAACAATGGGGGAACAGGAAGAAGAGGAGGAGGAGGAGGAGGGAGCGATGAGGGACGAGGAGGAGGAGGAGGCAGGTGGGGGGAGGGAGAAAATGGGTGAGGAGGCAGGAGCAGGAAGGAGGAGGGATAATAGGGGAGGGAGGCGAGGAGGGTGGTAAACATCAGCTGGGTAAAACACATGATGGACCGAGGTATAATTCAGCGTACATCAGTGTGGTACACGAGACATGACCGCTGACGGCCATGCCACGGGGCGTATCGATCGCGCGTTACTGCTGCAAGTGATGGATGATCGCCGTCGTCGTCGTCGTTGTCGTCGCCGTCAGCGTCGTCATCGCAGCCGGCGTCGTCGTCGTCGCCGTCGTCGTCGTCGTCGTCGACGTCGTCGACGTTGTTATCATCGTCGTCACCGTCGGCGTCGTCGTTGTGGCGGTCGTCGTCGCCGTGCTCGTCATCGTCGTCGTGTTCGTTGTCGTCGTCTCCAGCGCCGTCGTTGGTGTTGTCGCCGCCGCCGCCGTCGCCGTTATCGTCGTCGTCGTCTTTGTCGTTGCCGTCGCCGTCGTCGCCGTCGTCGTCGTCGTTGGCGTCGTCGCGTCGCCGTCGTCGCCCTCATCGTCGTCGTCGTCGTCACGGCCGTCGCCGCCTTGGTGGTCGCCGCCCTCATCATCGTCGTCGTGGTGGTCACCGTGGTCGTCGTCGTCGGCGTCGTCGCCGTCGTCGTCGTCGTCATTGTCGTCGTCTCCGTCGTCGTCGTCGTCGCTTTCGTCGCCGCCGTCGTTGCCGTTGTCGTCGTCGTCGCCGTCGTCGCCAGCGTCCTCGTGCTTGTCGTCGCCGTCGTCGTGTTCGCCGCCGTCGTCGTCGTCGCCTTTGTCGTTTTCGCCTTCGCTGTCGTCGCCATCGTCGTCGCCGTCGTCGCCGTCTTCGTCGTCGCTATCGTCGTTGCCGTCGCCGTCGTCGTCGCCGTCGTCGTGTTCGCCGCCGTCGTCGTCGTCGTCGCCATCGTCGTGGTGTTCGTCGTCGTCGCCGTCGTGCTTGTCGTCTTTGTCGTCGTCGCCGTCGTTGAAATCGTCGTCATCGTCGTCGCCGTCGTCGTTGTCGCCGTCGTCATCGTCGTTGTCGTCGCTGTCGTCGTCGCCATCCTCTTTCGTCGTGCTTGTCTTTGTCGTCGCCGTCGTCTTCGTCGCCGTCGTCGACGTCACTGTCGTCGTCGTCATAATTTTCGCCGCCGCCGTCGTCGTCGTCGTCGTCGTCGTCGTCGTCTTCGTCGCCGCCGCCGCCGTTGTCGTCGTCGTCATCTTCGTCGTCGTGCTCGCCTTTGTCGTCGTTGTCGCCTTGTCGTCGTCGCCGTCGCAGTCGTCGTCGTCGTGTTCGCCGTCGTCGTCGACGACGCCGTCGTGCTCGTCTGCGTCGTCGTCATTTTTGCCGTCGTCTTCGTCGCCGTCGCCGCCGTCGTCGTCGTCGTCGTCGTCGTCATCATCTTCATCGTCGTCGTCACCGTCGTCGTTTGAATCGTCGTCCTCGTCGGCGCTCCCCGCCGCCGCCGTCAGCCGGCGCCCGCGCCAGTGCCAGTGGGGAGGGTGGTTCGAACCCCCTTCCATTCTGAATCGGGGGGGGGGCTCGGTTGCGGCCCTCCCTCTGCAAGCGCCCACAGAACGCACCCTTTCATTTGCGTGCACATACATATATCTAATTATGAAATCAACTAGATATATACATATACGTATGTATCTATATATATATATATGTATATTTATGTATATATATATATTTCACCACGTGAATTGCAAAGCACATGTTGCATCACATACAATGCACAGCCGATGTTGCATCGTATAGATTCTCCATTCTAAGAACGTATAGGGATATCCCGCCCGCTGGGTTAATGGTACACCTTGTCGTAGTGCAAGTTGCATATGATTCTGCCCCATAGTACATCTTAAATTTGATCCCATACCATCCCAGGCCTGCCGGTTTCGCCCTGTCATCCTCCGAGAAAAAAGCTACGCGCGCGCATTCGCTTATCAATCATCCTCAGTGTTCAAGAACTCCTTACAAACAAGTGGGACGAAGTGCACACGAGCGTGCCGTCGCGCGCGCATGGCGAAATTCTCCCAAAACAAATGATTTCGTAAGGAATTAAACAACGAGTGTACCTAAAACAAAGAAACATAGTTTCGCAACAATGGCGTTCAAGAAAAACCTGCACCCGCGCTCCTGCGAAGCCTTGGGCAAACCATTGTTTGTTTATGTTGTTCAGAAAGTGCTACCAAAATGGCCCTTCGCGCGCGTGCCGAAGTTGCTCGAACGCCCTTACGTGCGTGTTGTCGCAATAACCCCTAGCAGAAGATGGGGACGATGTGCGCACGCGCGAGGTTTCAAAAGAGCCTGCGCTCGCGGCCTTGCGGACCTTCAACAAACCCATAGGTTTTTCAACAACGACATCAAATTATGCGAAACGGGCCTCCCGCGCCGCTTGCCGAACACATTCGAAGGCCCTTTCGTGCGTGCTGTAGGGGGGCACAATCCGCGCCAAATAATCGAATAATGCCACGCGGGCCGTTTGCGCGCGTCGGCCGCGCGCGCATGTCGAACTCCTTCAAAACCTTCATCGCCGACGGGAGGACATCGTCAACGTTATCGGCGGGCGTTACTAACATCGGCGCCGTAATTGGCCTTGCCGTCGTCATCGCCGCCATCGCCACCATCATCGCTACTCCCATAATCGCGTCTACCGTTGCCGGCGTCGCCATGATACAGCGCCCGCCCAAGTCACAGACTCGCAATGAAGTGCCCGCTGCGGGGTGCCCAGCGGTCAGCGCCACCGCGGCCGCGCCGGTCGCGCCTAACTAGCTGGCCGCTGTGCGCGCGAGCGTGCGCGGACTAGCTCCGTCGCATGGGTTTTGCAAACCAAGTTGCGGGTCGGTGGGTGGGATGTTTGCAAGAGCGTGGCATGTGCCAACTCGTTCGTGCAAATCAACTGCACCACATAAATGTCACGATATATATATATATATAGATATATATATATCTATATATATATATATATATCGCACAACATAGACTTGCACCACGTAGGTTGCACAACATTCATTGTTAAGGGCCGAGTATTTGGGGTCCCTGCAAGTTTTCATGTAGATACGCATATGTGAAACATATCTGTTTTTAAAAATATGTTTCTCTCTTTCCCTCTTCCCTTTTTTGTTTTCTCTCTCTCTCTCTCTCTTTCTGTCTCGCTCTATCTCTCTCCATATGTGTATAATGTGTCCGTCCTTCTCACTATCTCTCTCGTTCCTTGTGCCTTCCCCATTTGGTTCCCAGCCTCGGCAGGCTCGTTTAGCTTCGTGTCGGCGCAGGGATCATCCAGGGCAGCCAAAGGAGTGTGGAGGAGGGGAGGAGGGCGAGGACGAGGACCCAGACCTCCAGTGCGCTGCTGTCGCTGCCACCGCCGTCGTCGTGTGTGTCGTCGCCTGTCGCCATCCTCAGACCCGACGTCGTGGGCTTTCGCAACGTGCCCCTCCAGAGGTCCAGGCCCCTTCCCCATGACGGGCTGTTCACCCCCACTGTGTGCTTTGCAGTCCCTGGACCCTGCGAGGGACCCCAAGAGGTCGCAAACACGTCCAGGAGCGGTCCCCCCCGCGATTCCTTCACGACGCGACGGGGCCCGGTGCCACCGCCGTCCGTTGCCTTTGGCTGCCATCGGCGGCCACTCGCCCGCCCTTCGGCGGCGGCATCTGCACCCCCCCCCGGCATCCCTCGGACGTGTGCGTTCTTTTCGGCGAGGGCCATCGATCAGCATCGTTCAACCGACCCCCATCCCCATCCTCATCCCCTTCGAGACCCCCACCAGGTTCCCACCCCAGCTGGGGATACACCCCTCGAGACCCGAAGGGAACGGCCTATATCCCCACCGAGGGGGTAAATCGGCCAGCGGGGCCCAGGCCTCGCCGCTGGGGATGGGGGTCGGATAAACGACGCTCAATCGAGGCGCACATGGACTCATTAAGAACAAGTGCACGACATCGACAACTGAACTGGGAATGCACGCCCGAGCGATTGCGAGCCACATGGCGAGCCCCCCTCGAGACGAGGAGCTGGAGGCGGGCGCGGCCAGTCTCGAGGAGCAGCTCGAGCACACCCGGGAGCAGTGCCAGGCCAGCCAAGGGGGTCGGCTCGGCCGTAGACTGCCCGCCTTGCTGCACGCTTGGATCCAGGCCTCCCAGATGGAGTCGGAGCAGATGGGGGTCGGAGGCTGGCGCCGCATCGCCGATTAATCGGCGATGCGGCTCGGTGTGGAGCCCCATTTGCTTCACGCCAGCGTCGCTGATGAATTGCCGACGTCCACGATGCAACGCCGGTACATCGCTGATGCATCGCCGATGCATCGCCGATGTATCGGCGATGCGGCGTCATCCACCGCCTCCATCTACTCCGACCCCATCTAGGAGGCCTCTCTTGGAACGGTGTGGAAAGAGTGGGGACACAGGCCCACCCAGGTCTCCGATGATCATTTGCTTTGTGACGATAGGTTCATGCGGTGTTGGCGCGCTGGCAGCGTCGGCGAAGACGTTCAAGGTTGAATTCTGCGACGCGGAAGCACCGATGGACACGGCATCGTCATGGGACCCGACCGCATTCAGTTTCGAAGGGGATCGGGGCCGCGATTGCTGCAAGGTTGAACGGTCGACGTTGTGCCAATTTTTTTTGCGGGCGCCGACGTCGCACGAACCTACCGCACTCAGGTACTCCAGATTTCGTAATAAAAGAGAGGGGGTCTGGACCCTCCAAGACAAGCCATTTCAGACCCCCCCTATGGAAGAACCCTCCAAAACATCGTCCCCAGACCCCCCCAGGCCCTCCAAGATAGCCTGGAAGAGACCCCCCCCGAAATGAGACCCCCCTCCCTTTATTGTGGAATCCGGAGTATCCGACGAGCAGATGCTTTAAGCCCGTGTGTTCTCCTAGATGTTTGTCTCCGAGGCCCGCTCTGGGGCCCCTGGGGCCAGCAAGCGTGGAGCCAGGACGGGGAGTTGCCCGGACGTGGGCAGCACCTGTTGTTGTGAGTTGTATCCGGCTGCCTGCGGCAAGTCCCGCCACCGTGCCAGCCCAGCATTCTGGGTGGCGATTGTTCGAGGGAACGCGGGAGGCCGTCACGTGTGACACCTCGTGTCTCCAGGCTTAGGAGAGCCGTGATCAGGATTATGAGGATGTTGATGCTGATGCTGATGCTGTTGATGATGATGATGATGATGATGATGATGATGATGATGATGATGATGATGATGATGATGATGATGGTGATGGTGATGATGATGATGGTGGTGATGATGATGGTGGTGATGGCGATGATGATTAGGAGGACGATGAGGATGAGGGAGGATGAGGAGGATGAGGGGGAGGAGGATATTGATGATGATTATGATGATTATGATTATGATGATCATGATGCTGGTGGTGATGATCGATGGTGATGACGATGATGGTGATGATGCTGGTGCTAATGACGATGATACCTGATGGCTGATTGTGGTGATGATGATGATGCTGGTGATGATGATGATGATGATGATGATGATGATGATGATGATGATGATGGTGAGGACGAGGATGAGGATGAGGATCAGTGTGATGATGAGGAGGATGAGAACGAGGAGGACCGTGACGCTGCTGCTGCAGACGATGGTGATGATGCTGCTGATGTCGATGATGATCATGATCATGATGTGGATGCTCATCATCATCATCATCATCATCATGCTGATTAGGATGATTATGATGATGCTGCTGATGCTGATGTTAATGCTGATGATGCTGATGCTGATGCTGATGCTGATGCTGATGCTGCTGATGCTGCTGATGATGATGATGATGATGGTGATGATGATGATGATGATGATGATGATGATGATGATGATGATGATGATGATGAACTCGTTTGAACCGTCTTGGAGCTGTCTTAGCCTTCTGTGAGGCAGTCTCCGGGGTCCCTTGGGGCCATCTTGGACCATCTTGGGGCCCTCGTACGCTGGCTTGGGGTTCTCTTGAGCCGTTTTAGGCCGTTTAAGGGCCTTCTAGGGCCGTCTTGGGTCCCACGGGAGGTTCTCTTGGGCCGTCTTGGGGCCGTCTTGGTCGCCTTCCATCGTCGAGTCCTCGTGCGTCGTCTTGCGCTGACGGCAGCCCGAAGAGGCGAGAGACTGCGAAAAACATGCAACAACCTGAAGGGAAACAATGGTGAGGGCTTCTTAGGATCCTGTTGGAGGTCCTCGTGTGGCCCTTTTGGGCCCTCTTGGAGGCATCTTGGGCAGTCTTGGGGAGTTTCGGCCCCCTTGGGGCCATCTTGGGCCGTCTTCGAGAGGCATCTTGGGCTATCTTGGTGATCTTGGTTGCTTGCACAGGCCGTCTTGGCAGTTCGGAACGCACATCCACCGTTTGTCACAGGGGATCGTGGCTTGGGAGGCCCTGGAGCGCTTGGTCTGGCGCGTTTCGCCTGAGACATCCCTAGTTTCCAAGATGTGGTTCGCGAGGTACTCATGCGTATTTCGCCTGAGACATGCTCGGAACCCCAGGCTACTGCGAGATGCCCTGAATTGAGGTGTTGTGGCTCGTTTCGCTTGAGACGTTCTCACCACTCTGGGTTCCAAACCGTGGTCCGCGATGTGCTCAGGCCCGTTTCGCCTGAGACATCCTCGGAATCCCTGGCCCCCTGGCCCCGAGAGACCATGGCTTGAGGTGACCCGGGTGTGAATGCGCCACGCTTGAAGGCAACACTGACGGAGCTGTTGCTGGGGTTGTCCCCAGTGCCAGGAGAAGCTTGGGACCAATAGAAAGTGACAGAAGAAACGAGAAGTCGCCATATCATAGTATTTAGTTAGAAGAATATGTTATGAGGGTGTCTTGGGAAAGGCGGCCGCGTGTGTCATCACGCCCGCAACCGATTGTGGTCAAGTTGTTACGGGCGCGAGCGCTGGACGACAGCATCCCCCGACTCTCATGACCTGGCCGATTGGGGGACGGTGCGCTGATTGGATCATCGGGACCGTCTTTCAGACCAGCGCGGGCTGGTCAACGAAGTGTCCTGCGTGCCCTGCCTGCCCGCAGTGCCCAGCCTGTCCTCAGGTCACCCTGTTCATGTGCATCCGCCTGCGGCCTGCCCGCCCGCACCTGTCAGCTCAGGGCCGGCGCCTGCGCCCACCGCGACCAGCGTCGGATCGGACGGGAACGGTTGGGGCTCAGGTTGGCTCGCCTTCCTGCTCCTGGTGGTGAACGTGCTCAGCTTGGCCAGCAACTAAGTGCAGTGCTCCGTCGTGATCGTCTCTCGGATCCGTCCTGGCCGCAGTCCAGCAGCCTTGAAGGATGGCTCAGGACCCGACCCCAGTGGGGCTCTGGCTGTGGGCCTGGTGCTGTATGCAGGCGCGCCGCGGTGGCATGAGCGGTGCGCGTGGGGCCGAGTGCTTCAGAACCTGACTGATACGAGGTGGTCCTAACACCGAGTGGTGATCTCGTCACCCGACGGTGATGTGTACGAGGAGGTGTATGACCTGCCTGATGGGAGTTGGTCGGCGGTCCGCTTCGAGGGTGACCGCCGCACGCGGCCCCCAGGCCTGGACGTTGGCAACCTGTGTCGCTTCCGCAGGGCACTGACGGCGTCCGAGTAGGTGGCGCTCCTGATCGAGCTGCAGGGCTACGCTCGTGACGTCTACCTGGCGGCAGTGCGAGCTCCTGGGCGTCCACCTGTGGTGCCGCGTGCTGGGGCGATGGTGTACTTCACGTGCGGGGGTCCCGCGGGCGCCGCTGTCGCGCCCGCACCTGGGGGAGGCGCCTCACCGGCCCCCGTTACTGGGGCTGCCTTGGCGGCGCATTGGTGGCGGCGGCCGCCCCCAGGCCTCCTGGACTTGTGACGCCCGTCCCCGCTGCTCCCGTCGCGCCCGCAGCGATGGTGGCCGCGCCGCTCGCGGGCGCCACGGGCGCGGCGGTACCGCTGGCTGCGGGGGTCAGGCCTGGGCCTGCTGGACAATGGGTGCACGTCGAGTCGACCACCGTCGTTTCCGTCAAGCATTTCCACCCGTTTGTCTCGTACTATTGGCTGTCTTGCGAGGACTTCGGCGTCACGCGCTATGAGTCGATCGTGCGGGTGGTGGATTAGATGATGACGTGGGATCTCCTTGAACTGCCTAGCGTAGCCTTGCCTGCCTGAGCCTGGCGCAGCTGAGTGAGCACATGTACACCATGGAGTATGAAGCCCGGGGCGCCGTAGGTGGACTCGCCACCGCCGGCGACGCCGATCCCATGGCTACGGCCAAGGGCAAGCCCTAGTCTCGCGGCAACGTTGGCCTCTTGATGTTCGGGTTCGTTGACGAGGTCGGCGTCATCGCAGGCACCGCCCTCGATGATGGCCGCATGATTGTCGCTCCCACGCTGCGCGAGTACGCGGTCAACCAAGTAGAGCGTGACGCTAGGATCCTTATCCAGACTAGCGAAGCTAAGGAGGAGCGTCGCGCTCGGGTGCCATGGCGGATGGGGCCCCAGAGGCGGTCACCCCGCCAGCCTTCGCGAACGATCGAGGGGGCTCCGCGGCTTCGTCTTCCCACTGAGCATATATACTTAAGGCCAGATCTCATCCTCCTCGGCGGCATCAGGATGTCTTTCCGCTTCCTGTCCCTGGCGACGTGGATCACTCTTCTGCGACTTCAGACCTTCCTTGAACATCGAGGAGGCGGCCCCGGCGAGCCAGCCACCGCCAAAAGATGGGCCCGACGTAATCAGAGCCATGCGCGAGATGTATACTGGCTCGAGCTGTCTGCGACCGACGGGATTGTTCTCTCCTGCGGCCGCTCAGCAGGAGGCTATGGCGGCGATCCAGGAGGCGACGCCTTCGGAGTGCCCCTGCCTTGCCTCTCGCCCGCAGGGGCCCTCGAGGAGCTCCGCGTCGCGCAGTCATGCGACTAGGAGTCTGCCGTGATTGCGCCAGTGGCCTTCGACCGAGTCGCTCTGACCTCCCTGCCGAGCGCGGGCCCCAAGCCGATGTCCCTGTCCGCGTTGATCGGGGGCGACAGCGCGAGCATCGGCCACCGTCTTCAGGAACGACCTCTGCCCCGCGAGCGGGGTCTCGCCTGGTTTGCAGAGCGCGCTCCGAAGCGGGCGCATTCGAACCCCCATCTCAAGAACCTTCGTTTGCACGAGAATGTCCTGCGCCGTCGCATTTCATCTAGCTTCGTGGAGTTCCACGCAGACGCTGCGGGGTCAGCGGGCATGTCTTGTGCATATAAGAATTCGGGGGCATTGTGGCTGATCCCCCACGGCAGGATCCCTTTCCAGTTGCCCCATGATCCTCCGAAGGTGAGTTGGCGTCTGGGGCCGCTTTCTCTAGCTCAGGGCAGACAGTGAGCAGCCAGTGTGTGTCTCGGGCGTCGACATCACCGACGCGATTGAGATTGCTCTCTTGCTCCCCTGGCTTCGTCGGCATCTCGCCCCCCCCCCCCCCCACCCACCCACCCACGCCCGCCCATCCCGCGCCACCACCGCCCCGTGTCGGAGCCGGCGAGTGGAACGCGTCGGTCACAGCAACTGGGCATCGCGCATCACCGTCTCAGTGGGTCTACTCGCGCTTCAGATGCACCCCATGGTTTTCAGATTAAGCTTGCGGCTGTGCCAGACTGCGAACGAGAACATTATTCGCAGTGCTACTCTCGTCAGACCCGAGCGCGCGATGGCGGGCCCTTCTCCCGCTCTTGTGTTCGATGCCAACATCGTCCACGCTGAGAGCGTAGACGATTTCGTCGCCTTGTCTTTGTCTCGTGAGTCAGCTGATGCCGCTGCCCGCCAGGTCGACGCGCGCGCGCAGCGGGGCCCCAGCGGGCGGGTTGGAGCGCGGCGTCGGCGGGGGGGCCAAGGGCAGGGCCTTCGACTCGGGCTCGCCGATGATGTCACCTAACCCACGGCTTCGCTGGAAGCTGCACCTTGGGACCCAGGCCATTTTTCGGCGCGGGCATTGATCTGGGAAGGCGACGGCGAGGATCGTCTCGCTCTTCGTCTCCAGGGTGCTCATCAGGAGGGAGCTCGCCTTGTGTTTCGGGGCCGTCTGCAAGTTTCGGGATGTGCGCAGAAGCCGCGTCGCTCGACTTCGGCCCGTCGTTCGTCGCGGGTCTCGCGGGCCCGGGCGCCCCTCGCGCTCTGCAGCGGGGACCTCGGTCTGCCCTTCGACGCCAGCTGCGTGGATGCGTCGCCCCGGGGCTTTGGGGCCTCGCAGCGGGAGGTCTCGATGGAGGCCGTGGAGAGCCTCGCCGGGTTCAGCGAGTGCCCGAGGTTCTCTTGGGGCGCTGAACATCAACATCTCGGCCCCCGCGCGCCCGCCCCTCGCGAGCCTGGCTCTGGGCCCGCGACGGGCCATGAGGGTGACTTCCCGGAGGCCCCCGTCGACGTCGCGGGGGGGCACTGGCCCCCCGTGCTCGGCGCCCTGGAGGCGCCCCGCTCCGCGAGTGATCCTGGAGGCCCGCTCTGGCGCGATGGGGCTCAAGCACAAGCTCCGATCACCGAGGCCCTTTTTCGGAAGACCCGCGTCATCTTGAGCGATGCTATGGCGCCCACCGTGGCACTTCCGAGATGCGGTCCTCGGCCCCCGCGCTGTTGGCCGCATGCTGGCAGGTCGCCTGCCTGCTGCCCGCCTCGGGCCCTGCGGCTCGCTGGCGCTGGCTGCCCGCCGAGTGCAACTCAGCGGGCCCGGCGTCTCGGAACCGCCCAGGTGCTCGACCTGGGGCGCGGCGTGCTCCAGCTGTCGTCGACCCAGCCGGCGTCGCCAGCAGCCCAGCTCGGTCTGTTCCGAAGGCGCCCCGCGGCGGCCCCGATGGCGCCTCGCGGCCAGAGCGGGTTGCCGCCGAACAGGACTGCCGCCCGCCGCCGCGCCATGGCGGACCTGTCCTGGGGGGGGCCGGGGGGCCCGCCGCGCGGCTCGCCGCCTGGCCGACCCAGTCGCGGCGACGGCTGCTGCGGGGGGGGGCTGGCCCCGCTGGAGGAGGAGGCTGTCGGCGAGGCGACGCGCCGGGACTGGGGCGCGGGTCGCGAGGTTCGAGGCGCGGGCGTCGGCGGCGCGGTTGCCGGCCGATCAGGAGCGCGCTCGAGACCGGCGTGGCCCCAGTGACCCACTTCGACGAGTTGTCCTTCGATGGCCTTGCGAGCTAGGGGGCGGCGAACTACGGCCGCGAGCGCCCATTTCTGGGCGACCCTGGGGGGGCGGAGGCTCCAGCTTGCGCTGCCGAGGGCTGCCCGCGCAGCGAAGGGCTGGGCGCGGCTGGCGCCGCCGCGATCGCGGCGGCCTCTCCCTTGGCCGATCGCTCGCTCGACGATCGACTGGAAGCTGCGCGCGGGGGAGATTGCCGCGGCAACGGCGACCGCGATCTGCTTCGCGCGGCACCTGCGCCTGGCCGAGCTGCTGGACCTGGCGCGCGAGCAGGCGGCCCCGACTGCCGAGGGCGCCCTCCGACCCCGGCCCCCCTCTCGCATTGGTCAGTAGCGCTGCGCCCGATGGAGCGCCTTCAGCTGCGAAGACGGGCGCCCACGACGAGGGCGCCCCGGTGGACAGCCCGCCGCCCCCCGGAAGGCGTCGCCGCGGCAGATCCCCGAGCCCGGGCGCCCCCTGGGCAGCGCCTGCCCCCAAAAGTCTCCGTGGGCCCGGACCCGAGGGCCCCCGGGTCCTGGTGGACCCCTCCCCTCCTCTCTCGACTTTTCCTCTCCGTGTCGCTTCGGGTTTAGCCTAGGGATAGGGCTCGGCGTGCCTTTCCGTAGCCCTTTGGGCTTAGCGACCACGTTCCTATGTGTTGTGCATAAAGGCCCCCCCTCGCCCTTTCGATCCTTCCCCCCGCCGTGTGCCGCCCAGTGTCGGACAATGGTAAGCGGAGCTGATGGTGAGGGGCAGCAGGGGGGCCCGAGGGCCAGCACGGCCGGAACAGAGGGAGCTCGTGCCGGACAATCTGCCAGCACCCAGACCGACAACGCGGGCCAGGACCCGTGGACGGCGAGTGCTCAGTGGTGGTCTGGATGGACGCCAGACGGCTGGCGCGCGGCAGGCTCATGGCAGTGGATTCCCACTGCGGGGGCGAGCCCAGCCGCAGACCCAGGCGTGACGGCTGGCGCAGGGGCGCCGGCGACTGGCGAGACTGACGCGACGGACGCCTGGCAGGGGTGGCGCGACCGAGGTGACCGCGATTGGAACGCAGGGACATGGACGACTCCAAACCGGGACTTCGGCGCGCCCCCCGTCTGGCTAGGGTACGAGCACCTCGACGTCTACAAGAGCAACATCCGTGCGTGGTCTAATCGTACGGGATATGCCAAGGAGGTGCAAGCAGGGAAGATACTCGAGACGCTGCCCGTAGACATCCAGCTGAAGTTCAAACTGATTCGAACGACTCTTGACGTCAGAGCAGGTACCGACCTTCTTCTGGATCACTTGGCGGTGCTGAACGGAGAACGGCCGGGATATAAAGAACGTGAAGCTCACAACCTGGCGCTCTTCGACTACGGCATCCGCAGAGACGAGAGCATCACTGACTATGTCTTAAGGCGGGATGCCCAGCTAGCTCAGGCCGAATCGTTCGGGCTATCTCTACCGGATAATGTGAAGGCCAGGTTCCTGGAGGAAGGAGCTAACCTGAGTCCGCAGAACCTCATCAACCTTCGAACTCTTGCAGCGGGAGATCGGAGCGCGACAGCAGTTAGACAGGCCTTGCTCCAGCTCGACGTGCGAGAGCGAGGAGTACTGCCAGGCCCCAAGGCGACGGGCGGCAAGACCTACGTGGAGCAGGAGATGGTCGAAGAGGTTCTGCCGCCGCCCTCGCCGTGGGTCTCGGACGTTGACGTGTCGACCTACTTTGAGGACGTGGACGATAGTTTCGAGCTGCTCGAGGATGACGCGAAGGTGTTCTTGGAGGCGCTTGACGACCAGGATCTAGATGAATCTGACCTCATGCCTGTGCTGGCGGCCATCATCGAGGAAAAGATCGGCAAGGAGAAGCGTCGTACGTGGACTGAGGCACGTAAGATGAAGGCTACCCGTCGAGTGGATCGTGAGTTTTTCGATCGTCGTCGCGCCGCCCGCCCAGGATACAAGCGCATCACCTCCGTTGACTTGAAGAAAAAGACTCGATGCGCCAACTGTGGCGAGCGGGGTCATTGGGCAGAAGACTGTCGGAAGCCCTACAGGTCCAAGTCTGATCGACTCGCGGGGGAAAAGAAGGAATCGGTGGCTGCTGCGACGAAGGGTTCTTCGAGTTGGTCGGGCTACACCTTCATGAGCGCGGAGGACGACCCTACATTCCTGGAGATCATGCAGTTGACGAAGCTCGGGATGACGGCCGATCGTGTCGAAGGTGTGGCGGCTGACACTCGTGCTGCTGGTCAGGCCTCGGATCCGGTCGACTGGCGTTTGACGGACACGTGGGCGACCTTTTCCATCGAGGAGTGGGTTGGTCTGGTCAGTGGGAAGATGGTGTCCGAGCTGAATTTGAGGAACATGAGGGACCACGGGCTCGTTGACACTGCAGCTGGGCAAGCACTGGTCGGGACGCCGGACATCGAGAATCTGCGAGAGGCCTTCAAGCAGAGGGGCTACCACGTGCACATCGACTGGACGCCCGTGCAGGGCAGGAGGGCCTCGGGTATAGGCGGGTCCGCCGAGCCCGTTGGCCGCGCCTGGGTCCCATGCTCTCTGGCGGGGTTCGGGTTTATCGAGTTTCTGATCCTTGAGGGCCAGGTGCCGCCGATACTTCCAGCGAGGTTTCTCGAGATGATCGAGGCAAACATCGACCTGGTCAGCGACGTGATGACTGTCACGGACTGTGGGGAGCGCGTGGAGAGGAGCCTGTTTCGCCACCCGTCTGGCCACAGGTCCGTCTCGCTGATCCACTGCGCCCCCGAGCACTTCCGCGTCCCGTCGCAGCTGCTGATGAGCTTGCCAAGGGGATGCTCGACGGGGCTGCCTCAGGACTGCACGGGGAGGGGCAGTGAGAGCGCGAGCCCGTTGGCCCAGTCAGCCCTCCTCTCCTTCCTCGCTCGCTCGAGGCCTCTAGGAGCTCTTGGGACTTCGGGAAAGGGTGTCTCGGGGTCTCCTGGGGACAGCGGGTCCGTAGAGTGCCTGGTTCGAGAGCAAGGTTCGACCTCCGACCAGCCCAATACGCGCCGAGAGTCTCGGCCATTTGATGATCAAGAAGCTCGGCAAGAATAAGATGCAGCGCAAGCCGAGGACGCTGGGCGCGATCGTCGAGAGCGACACCGACATGTCCGGTTCCGAGTGGGAGGCGCTTCCGGAGACGATCGAGGCGGCTCTCGAGGCGGACGCGATGACGCAGCAGGAGGAGATCGACTTCCTCAGCGGCCAGCTCAACCTGCCGAAGTACCAGTACAAGTGGCGTCACTGGTTCCTTCGCCTGACGTGCGTGGACCTGGTGCTCAAGACGATGAAGGCGATGGTCCAACGTCTGCCCAAGAGCTTCACGGAGTCGTTCCCGTCCGAGATGTGCGAGCACCCGCCGTGGGCACGCAAGCAGGGCTCGAATCCGACGTCGGTGTACGAGCACTGCCGCCAGTGTGCGCAGCGGCTGTGGTGCCGCGACAAGACGGCGGAGGAGCTGTTCGACGCGCAGCGTCGGAAGTACGAGAAGGCGACGGCGAAGGCTCAGAAGACCGAGGCAAAGGAGAAGGCCGCGCAGATGCTCGAGGACTACAAGAACGGCAGGTTCGAGGCGCTGCCTCCGGACCCCTGGACGCCAGGCCCAGAGCCTCAGAGGGCCAGGCGCGTGGTATCCGGCTCGGGGTCGACGGCGGCGATCTCGGCTGCGGGGATCCCCCCTTGCCCACAGAACCTGTTTGTGCCGATCGCCGAGGGGTACGTTCCCTACAAGCACCCGCCTCCTGTGAAGCAGGAGGGCGCTCCGCCGAGCGCGGCGGCGGGCGCGACGCCCAAGCCGCCGGGGCCCTCAGCCTCCCGACCGATGACGGTCACGGAGATGCAGACGGCGCTCAGCGACATGAAGGTCTGCATCGACACCCAGGCTCGCAGCAACGAGAGGATCTGGGAGCGTGTCCGGGAGTTCGTCAACTCGGAGAGGGCCGCGAGGGATGCCCAGCCCCCGCCGACGTTCACGGACGAGGACCTGTCGAGGCTGGCCTCCATGATGATGCGGATCCAGAGCATCCAGGGGACCGGCTCGGCGTCGGGGTCGCAGGGCCCGTAGGCTCTTCCAGGCTCGCCGCCGAGGAGGGCGACGAGATGATGCAGGCTTTAGGAGCTCTGAGGGCCGCCAGCTGCTGGCGACAGGGGACGCCTCCGAGGTCCCAGGATATGTTCACCAGAAGCGTTCAGGTCTACCACTCGAGGGCCAGGAGGGAAGACAAGGCGTTTGGTTCGGGAAGGGTCCAGGGCCTCTGGGACTCCAGGGAGAAGCGGTTTCTGAGTTCGGCCGACCTTCCGTCCAGGGTCAGCTGGGTTAGGGCGCCAGTTGAAGGCACCTCTCACTCTTCTTTCTTTCTCGCTCTCTCTATAGAGCGGTGCGGCGGCAAAGCGCCGGCCTGCCTCATTCCTCCTCGTGCGCGTTGGGTCGAGATTTGCGGTCGTGACGGCAGGGTGTTTCTGAGTCGGCCCTGGGCGGCCGCCACCAGCGAAGACATCGATGAAGCCCTGTCCCTCTCGTGCCAGGCTCCAGGAAAAGGGAAAGGGAATCCAGAGGTCACTCGTTGGCTAGATCCAGGCACTAAGGAGGACGCGAAGAGAGGTGAGGAGAGCGAGGAGGAAGAGGAGGAGGTGGGGGCCTCAGTGGTCAAGGAGGGTCTCAATTACGTGATCGAGGATCGCTTCGCGGCCGCAGCCTTAGCCGGTGCAGTCCCGAAGGCCCTCTCGGACGTTACGGTTCCACGCAAGGTACGAGAAGAGTCGGCGCGGGTCCTAGGGGGTGCTGGCCTCAGATCAGGCCGGCGGCTTAGAATCAGGGAGCTCCAGCGGGCGGAGCGCTTAAGGGGGGGGACCTTAGCTATGGAGGTGTTCTCGAGGCCCCGAGTGGCCCCGCTGCTGGAGAAGAAGGGATACGAGGTCTCCTCGGCCTCGGACATCCTGACGGGACAGGACCTCAGCACGCCTCGAGGCCGCAGCGAGCTGTGGCGGCGGATCGAGGCCGACGAGCCATTGGTGATTACCATGTCCCTGGTCTGTAAGGCTTTCAGCATATCGAGGGTTCCGTTCTGGGATACCATGGACCGAGCCAAGCTAGTCGAGGAAGAACAGAAGGGGCTCGAGTACATGCATCTGTGCGTTCTGATCGCTCGTCACCAGATGAGCCGTGGCAGGTATTTTTGGTTTGAGCAGCCGGATCGTGCCAGCTCTCTCGAGCTTGATTCGGTCAAGGAACTGATGACTCTTCCCGGGGTACTCACCCGTCGGACGGATCAGTGTGAGTTCGGTTTGTCAGTCTCGAGGGACGGTAGTCTCTCTCGGAAGCGCACCGTCCTGATCAGCAACTCCGAGCCGCTTCTAGCCCACTGCGTTCGGGAATGCTCCAAGACCCACTCCCACCTTCCCCTGGAGGGCGGGCGCAGGACCAGCCTGGCGGAGCGCTACCCTGACGAGCTCGTCCACGCGATTGCGGCCGGCATCGAGCATGCGGGCTGGCTGCATCACTTTTCCAGCCCTTCCCTGACCGCCACGGCAGGAGATTCGGATGCGGAGTTTGAACCCCCGTCGTTTCCTGAGGTCGAGCCGGAAGAAGACTCCGACGCTGATGAACCTGAAACGCGGCCCCCGGACCCCGGACGCCCCCGAGGGATCCCAGTGTCTCAGGCCTCTGGAGGCCAAGCGGAGTTGGACGCGGCCCTCCAACAAGAGGTGCATCGTTTGCATGTCAATTTGGGGCATCCGAATCGGTCTGATTTTCTTCGCACGCTTCGGGTAGCGCGGGCTCGCGAAGATGTGCTCGAATGGGTTAAGGAGGAGTTTCGCTGCGCTGCCTGCGAGGCCCACTCTCGGCCTCACTGGAGGCGACGTGCGCACATCCCTCGTACTTATCAGTTTAACAGGGTGGTGGCCGTGGATTTGTTTTATCTTGACGTGGGGGGTAACTCGGTGCCAGTGCTGAACGTCATAGATCATGGGACATCGTATCAGCAGGCGTGTCTCCTCCCCAACGATTCTGCTAAGGTGACGTGGCGTGCCTTCCTCCAGTGGTGGATCAGGCCCTTCGGCATCCCAGATATCGTTGTGTCCGACGGAGGAGGAGAGTTTGAAAGGGAGTTCAGCAGGGGGTGCGAGCACAATGGGATCTTTCATCAGGTTGTTCCAGCCAACTCGCCACACTGGAACGGCAAGTGTGAGAGGCACGGCGGAATTTTGAAGGACGCCCTCTCCAAGGCGTCGCTGGCTCTTAGCCCCTCCACCGCCGTCGAGGTGGAGGAGATTCTGGCCGAGTGCGTTGCTCAGAAGAACCAGACCTATCATCGTGGCGGTTTTTCCCCCACCCAGTTGGTTTTCGGTTGTAATCCTAGTAGGGTCCCGCGGGCTTTGCTGAGCGACGAGGGGGTTGATTTGATTGGCTGTGAGGATGTCTTGAGAGAGGGTCCCGACTCCGACTCAGCGGCGGCCGAGTTTGCTCGAAGGCATCGGGTCCGAGAGGAGGCCAAGAAGGCGCTCGCGGCCATGGATGCCCGATCTCGCCTGTCCGAGGCCTCTCGCTCCCGCCTTCACTCCGACAAGATTTTCAAGCCAGGGGAGTGGGTTTATGTTTGGCGTCGAGTGACCTCTGCCAACAGATCCCACTCCCTGCAGCGTGACAGGTGGACCGGCCCTGGCGTCGTAGTCCACCAGACTGGAAGCACCGTGTGGGTTGCGATGAGAACTCGTCTCCTTAAGTGTTCGGAGGAGCAAGTCAGGCCCGCCACCAGGCAAGAAGCTTTGGGGGCGGAGTTGTTGGATACCGAGAGGTTCGACGCTCTTCGCGAGCAAGTCAGGTCCCCGGGGAGACGGATTGGTGCCGTCGACGTGGCCTCCGAGGGGCCTCCCCCCCAGCAGCGTCACGATACTCCTGGCGGAGGAGAGCCAGTCGTTCCGTCTCCGGCCTCGAGGACCCTGGATGCCGGACCCCCGGAGGGTCCCGTTTCCCCGGTTGCTCCAAGATTGGCCCGTCAGCTTTCAAGTCAGGCAGACACTCTCAATCCCACCGTCGAGGGTTCCCTGGGCCGTTTGGTGAGCTCCGAGGCATCAGCCAGTCACGTTCCTGCCGGGACAGCACCTGTCGCTGACGGCCCAGTTTCAGTTGGCGCCTCGGCTTCGGGGCTCGAGCCCCCTCGTGAAGCTGAGGTCCGGAGGCTGGAGCAGCCTGCCGAGAGGCGAGTGATGCCCAGGCTGACGCCAGTTGAGGATTTAGGTGAAGGACCTCGCGTTGCCAGGATGATCCTCGAGCGGGAAGCCCCCACTGGAGACGCTTCGAGCGAACCCTCCACCGCCCCGGCCCTCCCGGGCCCTCCTGTTCGCTCTAGGCCCCTGGGGGCCAGGAGCCTGTCCGCTCCCCGGGCGACTCGAGTCTCGGGTTCGGCGACCGGGCCGGTTCCTCGGGTGCTCGAGGGCCCTCGTGGGGCCCCGCCTCTTTCCCCTGGTCCGGCGTCCGCGCCCCGGGGGCCCGTTTCGGAAGGCCCCTACCTGGCCTACTTGGAGGAGTCCGAGGACGACTGGCAAGACGAGGCCCTGCTTCAGGAGCTGGCGGAGTGGTCCGCCGTGCCTGCTGCTGTGGATCTTTTTTCTTTCTTCAGTCTTGCTTTTGAGGATTTCTCTGGACTGGCTCACGCTGGAGCCCCGTCTAAGCCTCGAGGGGCGGAGGTCGTTTGGAAGCACCTGTCGGATTCGGAACGCCAGCAGTTTCTCGAGTCCGATCGATCCGAGTGGGAAGCAATACTTAGCTCGGGAGCCGTTCGGGTCCTGAGTTCCGAGGAGTCCAGGCTGGCTAGGAGGCGTTTCCCCGACCGGATTCTCTCTTCCAGGATGGTGCGACGGCTGAAGCCCCAGGAGGGCGTCGGGGCGGCGCCCAAGGCCAAGAGCCGATGGTGCGTACATGGACATCAGGATCCTGACGGGGAGTCTTTGTCCGTGTACGCACCCACGCCCCAGTCAGAAAGCATAATGGTGCCGCTTCAGATAATCACGTCCATGAGGTGGAGGCTCCAGGTGGCCGATGCTAAAAATGCGTTCTGTCAGAGTGATCGCCTCCGCAGGCCTCGGGGGGCCATCTATGTGGAGCCCTGTCATGGGCTTGCCTTGGGTTCCGATCAACTCATCGAGCTGGTGGCCCCAGTATACGGCCTCAACGACGCCCCTCTGCTGTGGCATCGGACCTTGACTGACTGGCTGTCAACTCAGGGCTTCACGAAGTCTTTGCTGGAGCCGTGCCTGTGGCTTAAGCGTGGCGAGCACGGGCGCTTAGAGGCTTTGGTTTTAAATGAGGTCGACGACCTCATCATCGCTGGCGACGACCGGATCATGGATCCTCTGCGTCAGGCGATGTGCCAGCGTTTTCAGTTCGGAAAATGGAAGCTGGGTGAGTCTGAGTATGCGGGTCGTCGAGTGGTCCAGCACGGGGACCGCATTACGGTTGACCAAGAAAAATACATCAGGGAACAGCTTAGTGTCATGCAGCTCTCCAGAGAGAGAAAGGCGAACCCCGACTCTCCCCTCGCCCCCGACGAGATTTCGGCGTACCGCACGGTCGCGGCACAAGTGCAGTGGCTGGCTCGTGAGAGCCGCCCGGATGTTGCTGGGGGCGCGTCTCTCCTGGCCGCCGCTCTGCCTGTTCCCTCCGTGTCAGACGCTCTGACACTTGCCAAGGTGTGTAAGTACTTAAAGGGATCGTGCGAGCAGAAGCTAACTATTTGGTCTCTAGACCCCTACTCTCTCATTTTCGTCACGGCAAGTGACTCGGGTGGACCCGGGGCCGCGCGTCGGGGAGGAGCCCAGGGGGCCTGGATTGCGATGGCGGCCGACGCTGGCATCAGGGAAAATCGTCGCTCGAAGGTCAGCACTCTGTCGTGGCGCTCTCAGCGTATCAAGCGGGCTGTCGCCAGTACGGTGGCCGCCGAGACCCTCGCCCTGTCGTCAGCTACGGGTGAGGCCCAATGGCTTCAGACTCTTTTCCGAGACGCGGTTTTCAATGATGTGTTGCGCCCCGATTGGTTTGATGGGCAGGCCCCCTTTACTGTTGTTATGTCTAAGGACTGCAAGCTGAGCGAGGCCGCCTCGGGCCTAGCAGTAGTAGACGCCAAATCGGTTTTCGATACCTTATCTCGGAATTCGGCCGGCTCGAAGGCCGATCGCCGCAATGCTATTGAGTTGGCCGTTATTCGTGACGCTCTCAGCGCCATCGGCTCGCAAGTGCGGTGGATGCCGCATGCGAGGATGCCCGCGGATCCGTTGACAAAAGTGGACCCCTGCAAGGGGAATTTAGCTTTGCACGACTTGTTATGTCGAGGCACGTTATCTTTAATAGACGAGCACGGACACCTCTCGGAGCGAGTTCTGAACGAGTCCCTGAAGAGTCGATCGCGAGGGGCTAGTCGCCGTGCTCTCGAGCTAGCAGCGGAGTCCGAGCGAACATCGGAACAGCTAAGGGATGAGCCGTCTAAGGTGAGGGCACTCAAGGTTAAGGAGGAGGCAGAGGAGGACGAGGATGAGGAAGCAGGGAAGGTGTACGAGTCAGGAAGAGGAGACGGAGGAGGAGGAGGAGGAGCGGCGGCGTGCGTCCACCCGCAGACCCGCCCCCGCCAGACCTGGGAGGTCAAGGGCGCGCCGGAGCCGGCCTACGTTGAGGCCGGACCGGCCCTTCTCGGAGCTCGAGTTCCTGATGGGCTTAAACCCGCTGAAGTTTGGCCCGCTGTCCCCAAAAGTCTCCGTGGGCCCGGGCCCGAGGGCCCCCGGGTCCTGGTGGACCCCTCCCCTCCTCTCTCGACTTTTCCTCTCCGTGTCGCTTCGGGTTTAGCCTAGGGATAGGGCTCGGCGTGCCTTTCCGTAGCCCTTTGGGCTTAGCGACCACGTTCCTATGTGTTGTGCGTAAAGGCTCCCCCTCGCCCTTTCGATCCTTCCTCCCGCCGTGTGCCGCCCAGTGTCGGACACGCCTGCTCGCGCTGAACTGCAACCAGCGGGCGCTGGCGCTCCGCCGAGCGGCGACGGCGCCGGGCCTGGAGGTGGCGGGGCCGCCGACCCTCTACGCGTTGAGGCGCGGCGAAGCGCCCCGAGCCGGGGCCCTGACGAGATCAAGATGAGAGGGCGGCGGGCCCCGGAGTCGCCTTTCAGGCGCCGCGCCACTGGGGGTAGGATCGCCGCGCAGATGCGGATGCCCCCGCTCTCAGAGTAGCGCCGCGCCGCCCACTTGGCCGCGACTATTGGCGCTCGCCTCTCCAGCGTCTGACCCGATTCGTGGACCGGCACGGGCTGCTTGCGTTCGTGGAGGTGTCCAGTGGATCTGGCCGCCACTCATCCGCGCGGCGGCGAGTGCGGTTTGGGGGCCCTCGAGTTTGATATCAGATAGGATCCTGACTGCGACCACCTTCAATGACGAATCCGACATTTGCTCAATGGTTGGCTCCGTTCGGGCCTCGCGGCGGCAGCGTAACCGCCAGAATGGCCCCCCCGTATGAGAAGCAGCGCGCGCCCCGAGGGTCTGCGTGACCTGGGCCCAGACGACGCCCCGAAAGCGTTGCAGGCCAATGGGTCGTGCGCGCTGTCTTTTTGAATTGGCGCCGTCACTTGGGGCCCCAGTCGGCCTTGGGGGCCCGGGGCCCCCCTGGCTTTGGACGCGGCCAGCGGCCGTCAGAGTGGCCAAGCGCCCCGGGGGTCCAGCGCCTGACGGTTGACTTCTGCGCCTCCGGGACCTTGCGGCGCAAGCGCACAGCCGCCCTCTATGCTAACGCGGCCGCGGTTTGGGCGCATTCTCAGGCAGGCCTCGCGCAAAGCTGGCTGGAAAGGATAGCTCTGGCAGGTTCCTGCCGGTTATCGCTGGAACGTACCCTGGCCAGTTATGCGTGCACGTCGTTCGTGCTTTTGTCAATTCCCATCGCAGCCATGTTTCTTTCTCCGGGGGAATATGTCAACGGTTGCCCCCCGCCCGTAAATCGGGCCCTCAGATGAGATGGGCTTGGAGTCATCCGACGTCGTGGCGTTGCGCCGTCCTGTCCCAGTCGCGCGGCTGGGGCCTCATGCAACGCTTCGTCTAGAGCTCTGGACACCAGCCAGCGCGCAGAGCAAACATTCGGTTTGGCCACTTTGTAACGCATGGCGATGCGCGCGTGTGAATATTTTCAGACGGTGCCTTCGGGGAGGCGGCCGCGCGCCATCACGCCAGCGACCGATTGCGCTCAAGCTCCTTCCCGGGCCCACCCGCGGAGCAAAATCTACGCGAGGTGTTGTACCGTCTTTTCCCAGCCGCACGGCTGGGGTATGATGCGACCTCTTGTTTAGAACTCTGAGCATCAGCCAGCGCGCATATCAAATATTCGGTATGGTCGCTTTCTGTGAAAAAAGGCTCCTAAAGGAATATCGATCTATGAAGGTATATATATATATACATATGTATATATGTGTGTGTAGATACACATATATTTATATAACTTTATTTGTGTATACACATTTGTCAGAAGGAGGGGGCCGAACGGTCATTCAATGTCCTTTGATGCGTGGTTGGAGTGAGAAATCGTGGTGAGGATTCGGCTTGTTGCGTTGTGATTGTTGTTGAATGTTAGTTACGAAACAAGTATTATTGGTGCCCCCACCAGGCGCTTTGGCGCTCTCGCATCGACGCCGGTTACATTTTCATTTAAAATTGGGCTCACGCTCGAGCGGTTTGGGGGGCGCCAAAACGGGACCCCAAACAACAACAACAACAACAACAACAACAACAACAACAACAACAACAACAGCAACAACGCTCCCGCTCGAGACTCCCTTCTTTTTTACTCAAGGCCGGTGCTGTTGCTCGCCGCCGAAAGCCGCTGCCCCAACAAAACCAGCGTTCCCGCTCTAGACTTCTTCCTGTTTACGCTGGACTCGCACGCTACTCTTTCTCTCATCGGCGCCGCCCCCAGCAAAAACAACGTTCCCCGTCGAGAGTGTTTCCCTTTTTTATTCAAGGCGCTGTTCTTCCTCGCCGCCAAAACCGCCGTCCCACCAAAACCAAGGCTCCCGCCCGAGACTTCCTCCCGTTTTGCGCTGGACTGGCGCCCAACTCTCTTTTGAATCAACGCCGCCCCCAGCAAGGTCAACGTTTCCGCTTGAGGTTTCCATCATTTTTCCTCGGGACGGTGCTGCTCCTCGCCGCGACAGCCCCCGCCCCGACAAAACCACGGTTCCTGCTCGATATTTGTCCCCTTCTTACTCAAAGCAGTGCGGCTCCGCGCCGCCGACAACCGCCGTCCCAACAAAACCAGCGTTCCCGCTCGAGATTTTGTTTTGTTGTACGCTGGACTACCGCCCTACTCTCGTCAGCATTGGCGCCGCCCCCCGCAACAACAGCGGCCCTGATTTCCTCAGTTTCTATTCAGGGCCAGGTCCTTGCCTCGCCGCCGACAGCCCCCACACCCACCAAGGTAATCCTGTCGCTCCATGTTTCCTTGTGCTTTACCATTGGCTGGGGCCCCACTGGCGGTCTCGCATCGGCGGCAGCAAGGCGCGGGCATGTGTTTTCGAGGTGGGATAAGTTGAAAGTCCTCGGAGAAGGTGTTGGCAAAACCTCATTGGGAGGGAGATTTGGGACAGGGAAAAAAACGGACCCCGCTATAGAACAATAGTCCCACATGATGGGGATGGTTATCATGATGGCCACATGCTCATGTGGAAACATCGCGCATGAGGGTAACATGATGGTTGTTGTTGTGATTGTGCTTGTTGTTGTTGCTGTTGGTTGTTGTTGATTGTTGTTTGTTGTTCGTTGTCGTCGTCGTCCTCCCCGCAACCCACCCGCGACCCTCCCCGCGACCCACCCCGCGACCCACCCCGCGACCCACCCCGCGACCCCCCCGAGACCCAACCCGCGACCCACCCGTTACCCAACCCGCGACCCACCCGCGACCCGCCCGCGACCCGCCCGCGACCCACCCCGCGACCCACCCGCGACCCACCCGCGACCCACTCCGCGACCCATCCTTGACCCACCCACGACCCACCCGCGACCCTCTTGCGACCCACCCGCGACCCACCCCGCGACTTCCCCGCGACCCACCCGCGACCGATCTACATTGGTTTGAAGAAAAATTTGGCGCCTGCGGCTGGCTCGTTGCATAATTTGTGAAGCTTTGGCGCGTGCGGGGGGCTTCCCCAGGGTCTCGCCGACTGCCGGCGTCCCCACCGCCCCCTCGCCATTATCCGCATACGCGGTATATATATATATATAAATATATAAATAAATATGTATATATATGTATATATATATATGTATATATATATACATATATATATATATATATATATATATATGTATATATATTCATGAATTTATAGGGCCGTGGACGCTGGACAAAAAAACACCTACCCACCCCAAAACGCCCCCCCCCCTCCCTTCCTTAACGAATTTGACCCGCCCCAGGCCTCTCGGGCAGCCCTCCAGACGACCCGGAGAAACCCACGAGAGCCCGAAGACGAGGGCTCCAGGCGTTCCGGCGCGCTCCCGAAACGACCCCAGAGAACCGCAAAACGGTCCACGACGACTCCAAAGAAGCCGTCATACCCCCAAAGATCGCTCCAAAACGACCCAAGAGGTCTCCAAGAGCACTCCCAAGAAGGCCCTAACATGCAACAATCATGGATTTTCTATTGGTTTGTCGTGATTTTTGGGGTTCTCTTTTCGGCTTCCCGACGCTCTAAGACGGCGGTCTGGGCGTCCGAAGCCACTTGGGAGGCTCGAGAGTCCACCCGCAATCATCCGAAAGTGTCTCCAGGCAGTCCAAGAGAACCCCAAGACGGCACAACAGGGTTCCAAGATGGCCTAAGAGAGCCCCATGACGGACCAAGATGGCCCCAAGACGCCCTCCGAAGCTCGTGACCCTGACGTTCAGGGAACCGCGGTTGATAGCAGGGTGTCCCGAGGAAGCCCCCAGAGGCCCCCAGAAGACGCACAGGAGGCCTCCAGAAGGCTTTAAGAAAGCCTGAAACATTTCCGTGGGGCCTCAAGAGGCTCTCCAAGGAGGAGCCCCCGCAAAATGAACTGAGGGGGATAGGGGAGAATACGCATTGTAGGGCGAGGGTGAAGAAAATAGACATAGAGGACGGATAGTTAACGAGTAACATTGATATAACGGCGTTGTGCTAAATTGTCGGTTTGACTTTCCAGCCGTTCCGCCTGCATGCCACATTTCAAGGACCAAGGTGCATGGCGCGAGGCGCCAATGCAGTCTTGTACGCACGCATATATATATATATATATACACACACATATACATATATATATATATATACATATATACATATATACATATATAGTGCTCGCGTGTTGTTTGCCGTGCGACGGCCAGGCCAAGTTCCCAAACGCACCCGTGCAGAGGTCCAGGGGTCGAAGTCTGATCCCCAGGCCCAAATCCACCCGCGCTACGAAGAAATCACAACTTATGTGGAACACGAAGACCTCGGCATTTGTCTCGGGACCCGCACTGTCCCTCGAGGCCGTTCAAAAAACACGTGGGATGAAACACTAATTCTCGAAGTCGCCCGTGGGGTTGCAAAGACAGTCGTGAAATGCACATCGCGGTCTTGGCCTGAGCGGCTGCCGTTCTTCGTAAGGGTGGCGCGAGGTCGCGAAGACGCCAAAATTGCCGCGCATTACGGGGCGAGATGCGCAATATGTGCAGCTGATTTGCGTAGACGTCCGACGTTTGATTTCCTATGGGAGGTCCCCGGAAGTGCCGACCCTTTCCCAAAGGCCAGCTTGTCATCCCGAGTAGTTTTTTGATGGTTTTCGGGGCCGGCGAGGGTCCCGGAGGCCGAAATCGGCTACCGAAAGCCAGTCGTCTGTATGCTTCTTTCGCGAAGCGAGCATGTCTGGGTTGGTCCCAGGAGGAGCGTCGAGACCTCCAATGGCCCACGCTGTGGGACAGATGACGACGTCGTGGACCTGGGTTCGTCCTGCCCGATGGGCAGCGCGGCGGCAACGCCGCTTTTCGCTGCTGTCGTCGCCGCTGCCTTCTGTCGTCCCCGAGCGGTAACTCGGGGACGCCTGCACGGGGGCAGCGTTACACTAGGCACCAGAAAAGAAAGCAGAGGAGCGCCTAAGAAATCCGCGCGGAGCTCAGAACATTCATGGACGTTGAGTTCAGGGGCGGCCTAACCGACCCCTCACAGACCATCCCCCTCCACGACGTCCCCCCAGGGAGAAGGGGCGAGAGGTCCAGGGGGGGGGGGGGGCACGTCTGGGCACAGCAAACAACAACAACCACCACCACCACCACAACAACAACAAAATTGATGTTTCGGGAGGGTTCCTCGGGGGAGAACCCACCGACCTCGACAGGAGCACTGTGGTTGTGGCTGTGCTCGATTCTGCTGTCCTGGGACGCCACATCGACCTCAACCAGTACGAAGCTGATGTCGGTGTTTCCACAATGGCATGCGCAAGACATCCCCAGGGTGTGTCCTCGACGTGGTTGTGGTTGCTTGTTGTCCCCGCAGAAAGAAGATGCAGTGGCACAAACGCTCGAAGGTCTGCGCATAATTCTTGGATCGCCGCTGGACCCCCAGGTCTGGTTCTGATCCGATCCGATTTCGATGTCCCGCTGTCGATTCCTGCTTCCGTCTGAGGGCACTCCTGTTTCTCGATCTCGATTTCGAATCCGCTGGCGGATGCCGACTCCGGCCGGTTCTGATCCGATACTTCTGGTTTTTCCTCTCTCTCCTGTTGTGAACCGGAGTGGGAGGCAGAAGGAGCCAGGCCAGTCGGACGTTGCCTAATGGGGGGGCGATGAATGGGAGTGGGTGAAGAGAAGTGCACTTTTTCTTCCCTAAAGGGGACCTCTGGGGCCCGAAAGGGGCACGAAAGGTCTGCGGTTCTTCCCCCCTCCATGGATCGCATCCCCCCATTAAAGCAACGCCTAAGTCAGGGCCATCGGGGACTCCCCCAGCGGTTGTGGGGTCCACGATGTTGCCGTGGGGGCGGAGCCTGGAGACGATGGCGGATGTGTGGGAACGGGGTAGTTGGACGACACGAGCCTGAAGAGGGAGGGGCCACACCAGTTGGGCGCTCGCCAGTCGTGGGCCAGATTTCATCGCGTCCCTTGTTGTTCCAACACGTCCACTGGCCCCTTGGCCGCGCACGTGCCTCGGGTCATGATTTGCACCCCCGCTTGTTGGACGTCACCCTTGTTGGACATCCGCGGGTCAGTGGTGGGGCAATCAGCAAAGGGAGGGATGGAGATTGCAGGGCAGTTGCCGTACATGGTCCCGAACTTGCCCTCAACGTGCCACCGCGGGCCCTAGAGGTGCCAGAAAGACGTAACTATGCTTTGTCACCCCTCTTTTGGTTGCCCCCCTCAACGCCCGTCCGAACCAGGGCCACCGGGGCCAGCCCCGGCGAGGAGGCCCCCCACGGTGCCGTCCACGGGTGGAATGGCAAGCCTGGAGACGCCTCCGGGCGGGACGACGAGGAAGCCGCGGCGCCGCACCACCCACGAGGGGCGCTCCTCTGCCCCCCCCACTCGGCGGTGACGAAAAAAGTGCAGGACGCGCGCGCGCGCGCGCCGGCGAGGCCACGAGCAGCGAGAACCGCCGCAGGGCGATCCAGTTGTCCGGGGAGCAGGGGAGGACCAAGAGGCCCCCAGCCCGCCGCACAGCCCGGCCCGACGGTGGGCCGTGAGTCGCCATGGAGGCCGTCGTCGTCGTCGCTTCATACGCAGGAGGACGGGGTCCTCTGGGGGCGACGACGGGGGCGAGCACCGCAGGGGGGGGAAACACTTTTTACTGGCACAAGACAATTCGCCCCGTGGCTAAGGAAGGAGGGGGAGAGCAGAAAGGGGGGAAGGGGAGGGGAGGAGGAGAAGCAGCATCAAAAGCAGGCGGTGCAAGCGGCGCAGCTGGCGCAGCCGGCGGCCGGCGCCTGGCGCACCGGCTTTGCGGGTCGCCCGCCCGGGCAGCAGAGAAGGCCGAGACTCGTGTACACGTATTCGCCCGGGAGACTCGCCGAAGGCATGGACCATTGGCGCCCCTGGATAATTACATGCACTGCTCTCCCCTGGGCCATTCGCCCTTGTCGTCGCTCATTAGGGGGACCTATAGGGTAAGCGGGTCCGGGTCCCAAGGTGTTTCGCTGCATTCGGCCTCCCGGGGACTCGTGCCGGCCCTATCACCGGCAGAGAACGATTCAGGGCGAGAAGTTGGTCCCAGGTCGATGGCCCCAGGGCTGAAGTTCAAGACCCGTGTGGCGCAGGACCCCCTGTTTTTGTGGCACCGCGATGTTTTCGTTTGCACGTGGGTGTGAGAGTGACCCTTCGCCAGAGTGTTGGCGCGGGGCTTTCGGGGGGCGCGGGGGCCTAAGACCAAGCACGCGGGCCGCTGCTGTCGCATCGCATGCGGCGAGCGGCTAGCACTCTTGCCCAGGGCAACTCTTGTGTGTAGCTGGTGTTCTTGGGTTAGCAGGCGTGGTCGCCACGCAGCGCCTCGTGTCAACAGCTTGCCTGTGGGTGTTCTGTGCATTGATGCTAACGCCCAGTGAGGTGAGGGAGCCGGGGCCGCAGAGAAATCGGGGGCCTATTGCCCCCTATCGTTGGCCCCGTTGCCCCACCCCCCCCCCGATCGTGGCCAGCCCCCCGAGATTGGGGGCGCGTTGCCCCGCAGCGTTACCCCCCGTCGTTGCCCCCATCGTCTCCCACGGCCCACAAGCTCTTCCACACGATGTAGGGCCAGTACAGTTGATTCCGCGCGCCGCACCCGCGCTGAGCTTCCTCCTTGATCGACTCCCTTGTCCGCCGAGTTCGTTGATCGTTGCCCCCATCGCTGCGTCTTGTATAGCTGCTTGGGGTCTTCTGCCGCATGCGTCTCTTCTCTTTGGTTGTAGGCAGGTTCGGTCGCCAGGAAACAGAGGGGTCCTGAAGAGAAAGGGGTCCTGGAGTTCCTGCAGTACTGTCTCGATTTCTACCCGAGCGCGCTCCGGGATTGTCCAACTCTCGTTCCGAACAGTCGCAAGAGGCACATCCTAGCGCCCGAATACCACACTTCCCACCTGCGCATACGGCCAGACTATCCATTTACCCCGTATTATCTCCGGACCCCCCATGTATCTCCGTTAGCATACCCTCATTTTATCTCCGTGGTCAGACTCCGGCTGCCTCTCCCGCGCCTCTGCGCGGTCAAGGAGCGGCTCGGGATGAAGAGCCGGTGCCTGGGGAGAGGCATGCGGGCCCAGCACCCGAGGAAGATAAGGCACTGTGCAAATCAAGGTGCTGAGGTTCGGGCGGATGTCGAGGGTCGGCGCCGGCCCCCCTGGCGGCGCCACTCTGGCGCCGATCCCGACTGCATGAGATGTGTGTCGGGTATTATTCGGGCCGCACTCTTGCTTGGAATTGTGCAGACTGATGCAGTCGAGGCTGCCCTGGGCGCGATCGCCAGCAACAGAAGAAGCATGCTGGTCCCGAGCAAAAAACAAATGCCAAGTGACGCCGCACATTCTGCAGAGGCCTCAACGGTGCGGGCGGCGCCGCGTCTGCACCTACCAGTTCACCGAGTACTTACAGAAGCGTGGATGCATCACGGAGTCATGTTGGGCAGCGTAGTGTGCGCCCGTTTGTCTCAGCAACAGGTTGGCCGCCGACGTGATGGCCAGCGTCGAATATCTTTGCAGCCTCTGGAATGAATCTGTCATGATGGAGGACATACGATGGCCTTACCATGAACGATGCTCCAAAATCGAGGGGTGGACTGCGTTCTCCATCCCACGCGCTGAACTGGCATTCTTGCTCGGCAGCGGAGTTGGATGGCTCACTTGTCAGATTGCTTCTGAAGCGTGACAGCGGTAATCAGAGGCGCACGAAGTCATGATTTTGAGGCGCTTCAAGCCTTTTATGAGCTTCCAGAATTTCGCATGGTTTACACGCGGGCTGCAGGGGCTGGGGCCGCCAGAGAATCCAGAATTCTTGGAGCGCATCCTGAGCCAGTCGCATCATGATGTCAATATCCTCCCAGGTCTGCGCCAGCCTCGCTGTGCCCTTCCCGGCTCTCCTGGCCAGGGTCCACCCGCGCGGGTGTTCCGCTGCGTGTCTCCCAGCCCCTCTTGTCTTCCTCCGTCTGCCTCTCCCCCCTGGCTGCTCTCTTGGCAGCTGCCTCTGCCCCTGCCGGCACACTCTGCTGCGCCTGCGCCTGGTACTCGGCTCGATCTTATTTAGATCGTCCTGCATGGGGATAGCCAGAAGTGTTGCGCGCGCGGGGTGGCAAGGGGGTGGCGGGGCTTGGGCGAATCAACAGTCTCATGCTCAAGCTTCTCCGTTTACCCGATCCTACCCCCGGCTTCCATTCTCATCGTCAACATCATCCACACGGTCAGCCTTCCACTCATCCCGCCACCGTGCCGCTCCCAGGGCCAGTTCAGCTCACGTCCCCCCTCCGGGGCCGAAATTCCTAAACACGCACACGCACACTTTTGGGCGGTGGTGGCCTCGCGCGCAACGTCGAGGCGCAGAAAGGTCGGATCCAGTGCGCGCGCGGTTGGGCCCTCAGGGGAATATTCGCAGAATCCGTTTGCGCCATCGGAGGGGACGCACCCCTTTCGCACACACACACACACACACACACACACACACACACACACACACACACACACACACACACACACACACACACACACACACACACACACACACACACACACACGCACACAATTCCACACACTTGGCGTCGCGGCCGTGCACGCGCGGCTTTTGGATTACTTCTGGCTCTTCGAAGAGCCATGCGGAGAGCCCCCAAACCCACGCGGGACGCCTCGACAGGTCCGTGAGTTGGGGTTCCGTGCCCGCTGCAAATCTGTCCAAAACAGAGAACTCGAAGCGACCTTTGGACATCACACGTAGTGTCTCGCGGCACGTGAGCGGATATGATCATCGACGCAGTATTTGCTGGCACTTGTCAAAGGTCGGCGCGATTTCGCGCGGCATTTTTCGCAGGCACGTCACTCTGCAATGCTCTACCATAGCGAGGAACGATGGCGCGACGCATCGTGTTTGCTCGTGGTGGTCATGGTGCTCTTTGGTTTGCATGTTCAAAGGGAATGTTTTGTCATGATTTCTGGCTGCCTCCCTGGTGCTCTGTGTGGTGCCCCATGATCCTCCTTCACCTTTCGCGATTCCTGGTTGCCTTCTTGGTGCCTCATGGGTGATGCCCGATGGCTGGCGCGCTATGGCTGGCGACGTATGGCTGCGCCCACAGGTCTCTCAGTTGCCACTGTTTCTGTATGCTGCCGTGGTGGCCTACGGGCGGTGCCGTAGCTGGTGCCCAATGATGCCACAGTTGTGTCGATTTCTTGTAGCCGCCCTGGTGACCTTTGGATGGTGCCTGCCCTATGATGCCGCAGTTGTCGTGGTTTCTGATTGCCGCCCTAGTGCCGTATGGGGTGTGCTGGCTGTCGCCCTGTGATGCCCCAGCTGTCGTGGTTTCTCATTGCCGCCCTGGTGCCGTACTTGTATTGGGTGTTCTGACCAGCGTCTTGTGATGCCGCAGCTGTTGCGACGTCTGACTGCCGCCCTACAGCCTCCGCAAGGTTTTCTTTATTGCTGCCACACACGCTCATGCCGATCCACAGCCCATTGGCGATGTCCACACCGATGCCGCTCGCCGTCTTGTAGAGCCAACGTGCTAACTATATCTGCACCGCCGTGGGGATTCACGGCACCGTGCCATCACTTCGGTTTCTACACGCTCGCCACACAGTGTGTTCATTAACCGCCAGTGTCGAAGGACACGTGATACATCGCGCTGTGTGCTGAGACCGCATGGCGATCATAAGCTGCACAGGCATTCGCTGATGTTTCGTTCCGAGAGCCTCGTGAAGACTCCGTGGAGCTAGCCACACCAAGCAACTTGTGAGGACTTCTCAAGCGAAACGGGGCCCTAACCAGGCCAAACCAGGGCGAAACCAGGCAACTTCTGAGGACGTCTCAAGAGACACCGGGCCGAAACTTAGCCAAACCAAGCCAAACCATACAAATCTTGAGGACGTCTCAGGCGAAACCGAGCCCAAACCAGGCCAAACCATACAAATCTTGAGGACGTTTCAGGCGAAACCGAGCCCTAACCAGGCCAAACCAGGTACACGTTGATGATGACTCACGCGGGGCGCGAGGCCAAGCCGGGCCAAACCGGGCCAAACCGGGGGCCAGACCATGCAGAATTTGTGAGGACGTCCCAAGCAGAATCGTCCAAACCAGGCTTCATCCATTCTCCTCGATGAAATTCGAATCAAAGGAATGGATCACCCCATGGCACCCCTCCCGCAGGCAGAGTCCCGTTTAGAATTTGGGGGGGAGGGGGCGTTTGGACCGCGCGCCCGCTGATGCGGACGAGGTTGGGCGCAGAAGCTTCCATTTGTCTTTCGGGTGTTATTGGGGCCCTGGTGTGGCGTTAGGAGACATCCTTGCGAGCCTGCAGTACCCTATGGGGGTGGTGTTCTACGCCTGGCGCCTTACGACGCACCCGTCTTCGCGATGGAGTGTTGCGGCCTTGGTGCCCTGTGGGTGGTGCCCTATCATAATCCATGGATCCCTATGCTCGGTGTCCCGCCGTGCCGCGATTTCTGGTTGATGCGTTGTTGCCCGATGGGCTGTGCCCTCGGGTGCTTCGTGGTGCCCTGTCGTCGGTCCCCCTCCTTGCTGCGAGGTCTGGTTGCCGCCCTGGGCGCAGCGTCGACTGCACCACCTTAGCCGCATCGCGTATAGATTGCACTCCATCAACCTGGCTCCATACGGAGGGGACGCGCATCAAAAAACCATGTGCTGCTCGTCAGGGTAGTTGCCTTAGGAGGCTTGTCCGCTGCGCGCGCTGCGCGTGGCTTCCGCGGGAGTTGAAGGACTGCTGCGTTCAGGGTGCCTTGGATTTACACCGAAACTGCACCCCGCGCGCGGATTTTCAGGGCCGGGCTTCCTGCAAGGGGCTCGTGCGGCCGCGTCCGCACTGCACGCCCAAGAGCACGGTTCCAGGCCCACGCTGGCAGTCGTTCGGCGCCCCCGGGAGGGGGGCCGCCCGCGCGGCCTGTTGCCAGTCCGAAGCAAAGTGGTCGGGGGCTGCTAGAGTCAAGCAGTGGCGAAGCGTCCTAGCTCGCCTATAGGCCTACCAAACAATGTTCCTAGAACCTTGTGTGGTTTCCACGAAATTTTCTTAGAACATTCCTGGCTGGGACTGACTTGTTTTAACACACCGTGTTTATGTTCTAAGAACATTGTTTTGTTCTGAGAACATGTATGAGTTCTACGAACATGTCGTGGTAGGCATATAGGAATGCCGGGACGGTCGGTCCCTGCTCAATAAAGGTACCACTGGCCCAAGGTGCCCCCCCAACTGTGCGTTCAATTTTGGAGCCCCTGGAGCCCTCTGGGCCTCGTGAGGGGTGCGCTGGAGGCCGCGGGTGTGCCGTCGCTCGGGGGCGCCTCTAGCAGCACCCGAGCTGGTGACGAAGACGGACAGCAGTTCCTGTCCACTGTGAACAGGGCTCGACGTCGGTGCTCGAAATCCCCTGATGATCGTCCCCCAGGACCAGTTTTTTAAGGCGCCTTTTTTTGGAAGCGGGAGGATCCGGTTTATCAGAGCGTTTTCTTTGAACCGAAGACGGGGGGTCCGGAATATTAAGGCCCCCTGGTGACAGGGGGTCCGCAAAATTATATTGCCTTCAAGGGGGGGTCCTGCTTTTTATAGGGGGGTCGATTATTTAGGGATTTCGAGTATCGCCGCGGATATTGTCCATGTGCGAGAGGGTCGCCTGCCCAACCGCGACCGCTGCCGATTTTGGACAACATTCGATGTTGGGCATCGTATGCATGTCTTCCTGCACCCACTCGGGTGTCCAAATCTTGGAGCAGCGTCTCGGGGTCGTCCCCTTCGTTGCTGCGCCGCTGCCAGCGCTCTCGCTCGCTGCATCCGGACCTGAGTAGAGCATGAGGGCATCGGAGGCCCGTGGCGAGGACGAGGAGAGTCGAAGCAGAACGCACTGCATCGACATAGACTTTCGGAGGTCTGCGCGGATTTCTTGGATCGGCCCTAGGCCCCTCCCCAGCGCGCGGAGCGCACCAGGGTCGGCGCCAGAAGCGCCGCCAGATAGGCCAAACGCCGATCCAAGAAATCCACGCGGAGCTCCGAACGTTTGTGTCCTCGTACGTGTGTTGCTTGTTTTTTTGGTTTTCAGAGGAGAGCAGCATTAGGAAGAGGGGATACACCCAAGGTGCAGAGATGTCGGGGGATCCACTGTGGCACGGATTTCCTGGCGCGTCGCGCGCCAGGATGCACGACGAGTTCGTCCTCCTGCAGGCTGCGTCGCGTGGAGTGCGCGGTTCCACTCCCAGAGATGTTCTCCCCTCTTACGTGGTCGTCGAGAGACGTCGTGCCCGTGCTCGCATTCGTACACTTCCGCGCGCCGCGCAATCTGCGAATATGAGATGACGGCATTTCATGAACCTGTTGACCTGTAGAGCAGTAAGAAGCAGTTCGCTATGATACAGTAAGCGGGTGTCAGGTCCATGTGGGTGAATAGTTTTGTTGTTTTGTGCGTTAAGTAGGGGATAGGTGTCGGTTAACCTGAAGCATGGTTGGTGAACCTTGGCTACGTAGTAGCAGGTCTATTGTCAAATCGGATACTGAGGATCAGTAGCCTGCCAAGGGCACCCGTTCATCCTTGCATCTTAGGCCCATCCTTAGCCACGATCCCTTGCCAGTTTCACTCAAAAAGCTTCACTTTTGGCATATCAGGGCCTTGCATCCTTACCGCGCATCCCTATGATCTTGTCGCGTTGTACTGCGGGTATTATGCAATCATGGTTTGTCATGCTGCAGTGGAATTGCCCGTAGAGGCTTCCCACTAAGCTCAGCGGCCTTGTTCGTTCGAGCGGGTCACAAACAGCGGCTACCCGTGCCCTGCAGTTGGAAGCGTGTTGCCCACCCGTTACTCGCGTTTCCTTGGCCCGAGATGGAACGAGGATGAGGGAATTCAGGGGTACGTTAATGGGGGGATCCCAACGTGGGGTTAGAGAAGGAACCCAGCTTGATGCTCACATGCCCTTCTCGCAGTGGTCAGTTAGTCAGAGGCGTTCCTCTAATCACCTCTCTGCCCCTAGAAGGTTTTTCGGCCGCACGCTGATGGGGTGGAAATGTGTTTGCGCGCTTCACTCGGCTCCGTGTGTACTGCACGCAGGCGCGAAAGCTTATTGTTATCGACTCGGGGGCGGATCTCTCCTGCCTTGTGGAGGAGAGTGCCGACGGAGGAACACACGAGGAGGAGGAGGAGGAGGAGGAGGTGGAGGTGGATGGTGATGTGGAGGACAATGCCTGAGCCGTCTTGGGTCTCTTAGGGGGCCGGTCAGATCGCAGGATAAGGATGCGTAGTGCTGCGAGGATCCCCTCGCACATTTTCCCCTTCGGCCCATCCGCGCCGCTCGAAAAGTTTCAACTTGGGTTTCCAAGCAAGGTCCTTGCATCCTCGTCGCCCGTCCATCCTGAGGAACCGGTTGCACTGTGTGCCGTCATCTTGTGCTCGGGTTGGTCAATTTTTGCGGGGGTTGTCGGCAGTGACGGTGCCTTCCCAGCTCCCTATACTGCGAGACGCAGTTTGGTGTTCTGTGTTCGGGTTCCTCCGTCGTTCTGTTGATTCCTGTGTCCTGACGGTGCTCGCCATTGTCGCACGGAGTCGGAATCTCTGGGCGCGACAGAGAACCATAATCATTACGGGGATTTGTCTGGAGGACCCTTGTGTTATCGATGGTGTCTCGGTCACTTGCTGTCCGCACAGAACTTGGTCGACCCTTCGTGCGACGGAGCAAGGCTGCGGCGCGCACACGCTGGGTTGGCGCGAGGGGGTGCGGCGGCCTTCTGAGAAGGCGATGATGGGCCGGTTTTCCACCACCACCATAAGTTGGACGAGGAGGAGGACGAGGAGGAGGAGGAGGAGGAGGAGGGCCCCCTCCCCCTCCAACTTGTGGTGGTGGTGGTGGAAATCAGGCCCATCAGGCGAGGGGGGTCTTAGAAGGCGGTGGTTCCAGAAGGCGTTCTGGGAAGCCAGAAGGGATCCTGAGGCGGCATCGTCTTCTAAGGAACCTTCTAGAAGCGAGAAGTGCTTCTGAGAAGCCCCCCTGCCTTCTCGGACCCCATCCCGCTTTCCTAGGAGTCTGGCTTTCTCCCGCCACCCCCTCGTGCGCGCCGCCAAGGACAGCTCACTTCAGGCAGGCCTAGGATGACGATACATTGTTTCAGAGCGTTCTAGAACCCTGAGGGCGTTCCCGAACGCTCCAGAACGGCCGCGGCGTCAAGTACATCCATCCGTCAGACCCGCCTGCTTTCATAGATTCCCGAGTTATCTCCCCCAGACATCTCACGATGTTTTTGTTCCTGATTTGCGGCCCGGGAGGCCACGACTCCCTTCCCCTGGGGTAGCCTGCTGTCCCAGATTTATGTTTGATAGTCCTGGGGACCGGTTACGGACCCCGTGCGGGCCGAAATCGAAGAGATACGCCAACATCGAACAAATCATGGCGTAGGGGATCTGAGTTAGGCTACGCGTGAGCTGGTCTTGGGGAGAAGGCCTCAGGGTCGTTGACGCGTTCCCCTCAGCACCCGTTCCTTTCATGTCAGCGAGATGTTGTTGGCTACACCCAAGACTTTGACCCCTCGCTGGAGTGACAACTGGTGTGCGGGCTCTGCGGGGCGCGCAGGGGCTGAGCCTCATCGCGCGGGCCAGCGCTGCCTCGTCGCCCGCAGCGATCGGCAGGCCGCGCACCAGAGTCGACTACACGTGAGAGTGACCCTTCGCCGGAGGGGCCTCTGGTGCTGGCCCAAAGGGGGGTCGGGTTTTTTTTCTGATGGGATGAGGTCGACCTCGCGTCGGCACGCGCATCGCGCGAATACGCTCGCATCTGAGCGCGCCGGGTTTGGGCCCACCCCATGGAGACTCGGGGAGGGGTGGGGTGGGCATCACGGCTGGGGCAGTGCAATCTCCCAGATTTCATGGCCCCCGCTTCCTCTTGGATCGACACTTCCTCTGGTCCTCCCCCCGTCCGCGCACATGCCCGGGGCCATGATTTGCGAACCCCCATTTGTCGGACGTCCCCCTTCGTAGAGGAGACGGAATCGAGGGACTGCGCCAGGACCGAACAGAAGCGTCGCCACAGATGTGAGCCATCCCAATTTAGCTCGTCCCGCCTTCGTCCTGGCAAGGCCGCCGCGGCCCCCGGCAGGCCATCCTGGACGCTCTAACCAGTCGCGGCCCACCCGTCCAGACCAGGGGGAGGGGGGAGGGGCAGGGATAAACCCCTCCCCGACGGGGAAGAAGGGGGGAGGATCGACGAGGAAACGCCCTAAATCGAGTAGGGAGATTAATTGCATACGTAATCACAAGTATATGCTCTCGAAGCTCCATGCGGATTTCTTGGATTGGCGCTGGGCCCTCGCTTGCGGCGCCGCCCCTGGCGCGCTCTGAGCGCCAGGGATCGGGGTCCAGCGCCAATCCAAGAATTCCGCGCGGAGCTTCGATAGTCTATGCTTTTGCCGCTGTCTCTTTCTTGGCAAAAGCTACCTCAGCGCAGAGGGCTGGTGGGATTCACCACGTCCCTGTCTCTTTTTGCGAAATCCGACCCCGGATCAATCTTCCGGGTGGGTTTTGGTTTTCGCCGCGGCGATCGCGGTGGCCACACATCGGGGCAAGAATTCTGTCCAGGGATGGCATGTAGGCGCGGCTCATCATTCTTAACCATATACGGTCGAGCATCTGATTAAGAAACCTCCTCCAGAAAAGTTGGGCCAGCGTTTCTTGGCCAACTTGCTGGAAAGCTGGCCCAATTCCTTGAGCATGTTCGCACTCCAGCGTTGACAACAGAACCTGGCCCAGGTGAGCTTTCAGAGACTTCCGGGAAGCTGGCCCAGATTTCTTAGGTGACAAGTTTCTTGATCATATGATCGGCTGTGTGTGTATGTATATATATATATAGCGACAGAGAGTTGTCAGTGCCTGTCCAACATGGGCAGTCATCGACTCACGCAGCCGCCGCCATCCTGCCCTCCTCCTGGTGGTGACGCCGCGGCCACCCGCAGGCCGAGCTCTTCGCGCGGCCCACCGGCCAGCGCGGGGTCCGCCCGGAGCCGCCGCCCGAGGCCCCCGTTCCGGAGGCAGGGCGCCCCTCTCGGGCGGGGCCGGGGCAAGGAGAGCAGACAACGACATGAACATACAACGTCGGAGACGTCAAACGCTCCTTCCCCCCTCCGGCGCCGTCCCTGATGCGCTCCGTGCGCCGGGAGGTGGAATGCCAGCGCCGATCCAAGAGATCCGCGAGGAGCTCCCACAGCTGATGCTTACACGCCGGTCGTTGAGAGTATGTATTTTTGGGACTCCCAGAACCCAATCTACTTCAAGCGCCTTCCTGTTTCAAACATCGATGTGTTTTTTGTACTGTTCTGTTATTCCCTGGGCGGGCCGGGGCCCAATCTACTCTATCCGTAAGGGCTTCGCCACCTGCCGCCGGCCCCCTCTCCTATCAGAATGGGCTATGTCAGAGCTATGCTGGAATTCAATTGCGCCGTTGCGAAACACGGTCGGAACCTTCTGCAAGGGCGACTGGTAAGTGGCAGACTCAGGTTCAGAACGTACTGTTGAAGTCCGTAGTGTTGTTCTCGAGTTCCCTTTCGTGCCATGTATTGGAGCAGCGATTCGGGGCTGCTTGAGGCTACGTTGGGCAACATCGCGTGGCTTTGGCTGCCCTCTTGGGATGCCTCTTGGAAGCCTGTTGTTGCGGCTTGGCAGCCACTTGGAGCCGTCTTTCGTCCTCGCGGGGCTGAAAGCTCAAATCTTTGGTTCGTGGTCCCGCTTTGGACCTCTCTTGGCGCCATCTTCAGGAGTTTTTGGGCCGTCTTGGGTGCCTGCTGAGCTGTCCTGGTGCCCTCTGGGGCCGTCGTGGGGCTCTTCTGGAGGCTTCTTGGACCGTCTTGGGGCGGTCGTGGCCTCGACGGCGCGAATACCGTGTAATTTACAGATCATGGCGTCGAAGGCGATAATATGTGGTAATGGAAGAGGGATCGTGGCCTCGAAGGCGAGACTGCGGGTCAATTTAGAAGGGTTTATGGCCCTGGGGACGCGAATCTTGTATACTTTTCGATGGTTTATGGCTTTGTGGGCGCGAATCTGGTGTAATTTAAAAGGGTTTATGGCCTCGAGGGCGCGAATATGGATTAATGTATAAGGTTGTGTAGCCCCGGGGACGCAACTACTGCGTACGTTACGAGGTTGTATGGTTTCGGGGACGCGCAGATTGCATAATTTGCATGGGTTTATGGCCTCGGGGACGCGAGTATTGTAGAACTTATAAGGTTGTATAGCCTCGGGGACGCGAGCATCGCGTAATTTACTATGGTTTATAGCATCGGACACGCGAGCATCGCATAATTCACATGGGTTTATGGCCTCAACGGGGCGCGAATCTTGTATAATTTACAAGGGCTTATGGCTTCGGGGACGCGAGCATTCCGTAATTGAGTAGGGTGTATGGCCTACAGTATGCGCATTTCGCGTGATTTACAAAGGTTTCAGGCCTCGGGGACGCGCGCATTGCGTAATTTACAAGGGTTTATGGCTTCGGGGGCGCGAATCTCATTTATTTTTACGTGTCCCACGGCCCCCCAGGAAGTCTACGATCCCGGGAGGGGCGTGGTAAAGTGCGACTTTCCGCCCCCCCCCTCGCGCGTTCAGTAACAATTCACAATAGAAAACAGAAAGTAGAGCCATCACATGGGAAAATGGAAACTGCAACTGGTGCCGGGAGCAGCAAGCCTTCGCCATGCAGCCTGGTGGCCTCACAAGGGGGCTGGCGGATCCACATCTTTATTCCATGTTTCTACGTGCTTCTTCCGACTGGCGTGTCTGCATATGCTTCACCTTCTAATCTTGTGGAGAGGAGGCGCACTTCACCCTCACGTTGCTCCCCTTCCATTTCATGGGGATGGGCCAGAGAGCTTCGGCTCCCGTCGGAGGACGTCTTGCGAAAGAGAACAAGTAAATCAGTATGCTCGCCGCTCCCAGGCTTCCACTCTAGGGAAGGGTCGCTTATCATAAGGACACGTGCGCGTGTGTGTGTGTGTGTGCGTGTTGTGTGTTTGTTGTGTGTGTGTTGTGTGTGGGTGTGTTTTGTGTTTTGTGTTGTGTGGGTGTTGTGTTGTGTGTTGTGTGTATGGTTTGTTTGTGTGTATGTATTGTTTGTGTGTATGGTTTGTTTGTGTGCAAGGTCGCCTCGTTCGGTGTTGCCGTTGGCACGTGGCCTGTCAGCCCTTCTTACGCAGCCTTCGCCGTATTCAAGGGCACCGATGGACAGCACACGTTGGCACCAACACACGTTCGGAGGATAACCGAAGGGGATCCAGTCCAGTGGTGGGGATCTTCTTCGATGCCGCCGGCGTCGACGTCACACAGCCCGCCAGCCCGCGGTTCGCGGGGGGCGCGGCGCGGCAGCGCCCCCTTTCAGAGTATGAGAGGCAACTCGAGAGGCAGCCACGGTCATGTAATCCTCACTCGGTGAAGAAGCTCAATGTGAATCAGCGTTTAAAGGCGAGCGAGGGGGGAAATGAGAAGGAGAAGCCCTTCTCAGAAAGCGGCGGGACGTCTCAGATGCCCTCGCGCCTTTAGAGAAGTTTTGGTTTTCGGGAAAGGCTTAGAAAACTTCTGAGAAGGCAGGGGGACTTCCGGACCTTCTGAGACCGCCTTCTCCTTCTCACTTCCCTCCTCGCTCGCCGCCGAAACGCTTGCTGTACTTTCCAGGGTCGCGGCGGCGCCACCCCCCACCGCCCCATCCCAGCATCGTTCGATCGACCCCTGTCCTCACCCCCATCCCGATCCAGACACCCACCACCCGAGCACCCCAGCTGGGGATATACTCTTCGAAACCCGAAGGGAACAGCCTGTATCCCAGTCTGGGGAGCAATTCGGCCAGTGGGGCCCAGTCCACGCCCATGGTGAGATGCAAGGGTCGGCTGAACGATGCCCCCTATCGCGCGGAGGCGCGGCGCCTGGCAGCCACGCCGCCGCGCCTCGGAGGCCCGCCTCTCCCCCGCCGCCGCCGACGGCCCCCGTCTCCGCGACGGCGCCCACGGCGCCCACGACGCCGACGCCGTGGACGGCGCCGTCAGCGGCGACGACGGCGACGGCCACGACGGCGACGGCGCCCACGGCGACGTCGCCGCCTAGGCTGGTCGACGGCGGCGCAGGCGGCCGGCCCCCCATTCCGCCCCCCCCCGCCGTCGCTCGGCCACGCGCAGAGGGGGGCAGGGCAAGTGAAATGCGCTCGCGCCTCATCTGACATCCGATCCCTCCCTCAGATCCCTTCGACGGCGCTAATTTTTCTGTATCCGCGAAAGCGTGTCATAGCCGACCTGCGACTCCCACAGAAAGACTACTTCGTGTTTTGCGCAATCTGGGAAAGGGGGAGCTGCATGCACAGGAGGAGGAGGAGGAGAAGGAGGAGGAGGAAGAGGAGGAGGAGGAGGAGGAGAAGGTGGTGGGTGAGCGGGGGGATGAGTGGGAGGAAAAGGACGAGGACGAACAACAGCAGCAGGAACGAAAGCGGACGGACCGGGAGGACAAAGAGGACCAGGCAAAGGCGGAGGGGGTCTTTCGGGGGGCGACAACGATGAAGAGTTATTCGGATTCAGAAAAGTGGCCCGCGCAGGGGCGGGACGAACAGCAGCAGCAGCAGCAGCAGCAGCAGCAGCAGCAGCAGCAGCAGCAGCAGCAGCAGCAGCAGCAGCAACTGGAGTGCAAAACCAGAGGGCCAGGGGCCAGGGGAAGGCGGAGGAGCGGAAGTGAAGGAGGGACCACAATGAAGCGAGGCTACGATCCAGCAAAGTGGCCCGCGATGGGGCGAGAGCCCCATTCTGAGCGACGGGAGCGAAGCGCCGATCCGAAATTGGGGCCCACGCTGCAGCGGGAGCCTCATTTTGAAACACCGAAAACAATCGGATGTAAAAAGCAACAAATAAAATCAATGTTTGGAATCCTGCGTGTATTCAAAAATTATCCCAGTGCGACCCTACCTAGCTAGGAGTTGGAGCCCCTAGAAAAGCAGCATTAGTAGTAACAGTAAAGCTAAGCTAAAGCTGAGCTAAGCTAACACTAAGCTACAGCTAAGCTAAAGCTAAGCTGAAGCTAAACTAAAGCTAAGCTAAAGCTAAGCTACAGCTAAGCTAAGGCTAAACTAACACTAAGCTAAAGCTAAGCTGAATCTAAGATAACGCTAAGCTAAAGCTAAGCTAAAGCTAAGCTGAAGCTAAGCGAAAGCTAAGCTAACACTAAGCTAAGGCTAAGCTAAAGCTAAGCTAAAGCTAAGCTAAAGCTAAGCTGAAGCTAAGCTGAAGCTAAGCTAAAGCTAAGCTAAAGCTAAGATGAAGCTAAGCTAAATCTAAGCTAACACTAAGCTAACACTAAGCTAAAGCTAAGCTGGAGCTAAGCTAAAGCTGAGCTAAAGCTAAGCTAAAGCTAAGCTAACACTAAGCTGAAGCTAAGCTGAAGCTAAGCTAAAGCTAAGCTAAAGCTAAGCTAAGGCTAAGCTAACACTAAGCTAAGCTGAAGCTAAGCTGAAGCTAAACTAAAGCTAAGCTAAAGCTAAGCTAACACTAAGCTAAGCTGAAGCTAAAGCTAAGCTAAAGCTAAAGCTAAGGCTAAAGCTCCCAGGGGACTGGGGGAACCGCGGGGCGGGGACTGGGGGAACCGCCCGGGCCGGTTTCCATTGCCCGGCCCTTTAAGCTAAGAGAGTAAGAACCCTTCTAGGCAGAGCTTAGGTAGGGAAAAACGCGGAGGGGGCAGGAGATCTCCTTGACACCTTCAGGGCAGAGAGGGAGAGTAGTATTCAGATTGTCTTATTCATATGCTTTGATCGTGGAAGGGGGCAGAGATTGTTCGAAGCACCCCTTCTCCTTGGAAGGCGCGGGCCTTTTCTGTAGATCAGGGGCCGGCGCCTTCTAAGAGGCAGCCCCCTGCACCACTGTGCGCGCCGCCGAGCTGCCGCGGAGAAGACGAGGCCGCGGCGCGGCCCTGGCTGCCGCCGAGCGCGGCGTGGCCCCGGCGAGGCTGCCGCGGCAGGCGCCGCTCCGCTGCCGCCGCCGCCGCCGACGCTCCTCGCCTGCTGCCAGAGGCGAAGTTTCGGAGCTGCGCGTGGACTTCTCGCATCGGCGCGGGGCCCCCCGCCGGCGGCGCCTCCAGCGCCTCCGGTGCTGCGCTCGGCGCGCCAGGGAGGTGGCCCTGCGCAGATCCAAGCAGTCCGCGATGACCTGCGAAATCTGTGTTCTCTTCCTATCGACGCCGACGACGCCTCTGTCGCCCTGTGCGCCGCCTGCGCCGACGTCGATTTTCTGCACGGCCTCCCTCCCGGAGGCGGTGGTGGCGGTGGTGGTGGTGGTCGTCGTCGTCTTCGGGTCCGCCGTCAGGGCTGCAGAAATGACGCCCTCACTTTCTCCGTCGTTCTGGCCCGTGGTTGGCCCCGCCAGGCGCGACCCAGGGCGAGCAGGCGAGCGATGAGTCGGAGGTTTGAGGAGGCTGTAGGTTGTCGGGGAGGTTGGAGGTTCGGAGGGTTGAGAGAGTCAGAGATTCCACCGCACGCGCCTAACCTCTAGGCACTGCTTGCTCTGCCGAGAGCTGGACACGTGCTTCTACATCCACGCTCACTTGAGCGTTGCCCAGGGTCATGGCAGCCACAGGCCATGGTGGAGGTTGGGATTCGAGGATGTCTTCGAATATGTTCAGATCATTCTGGGGGGCTCTCCATAGATTCTCGGAGATTCCGGAGACTCTGCGCGGACCTGGGGACACCCTCCCTAGAATCCCCTAGCCGAAACAGTAGTTGTTCTGTCACGCATTCGCTGGGAGATCTTGAGCGACCCGATACCCAGACCTCCGACGTAAAGGTTGTTTCAATGCCAGCCAGCGTGTTTCCTTCACTTCGGCCTTTGGAGGCCTCTTCCAGGCCCCACGTGACCGTAACACACAAATATTCTGCATGAGCAAATCCTGGATGTGATGATGCGATGATGTGGAGCCCCCACCAATTTGGTGAACGGACCAAATGACACACACGAAACACGCGCTCGATCATTTGGGCTTGGTTTGAGGCGAAGCGTGTCGGAGTGACGACACGTTCCCTATCCGAATGCGGACCTCCGACGGACTTTGTTGTTCGTTCCTACCCGCGGACTCCCGAGTTCGCAAGCCCCACCCAGGGGACACCTGCCAGCAGTTGCGACGACCCCAGGGCCCGAAGACGGCCGGCCTCTCCAGAGGCAAACACTAAAGGGAAGGCGTCAGGGAGTGTGAACAGTTCAACCCGTCAGGAGGTCTGGTTTCGTCCTCTCCTTCTCCTTCCTCCTCCTCCTCCTCCTCCTCCTCCTAGCCGCCGTTCGGGTTTCAGCAGAGTTCCAGCGGCGTAATTGAGTTGCCCCACAGGCCAGCGTTGTGCCTCATGTTATCGCTGGGCCCATTCGTTGGCGCTTGCAGTGACAGAGTGGAGGGCATCGACTCGGTGTGCATCCTGCGGCTTGGAGCCTATGACGACCCCAACGTTGCAGCTTATCACGTACAGTCCTCTCAACCTGGTATCGGCATCAAGATTGAAAGGAGTCGCAGCACGACTCAATGTAGATGTTACTTTCATGCAGGGCGCCAAAGTTCGCGAATGGAGTGGACGAACATATCAGATCGAGAGGCTTCGAGGACAACGAGTAGCTATTAATTTCGGATGGGCCCGTGCACCACACACAAACTCTGGTGCCGGTCGTTGCATTTTCTTGGAAAGACGCATCCACATGTCGTATGTAAAACATGTACATCGTGGACCAGCAAAGTTTTAAGGATGCTACGGTGAAATGCCAATCGATGGCCCGTCGATTGATCTCAACCTTTTGGTGGTATATCCACCGCCAATTTTATGAATCAGGCAAGAAACGACAGGCACATATCAAGGTTGTCAAGGCCACAATGGATCACTTACGTCTGCGGCTTGAGCAAGCAGCAGGGTGCAGCACAGTTCTCATTGGTCTAGATTTGGATTCGGGATCCGGATTACGGGCGGATGGACTACGGAAGGATGAGGAAAGATAACTGATCGGCCCGCATCATGTGGGAAAGGAGGGAGTTGGAGGATAACGACTAGCCAGGATGATATAATATCTCGATATCGTGGCTCCGTGCACATATACGACCAATCCGGGCTCCACTTTTTATGGTCCCACAGGGCGCCGCCGCACGATTGACATGGTCATTATGCCTCGCGGCTTGGGAGCTGGAATCCAACGTTGCCAAGTTGCCTGGTGCACTGGTCGGGGACTCCAGCTCATCCTCAGTTCTTGTCCCAGAGATCACGTGCCTGTGTTGATTGAGGCGATGTACAATCTACCACGTCACGCGCCTGATTCATTTTCTCGCTGGGGTTATCAGAAGCTAGCATATGCTGTTCAGACAGGTATACATCGCCAAGGGTTTCACCGCTCTCTCGAAGAAACTTTCGAACATGCTGCTGCTACGTTCGACACATACCAGACGATGGCCACACCTATCGACACTAGATGCATGGATTCAGATCGCACAGCAAACGGCGCGATCACATGTCGAACTTGTACGTGAACCCGAACACGATGTTTTCCGAATACTGCGTAGAGAGCGATTACGACTCGTCCGCGAACGACGACGCCAACGATGGGCCGCACATAGTTATCAGGAACAATGTGGACACATACTAGACTATGAGGACACACGCCTTAAGCACTGTCAACGCATCGAACGCATCAGCTGCATGTTGCGTCACCTCTTTCGCCGCGCGCGTGGACGTAGACGGGAGGAGATGCTGGAGGAATTTAATGAGGCGAGACAGCTAGGGCGCCAGGCCGACGTACACAGATTGGCGCGAGCATTGCCAGGACGCTTGATTGGGGTGAAAAATCGTAAATATATTCACGTTGCAGATTTCACTCCAGATTTTGAAGAGCTACGGTAAACAATGCGTGCGAAAAGTGCTGATGAAGGCAAAAGCGCACCGCGCCCTGCTGATTCTTAACAGCAACTTTGCGATGTGTTGGCAGTTCCTCTGATCGCTGGACATCTCATTCGCGCCACGAAGCGAAGATGGATATTATGGCAGATGCATGGATCAATCGTCTTGTCTGGAAGCTACGCCGCGCCAATGATGACGGGCTCCTGTGAGCTGGAATGTCGCAGTGGCTGTGGCGCTCATGATATTCGGCCCCGGCGAACTTATTCGCGCGCGCCCCCGAACGCTGCGGCGTTAGGTTTGATTCCACAGGGAGAATGTTGGAAGGGGACTGGGAACTCCAGGAGGTCAAGTCACAAGGGTCACAGGATGAACGCGAGGCGGGGGGAGATGAGCGCAGCAAGGATGGCCGGGCGCACCGTTTTACGAGCACGCCTTCCCTCCTGCGATCCAGATGCGAGTTTGTGGAGATCCTTGCGCATGCCCATCCGGTGGAAGAATCACCGACAAAAGCAAATGCTACGGAGGCGGTTGTCCTGGACAAGTGTAACGGACAACAGGAGATGAAACGAGTTCGAGTCATGGGTATCTTGGACGCGCTGTGGGAGTGTCTGGCACTCAGTGAGTGATGTACACGTGGGGAGAGGAGGCAAATTAGCATGGTTCTAGTTTCCCTGGCAGATGGCACGGTTGTTTGAGGCGCCGGCGCCGTGGGGGCGCCATTCTTGTGCAGCAGAGAGTTGGACATGCACTCCGATCGCGTGGCATTCCGAATCTCCACGAGTTGCACGATCTCAGCAACGCTTTCATGTGTCCAAGCACGGAGTCCCTCCTCTCTCTTAGCGAACGCATAGTGCGCCCTGAATGGCAGTTTTTTTGGTTGAGCAAAGGCTCAATAATGGAGCTGTGAGTTTCAATTTTGGGACAAGCGCAGTATCACCCTTTGACAAAACATGGAGGTTGTCAGGGCTCCTGTGAGGTGCCGGAACAGTTGGTTGGGGCGTTCCATGCTACCGTTGAAAAGGTCCGAGCACACCCCGCAGGTACATACATAGCCACCACTGTGAAGTAGTGAATATGGACATCATCGATTGCTCGCCTTCTGGCTTCGCGGATGACATCTTCCGCTAGCGCCTGCTCCCGAGGGGGCTGAGCATATTTCAAGTAACAGGGAATGTCGCTGAGAGCGACAGGGCGATGAATGAGATCCTCTCTCAGGACTGATTCGTCCCAAAACATGTTGGAACACAGGGTATTGCACCGCATCTTGGATCGACGATTTTGAACCGTGCAGTCCAGGGGAACTGTGCAAAAACACACGGGGAGGTAAACGCACGTGCGCAACATCTAGGAACACTCTATTCTATGGTGGGGGGCCGCTTTGACTGTCTTGAAGCTGTCCACTCCACTGCTCGCGCAATCATCCCACCCACCCACCCGCAGCTTGGATTGCAGAACCCATGCGGGACCGAGCGCAGATATCTCTCCGGGGTCGTCTTGGAGCCCTCGGGGGCGTCTCAAGAGCGCCCCAGGAAGGCCGGAGAAGCAAGACGGCGGCGACGACGACGACGCCGACGTCGACGACGGCGAAGACGACGACGCCGACGCCGACGACGACGACGAAGACGACGACGACGTCGCCAACGAGGACGACGACGAGGGAGGAGGGAGGACGACGACGGCGACAGGGACGACAACGACGACAACGACGACAACGAGGGAGGAGGGAGGACGGCGACGACTCGAACGACGAAGAGGAGGAAGGAGGGCGACGACGACAATGACGAGGGAGAGGGGAGGACGACGACGAGACGACGACGACAACGACGACGACGACAGCGACGAAATAGGAGGGACGACGACGAGACGCCGACGACGGACGACGACGACGACGAGGGATGAGGAGGAAGGGCGACCACGGCGACAACGACGACGGAAACGACCACGACGCCAAAGAGGACGACGACGACGAACACGAGGAAAGACACAGGACGACGTAGGCGACGACGACGACGACGACGCGGGAGAAGGGAGGGCGGCGACGACGACGACGACGACGCAAGAGCGCGCGCGCGCTTTTGTTGAAAATCCGTGTTGCGAAACTTTGTGTTTTGGTGTGTTTTCTGGTCATGCGATTTTGAAATCCTTCCGAAACCTGATGGGTTTTGAAGGTTTTCGGCACGCGCGCGCGACAGCGCGCGCGTTTGCGCTTCGTCTTTTTTTGCAGAGGATTCTCGCAACGGCACGCGCGCAAGGGCGTTCGACAGATTTCGACATGCGCGCGCGCGACGCCCGTTTAGTAGCATGTTGTGAAAATTTTGAGAACAAGCCTATGAAAGATTTCGCAAGAGCTCGCGCGGAAGTTTGTTTAGCAACCCCGTGTTGCAAAATCGTATGATGTTGTATGTTTTTGTTGAAACTCGATTGCGAAATCTTTCCGGCACCGAGGGTTTCCGAAGGATTCCGGCATGCGCGCGCGACGACGCGCGCGCGCACTTCGTCACATCTTCCGCAAGGGATTCGCGCAACAAATGTTATGTTAGAGCAGAAACTGCCCCCGCGCATTTTTTTTTACAAGGGGGCCTCAAGGGGGGGATACCGGGTGCTGATGAAGGGCTCGGCGGCGGATTCGTCTGGGCCCCATGCGGTTGCGACGAGCAACGGCGATGCACTTCGCGAGTGGAGGTTTCTACTTAGCTCGGGAGAACTAGCTGTCAGAAGAGCTAGATGGTTGCAAGGCATGATTATATGCCCCCACGACCCACAAACAAACGATTACTACACTCTGTGGACATGTATTACATGAACCTACTCAGTTAACGGAGCCTGGACAAAGCCAATCGCATGTTTACCAGTGGTTACTACAATTCAAACGAGATCTGGAATAATATCGCGGGGTTAGTGGTACAGAGAGCTTGTTTGAAGTATGGGGGTTGCGAAATGTTTCCTGGGCTGAACTATTTGATTATGAATCGGACACTACACGTGGGTTCTTGGCAGTTCATCCTGGTATTTAGCGGGCAGCAGCATTTGCCAATCAAGCTTTCTTTTGGCCCGCTGTTCCGTTCTGCCCTTGTGCAGCAGCAGCAAACGCAGGGAGCTGAACGAATCAAGTGCACGATCTTAGATGTTTCTGGTGTTCCATGCGCCCTTGGATTCTCGACGTTCCAGCAGTTCATCGCACATCAAACATTGCGCCATGGGATGCGATCTATTCTAAATACCAGAGTCACCACAAATCAATGCCCTAAGTGTTGTTCAGTATATTGTGAGATCGATTGTGCGCGACATCATCTCAAACGAGCATGCGCACAGGGGAGATGCAAATTTTTCGCGCGCCTTCGACGAGTGCATCTGCCGCTGCCCCCACCGCGCCTCTTGCCGTCGAGAGGCGCACGCCCGCGCGCTGCGTCGGCGGCGGCACGTGCCGGGCAGCCTTGGCGCAAAGGAGGACCCCGCTGGACACGGTCGAGACGTTCGAGTTCAGCGCCAACAAGACCCAGCAGACCAGTCAAAGAAAGGGAGCGGGCTGAAGGAAGTCGCTCAAGCAGGGCGAGAAGACGATGCCCGGATTCATCCCCAGGCAGACTCTACGATCCGCGCAACAGATGCGCGACGTGCAGGCGGCCATCTACGACGCTTGCGATGCTGGAGACATGCTCAGCGGTGCTGGCGATGCAGGAAGAGGCAGCGAACTACCCCGACCACGCGAAGGGCAAGAAAGATCACGATCTCGGGCCACCCTATATTGATGCAAAAGGCGGAGCTCTCAAGACATCGTCGGGGGTGAAGATCGGACAGGGCGGCGCACCAGGCTTCACACTCGCGGAAGCATTGCAGGTAGAGTTCCGGAAAACATACATGGCGTGCGATCAATGGTCGGTCGAGAGGAAATGCGATCTGATATTACACTGCAGAGTGGAGAAGGTCTACCAACGCGGCATGAAGAAGATCACGGTCGCCACTCGCGACCCACAGTTTCGTATTCTGATGAACAAGGCCTTCGCCAGCACGGAGGGTGCAGTCAAGCTAGCGGGCAGAGCTCCAGCGACGTCCCTCGAGCTCGAGCTGCAGGAGTGGCTCGAGTGCATGGAGGGCTAGAACTACCCATGGCGCGCAGAGGGATATTTTTCTGGGACGGCGCTTCACGCGCCGTACCGAGGGCGGAGAGGCAACCTGCAACATGCAGGTTGCAACGCATAGTGAGCGAGGTGATACCCCTTCTCTCTCTCTTTCTCTCTCTCTCTCTCTCTCTCTCTCTCTCTCTCTCTCTCTCTCTCTCTCTCTCTCCCCCCCCCTGACTGCTCAGGCGAACCGAACAGTGCATAGGTCAAGGCTTCCGAGTTCGGAGGCTTCTCTCCCAGAGCGTGCATTTAGCCTCGCGTCAAGTAGTGTTTGACACTGCATTTTAAACTAGTCTGCTATCCAGTGAGCGCACGTACTCCTTAGCCATGGCGTGGTATAGTGCACAGAGTAGTTTGAAAAAAAGGTCATGTATGGGGGGCCATTAGTTGTGTAGGCACTTGCGGGAGGGAGCCTATCAGCCAACGGGGATCCTCCCAGTGAGGGAAATATTCCTTGGTTTGTGGGGCTGCCTTTCGTCGGTTGTGTGCTCCTAGGGCCTTCTCGGGATAATGTTCCGCCGGGTAATAATTGCCCGCCACAGCCATTTCGTTCCTCGGTGACGGTGGGGATGCGCCCTGGGACCGCGTCTGTCCCGAAGGGCAACGCCCCGTCACCTCGAGGCCCAGTTTTCAAGGCGTCCCGCTAGAGCAGGCCCACCGCACCAGAGCCTTATACGTGTATATCATACGTTGCCGAACTAATTCTGAATACTATGACCGTTCCCATGTGCACGGCAGAGACAGATGGAGATGGCGCCAATGGTGATTTTAATCGAATCTAATATAATCTAATCCTCTTCCTCCTCCTCCTCCTCCTCTTCCTCCTCTTCCTCCTCCTCCTCCATCCTTCGAAGCTCGACCCCCGAACATTTCGCGGGTTGCTGTCCGACCAGGTTGGCCTGGGCGTATACATTTGGGGCTATGAGAGGGCCCTCAGAGGCACAGAGAGGGTGAAACACATCGAACAATACAGAGGCCCGATGCATGTATGGATGTTTGCACAAGTTTGACCCGTAGAGATCTCGACCGCTTTCCCGTGACCAGTTGTTCCTGGCTCGTTGTTATTGCGGTCCAGGTGTTTGCGCGGAGCGTCCCGTATGTTTTATTCCTCGGAGCAGGCGCGTGTTATTGTTCGCCGTAACCCCGCCGTGAGTTTGGTAGGTCGACACCGTGGGACCATCTTGGGACTCCCCCTCTCCGTTTTTGCCTTCGTTCCTCTTTTTTGTTTTGTTCCAGGGGAGTTATGAGAGGAGCAGGACTCCGCCCGCGTGCCAGCACGTAGCTCGCATGGCGCGCATGGGAACAAGGATCGCGCGCGCCCCCTCGTCGTGTCGCCTTCGGGTCTACTGCATACATATAAAGATCCAACTGAAGCAAAAAGGCATGAGGTGCGTAGGACATTGGGCGGGGAAAGTGTTGCTGACTGGAATGAGGAGCGCGTCCGCCTTCACAGGCGAGGCGAGGCCATCAGCTATCTTTGATCTTGGCCCGGAATTCCAACTCGATGCCCAGCTTTTCAGCCGAAGCAGCGCTGCGCACTGCAAAAAGGATGGCCAACTCAGAACTGGAAGCTAACCTTGAAACCATCATCTCCGATGCCTCTATCGATCCCAGGGTCTATTTCGCTCGGACCCATCCGACATCCCAGAGTTCATTTCGATCGGATCGATCCGATTCGACATCGAGTTCGGTCAGCCCGATCCGATCCGATTCCGATATTCCGAAGGTCCGGCGCGACCCGATGTTTGCATGGCGTTGCTGTGCATCTTGGCGCAGCCCATCTGATTCGAATGCGACTCTGTGCCGATGCGGTTCGATCCGACGCACATTCCGATCCGATCCGATTTGCGAATCGATGCTGATTGATCCGGAATCCCATGGGGCCCATGCCACAAAAGAAAACAAACATGTGGCGTCGGAGGAGAAAGCTCGGCGGCGCAGTGCGCGGGGGATCGAAGCGCCTCCGTCGCGCGATGGCTGTTCGCAGCGGGGGGCTGGGGGTGTCGGCGGTGGGCTTGGCGCCCCCCCTTGCTCGTATCTTACTGCGCAACCTGTGTTACGATCATCCACCAGAGAAGGCGACTGTACCGACACCGCCGCTACCCTTGCTTCGTTTTCGACTTTTTGAGCCTCCTGGGGAGCTCTCGACGCCACAGCTGGGTTCGCGACGGAATTCTTGTCAGAACCCACCCCGGGAGGTAACCAGTTGAGTAGTGGTCTCTGTCCTTTCGGGTTTCCCCGAATGTAGGCCTCCCTGGGGTTGGAGGATCGCGCTGGCGCTCGTCAGCGCCAGCGTCCTGCATTCGGCCCAACAAGAGACTCGCGAACAGTTTATATGCAACGCATACCAAGCTGATCGACCGATAATTGTCACACTTGTCAACTGCTCCCTTCCCTTTGTGGATCGTGCCAATCGCAGCCAGCTGCCATTGCGTCGGGACACCTTCTGATTCCAGACACGCGTTGCACAACTCTGTGAGCCACTGTAGCCCACCAAGTGTTCTTGAGACTGCTTTCCAGTATTCCGCTGGGATGTCATCTGGCCCCGACGCTTTGTTGCACGTTAGCTTCCCCATTGCTTTGCCAACTTCTTGATTTGTGAACGCGGCGTCGGATACAGGCAATTCTGGGCCCAAGGGGTCGTTGTCCGTGGCCTCGGCAAAGCGCACTCTCCACTGCACTTGTTCAAGGGAGATAGCCATTGCGTCAGCGCGCTCCTCGTAAATTTAGTTAGAAAATAACCGGAAAAATAGTGTTCGAACCGTGTAGAAATATTCAAAAATTGTTCAAAGATATGATGGGGGCGATGTTTGAACTTTTGCTGAGCATTTTTGCAATGTTTGCCACTCGTCGTGCATCACCCGCCTGTAGGAGGACATGCCCGACCTGAGGGAACGGTGAGCCTCCGGGCGCCCACGCGCCAGCTCCACGCCCCCGAGAGGCCCCGGCGGCGGCCGAGCCGCCGCCGGCGACGCCCCCGCCGTCGCCGCCCGGGGGCCCCGCGGGCGCGTCGCACGGGAGCGCCGCCGGCGCCCAGGGAGGGCCCTTCCTCCCGGAGTGTAGCGAAACGGCATGCGGTGGAGACCCGTGCCAAGAAGCACCCTGCATGCTCTGCCCCCCAGGGTGCCCCCCGGTTTTCTTGGGCTTCGATGGTTTCGCGATGGAGAACTTGACGTTCCCACACCCCAAATCCAGGGACGTCCTGGGGTCTAAGGTCTGAGGGTTGGGTTTTGTTGCGGAAGGGTTCTTGTGGACTGGCCTCCATTGTAAACAGAAACTCTCTGAGCTCCGCGCGACTCTCTTGGATCGGTGCTGGGCCCCCCTCGCTGGCGCGCGCGGCGCTGGAGGCGCCGCCAGGAGGGCTCAGCGCCGATCCAGGAAATCCGCGCGGGGCTCCGAAAGTTTATGGTTATGCCGTTGGTTGTGCTTCTGTCCTCTTCCTCTTCGAGGGGGAGGATGGGCACATCGAGAATGCGGGAGAAGGGGATATCGAGGAGGAGGGGGATCGGGGAGGAATGGCGCGGGTTCGCCTGGGCAAGGATGGCGTCGCGCTCGCCTCCAGTGGGGCGGCTCATTGGGGGATCTGTGTCCGCTCTTCCCACCGGCCAGCTTCCCGCTGTGCCGTGCGTTGGGGTGTACGGTCACCCAGGGAGTGGTGCCCCTCGGATGGCTTATGAGCTCTTGAGGCGGCGCGGCCATTGTGTCGTGTCGTTATCTGTCGGCTACGCGCAGATGGGGGCACGGGGAGGGGCTAAGGCTTTTTAGGGGGAGCGCCCCTGCTTCTTACAAGGCGGGGTCCTCTCCTGTAGTCTATAAATGTAGGGCCAGCGCCTTCTGAGAAGCAGCCTCCTTTCAAGTAGCCTTCCCCCTTCCCACTACCCCAGTGCTTGCGCCGCTTAATTGTGGCGTGTCGATGTCTGCGGGGCGCGTCTCGGACGCAGGGGCGTTGGTGCGAACAGGAGTGCCGCGCGGGTGTGCAGTGAGACGGCTGCGGGTTAGGAGGCCCGCCTGCCACTACTTGTCTTCCGCCTTTGGTGCACTAAACTTGTTCGTATCGTCTCGCGGCCTCACTTGAAGGTCTTGCGAGTTCGAAGCTGTCTGAGCACACCGTCTTCTGAAATGTGGCGCCTGCCCGCTGGGGCGTGCCGATGGCGTTTTGTCCCAGCAAGGATTGAGTGTGAGTGTACCCAGGCCCCTCTCCCCAGCCTGGCGCGCTCCGTGCGCTTGTGAAAGAATGTAGGGAATGGGTTCCAGCGGCCAGCGTCGACCGAAGGATCCCGCGCGGACCGTTGGGAGTTTAGGCTTATGCATGTCTGGGTGCGTTTCTATTGTAGGTGTGTCCGGTGGGGAACGCGCTATGAGCCCAGCTGGTTTATCCTCCGCTTGCGTTCCTCGACCTGAAGACGGCACACCTTTCTCGAACATTGCGGCGGAGCCGTCCTGGGTCAGTTGTCCCAGCATCAACCAAGCCTCCCTGTCTCGTACGTTCCAGCCGTTTTGTATGTCTCTTTTTATTTTCAGTATGATTATTATTGTTCTTATTTTTGTTTCATCCGAGTCTCTTCGAGCATCTATCCCTACCGTTCTGCGTTCTGCGCTCTGGCACTTGCCTTCGATCCTCCTTCGCTCAGTCGGGTCTCGGCGAACTTGTGTCATCAAAGGCGCACTTGTGTCTTGTCTATGGTGTCTCATGTCCGTTTCATGTATGGGGCAAGGGCTGTCTTCTACGGCGAGTTCGTGTCATACCGAGTGTCGCCACGGCAGCGACCCTGACGTGGGCGTTCAAGGTTGAACGCCGCCGGTGCCCCAGAATTGGCCGACACCGAGCTGTCTGCGCTATCGGAAAGCCGCGATTGTTCGAGAGTGAACGGTCCACTCATTGTCTGAAGCCAGCGCCGACGACGCGACGCAGATCTGATGGAGCTTCCCTCCCATACGATGACTCTCGCTCCCCTCCCTGTTCCAGCTCACGTTCGAACACGAGGCACGCGTGCCAAGGATCATACAAGCACGGGGGCGGGACGCGCCAACCTGTGGTAGTTTCGGGGAAGCGTGCGACTGCTGTGACACGCTGGCGAGTGACCATGACGGGGGAGCGGCGAATAGCAGCATGGTTGTGTGGACGCAGCGCCAGGTTCGATCTGAAGGCGATCTTAATATGATGGGAGAGGCTTGCGAGGCTTCAACGGCGTGTTTTGTAATGCAGGCCCCCTGTATGGAGCGATATGCTTGGTCCCAAGAGGGGGGCGGGATGGTATGCGTAGCCCAGATCCGCCACCGTGTCTTCAGCACGTTGTGGAGTGCCCCAAGGCTCATGCAGCCCTGAAATGCAGAGGGGTTGTAAGGCTCTCAAGGGCCCGGACCCTTGGTTTCCTAAGCGTTCTTGCGCGTTCTTGCGCGAGCCCAGGGTGTGTCTCGTGGGCTTTTGGGGCGCCACGAAGGCCCGACGACGGGCCGAAGGGGCTCTCAGAGACTCCCACGACTGCGGGAAAAGGGCCCCGAGTCGTCGAACGATCGGTCCAAGATGCCCAATATGGCTTCCAGACGGCCCAACATGCCTCCAAGACGCCCCGAGGGGCCTTCAAGAAACCGTCCGGGGTGGTCCCAAGGGCCATCATATACTGTTGATGGGTTGTTGAAGGATCGTTCGCTCTTGGGGGCCTTGGTATGAAGAACTTGTTGCGTCACAGTGAGCTCGTCGGAACCATGGTGTAATTTGGCGCCACAGTCGGCCAGTCGGAATGATCAGAGAGGAGGGGGGCACGGGGGCCACAGTCGGGCAGGGAGGGGGGGGCACGACCGGCCAGACGGAATAAGCAGAAGGGGGGAAAGGGGAGGACACGGGAGGCAACGGTCGGGCAGGAGCGGGGAAAGCACGGTCGGTCGGCCGGAAGAAGCAGAGGGGGGGGTGCGGAGAGAATGGGAGGGGCACGGGGGGCCGCGGCCGGGCAGGGGGGGGGCACGGTCGGTCGGTCGGAATGAACAAAGGGAGGGCCAGGGGGAAGGGGGGGGGCACGGGGGGGCCACGGACGGGCAAGAGGGGGGTGGGCACCGGTCGGAATGAGCAGAGGGGGTGGGCACGGGGGGGAGGGGGGTCACCGGGGGGCCAAGGTCGAGCAAAGGGGCGGCACGGTCGATCGGTCGGAATAAGCTGAGGGGCGGGGCACGGGGGGATGGGGGGGGCACGAAGGGGCACGGTCGGTCAGGGGGGGGGGCACGGTCGGTCGGTCGGAATAAGCAGAGGGGGGGGCTCGGGGGGATGGGGGGCTCGGCGGGACACGGTCAAGCAATGTGGGGGGGGGGGCGCGGTCGGCCGGAATGAGCAGAGGGGGAGGCACGGTCAGACAGAGGGGGGGCACGGGGTGCCACGGTCGGGCAGGAAGGGGCACGGTCGGTCGGTCGAAATAAGCATAAATGTGGGTACGCGCGGGGAAGGGAGGGGAACGCGGGGGGCCACGGTCGAGAAGGGGGGGCACGGTCGGTCGGTCGGAAGAAGCAGCCGAAAGGGGCACACAGGGGGAAGGGCGGGGGGGAAGGGCGGGGGCCACGGGGGGAAGGGCGGGGGCACGAGGGGCCACGGTCAGGGAGGGGGAAAGGGCACGATTGGCCGGTTGGAATAAGCAGAGGGGGGCCACGAGGGAAAGGGGGGGGCACGGTGGGCATGTGTCGGGCAAAGGGGGGGCGGGCGTGGTCGGTCGGTCGGAATAAGCAGAGGGGGTGGCACGGGAGGAGGGGTGGAAAGCACGGGGGGCCACGGTGGGGCAAGGGGGGGCACGATCGATCGGTCGGAAAAAGCAAAAGGGGGGGGGCACGGGGGAAGGGGGTGGGGGCACGGGGGGACACAGTCGGGTTGGGGTGGGGACACGGTCGGTCGGTCAGAACATGCAGAGGCGGGGCCACGGGTGGAAGGGGCGGGAGCACGGGGGGCCACGGACGGGCAAGAGGGGGGAACACACGGTCGGTCGGTCGGGATGAGCAGAGCGGGGGCCACGGGGGCAACGGGGAGGGGGGCACGGGCGACCACGGTCGGACAGGGAGGGGGGCACGGTCGGTCGGTCGGAATGAGCAGAAGGGGGGGGCACGAGGGGCCACTGTCGGGCAGGGTGAGCGGGGGCACGGTCGGCCGGCCGGAAGAAAAAACACACAAAAAAGAGGGGCACGGGGGACAGGGTGGGTACGGAGGGCCACGGTCGGGCATGGGGGGGCACGGTCTGTCGGTCGGAAGTAGCAGAAGGAGGGCACAGGCGGGAAAGGAGGGGGCACGGAGGGCCACAATCGGGCAGGGGGTGAGGGGCACGGGAGGAAGGGGTGCGGCACGGGTGGCCACGGTCGGGCAGGGGGTGGGGCACGGTCGGTCACCGACACATCCCAGCACCGAGTATACCGAAGCAGTACCTTGACACATCGCAGCACGCATCCTAGCACACCCAGGGGGGCCGCGGCCAGCTCAGACCGCAGCACATCGTAGCACGCCCATACATCCCAGCACACCCAGCACACATTCCAGCACAGATCCCAAAACAGATCCCAGCACACGGAGGCAGCAAACATCCCAGCACACCGAGGGACGCACCGAACACACGGAGCACACATCCCAGCACACCCATGGGGGCCATGGCCAGCACATATCACAGCACACCGAGGCAGTCCAGTGACACATCCCAGCACGCATCCCAGCACACCCATATCGCAACACATCGCAACACGCTCATACATCCCAGCACACCCAGCACACATTCCAGCGCATATCCCAGCACATCGCCCAGCACACGGAGGCAGCACACATCCCAGCACACCGAAAGAGTACACCGACATAGGTCAGCACCAAGCACACTGAGCACATCCCAACACACCCAGGGGGGCCACGGCCAGCACATATCGCAGCACACCGAGGAAAGCACGCATTCCAGCATACGGAGGCAGCACAACCCAGCACATACCTTGGCACACCTCCTCACATCCCAGCACCCCCAGCGCACATCCAGGGGGGTCACGGCCAGCACATATCGCAGCGCACTGAGGCAATCACACATTCCAGCACAGAGGCAGCACAAACCCAGTACACATCTTGGCACACCTCGCCACAGCCCGGCACCCCCAGCGCACATCCGAGTACGTTCACACATCTCAGCGCACCGATCCCAGCACACCGTGGCAGTACACGGACACATCCCAGCACCG